>VOVZ01000025.1:54016-68903 GCA_008079325.1 Morchella conica | reverse complement strand
GGGGGGGGGGGGGGGGGCTTGCTTTTATTTAGCCATTGTCCGTGTCGATTGTGAAAGTAGTTCGTTGGAGATTTCATTGTGCGTTGTGGGATACGTGTGAGCGTACGGACCCTTTGCTAGCCTGCGATCTGGATCCGAAGGTTGACAACTCCTCGCAAGGGTCCGAGGGGAGGTGTAAGGAAATTTAACTACGGCAGGAAACTTGGACAGGCCCTGTCCTTGTAGCTAGCCTCTTATATGGAGGGAATCTTGGAATCTGTCGGGGTTTGCAGCTGTCCATTGCTCTAGGGAGGATTGTGACTTGTGATATATATAAACGTATATCCCAAGAAATGTTCGAAGCATACTTCGAACTTGTGTTGGCGCCTCGCACAGCATCCAATACCAATTCATTACTGACACGTCCAAACAATTGTCACCTTGCCACTTCTTACTACATGCCGGAAAAAAACTAAACGAGTTGAGAAAGAATTAGCCATGCGCTTGTCATGTCCTGAGAAAAATCTTATGTTTCCCTACACCTCAGCCGGATCTCTGGTAAGACTAAAGATGGGGTCGGATTAATGCCTTTCCGGTTTTCGAACGTTATGTTTCCGTAGATTCGATTCATGCGAGAGTTGAGAAGGTTCGTAGTACATACGTCGGATATAGTATTGAGTACCTAGTTGTCAGCCACAAATCTGCATCTTGGGTAATTGATACACGCAATGTGTTGACAGGCAGGGTCTTCGCACACCTCGCAAAGTGCGAGAAGGTATGCATATGTCTCGTTAGATGGGCAGGAAGGCGATTGAGTGCCACCACAACGAGACCAAGGATCTGGATCTTGGTGAGAATTTCCTAGGGCCGGAATGATATCAGTGATCATTCTGCAACAGTTGTCAATGTATACCCTCTGCTTTATCTCGGCGGGAAGAGTAGTAGGCCATCACCTGGAGTGTGCCTATTAATATACAAGCGGATTGCGGTGTTGTCGTAGTGTAATGCTGGATGTCGAATATGAGGAAAGGGGGCTTCGACCAGACAGGGTTCAGGGTCGTAGTGAAGCAGAAGGCGGCTCGTGCCCTGTCTTTCCTTTTATCTGTCAGCCCGTTCTCCTCTCTTCTTCCTCTCCTTCTCATCATCATCGTGTACGGCTGTGTATCTATCATCAATAAACGTCAACATGCGCCCTCCAGCCGCCAAAATATGGTAAGGAAATGAAGGTCCAGGCAGTACTACGATAGTAATTTCTTAGATTATTAGGTCATCCAAACGTACAGGCACGCACTAAATCTCATTTCCATCTCTCCTTATAGGTAATCTGTGATCTATTAGCTCTAGTATGCACTCAAAGTCATCCAATGAGTAGCTTTAGTATGTACGTGTAGTTCATAATAATATACCATCAGAATACAGCTGTAGTTCTGTCGGTGTTTGTTCTTTTATACCTCTCCATTGCAATAGCGACACGCCTTTTCCCTTCCATCTCGGGAGTAGTTCTTTGTCTACTTGTGTAATGATATGCAATAAATATTAGAAATAGTAAGCAACCAATAGAAAGCGTTCCTGGTGACGATGAGGAGGACTATATAGTTTAGGTAGATAGATATGAATAGAAATGCATACTCACTAGGGCGGAGATGGTAAATTATTGAGGCTGACGTCATTCAAATTGTACATATCCATATAAAAGAGTTCGCTTGAGTCGGGACTAGATAAATACCTGAGTGTAATCAGGAATTTCAGGGTTCGAATAAGGTGCTGATACCAGGTGCAAAAGATGTTGGTTGGTTAAGACTGGATGTGTAATGAACTTGACTCTGGTTTCAGGGCGTATATGTATATATTCGGGGCATCTGTAAAAGGGATGAGACAGGGAACTCCGTTACCGGGCCGGGGTGGCGGGTTGCCCGTGGGGGTCAAAATTAAGCTTTCCCGTGTAGTTGCCAATCTCGGTTACGCAAATAAGCTTATTCCAACATCATTTGGTTGGCAGTGCTAGCACCATTTGGGTAGCAGCTCTGCCAGGTCCTCCTGTACGTACTCTCATTGCATATTGGCCATGCATCGAGATCTTTTCAAAGTTTGGCTTCACCCCACCCCATATCACTTCTTGCGCTGGAGGTAGATATACTCGGGTGTAGTAAAACTTAGAACAAAATACTCTATGTGTATGGCAAAGAGGCACCACTCCACAGAAATAATCCCCGCTTTGGTCACTCGCATCTCAAATCTCCCGGCTCTTATTGCCATACCCGAGTAATGCAAGTAGATGCTGTGGTACCAAACATTTGGATGGATGAAACTCTTAGTTTATAATTGACTCTAGCTCTATGGCGGCAAGAGATCCACCTCACGAAGGATAGGGGTGATTCATCATTTAAGATAGCACCTAAAGTCAAAGGTAGGAATTGTGTTAGTCTATTATTTTGCGGTGCTTCAATTAACGCGGCTCGATCGATGTATATATAGTGCAAGCATCGAGGGTAAAGCCAGTTCCATTTTGAAGTCCCATCAGCTGTTTTCTCGAACTCAAGTCTGATAATTAGGGAGTTAGGAATATCCAGCTAATGCTGTTTTCGTAAGCTACCAATTTATCATGATCAGCCAGTTCTGTAGATGTCAGTAGATAAGTGGTTGAGATGCAGAGTAGGCGGCTGCATCTGGATTATCTGAACCTACCGGGACACAGACGTACCTACATGGTGGACTTTGAACAGTGCTCTTCCGCGGCAGGTAACATATACGGCTGAATATCAGCCATATATTTACCTATATCCCTTCCAAATTCCCTCCTCATCGTCATATGATCATGCCCTTTGTTGTATATATCGGAGAAACCTTTGTGGGTGGCATACAATCCTATTTAAGGGGTAACGAGGCGATCCTGGAGTAGTCTTCCCTTTGGGAACTAAGGCTAGAGGAGCTTAGTTTGTGTGCTATAGATGTTTATATAAGTAGCTGGAAGAATCTACAAGTATTTTAGTTCGATGATCGATAGGAACCAAGGGTCAGGATCTATATATTTAATAAGCGGCAATTGCGACAGACCGGTACCGGAGATTACCGCCGATAACGGGTTCTACCCTGTCTACTAAAGGTTCTAAGAAATATACTTAACATGCACAGCGCCACAGAAGTTTAGTCAAACATCTCTCACTCAGAAACTAAGGCTACACTACCGACTTGTTTTAAAAGACAGTTTTTGTACCGTATAGTCATTTATCGACTTACTAGGGTGCGCTCTGTTATTTTAGAGACTTCAGCACCCGTCCACTACAGAGTCATACCACTACTCCCCTCTGGAATAAGGATGACGAAAACTCAGATTAGCACCATAATACACAGCCGGGGGTCTATGAGTTTGGGGAATTTCCTGTGTTAAATATATGGTATACCAAAGTACAAAGTTCCATTGACTCTTCATACACGCATGTAACCCCACTGCCCCGTGTCTCTCGCTACCGCAATCATAAAGCCTCGGAATTAATAGTCGGTCCAAAGAAAACTGGGCACGGGACAGGAAGGAAAGTGGCGGTGGATGTGTGTAGCTTCCAGATCGCGGGGTAAACTCAGTGAGGGGTCAGCTCTGTGGTAGACACTTCCGAGTCAGAGCTCATGCATTAGATTTGAAGGCCTCCGGGGTCCACATCTTCGGAGTGCTTAACCTACCTGGTGGGGGGGGTGTATACTTGGACCACCTTGGTGGCATCGTGTTCTGGGTGGTGTGGGACTGACCTGTGACTTGCGGGTGGGCGGGGGAGCACACGGTGTCGTGGTATATAGAGTGAGGGCACACCTCTGGTACGATGAGTTGCCGGCACGGACTGGTGGGGTGCGCGACTCGGCGGGGAACTGGATGAGGAGCACAGCCTCACTACCTGGGAGTTTCCAAGAGTTGGGGATGGCCAAAGATGAGGATACGTAGTTATGTGTACGGGGGCTTGGAGACTGAGTTGGAGTGGGTCCGGCGCCGGAGGTGCACCGAACGTTGGCTTTCAAAGGTATAACCGGGAGAGAAGCGATGAGGGTTTATAGAAGACATGGGGTGCAGACCAGGCGAGTTCGAACAAGTGTGTACCTGGAGTACCTTGTAGCATTGGCTGGACTCTGGAGCAAGCGCTGATAGAAAGCTGGGATGCATCGGTGTGGCACGTACACTTGTCCCAAACGAGGGATGGAGGTACTCTACTCCCATTAATGTTGCAAAAAATACGGATATGAATCGGGAGCTGCACACGATATCTATCTTGATCCCCGGAGCCATGGTCCCGGCTACTGTAGGTGCATAGTCGTTTAGTTGGCATTTGTATTTGGTACCGTACTATGGCCGTGGAGTGAGTGTAGATAGGGTATAAACGAGTACGGGAAGGGGGGGTCCGGTGGTTCATGAGAAGCCGGGGACCGGGGTATGCCTCAGTGCTCAGAAGCCCGATCGCTAGCTGGAAACAGGGAGGATTCGGAAAATGTTGTGGGTTGGAGGGAGGCTTGATCAATTAAACCATGAGGTGTATATATGAAAGTGCACAGAATCCCTGGGGTCAGGCCAAGCCCTGGCTAGAAGCTCAAGAAAGGGCTGAGTATGCACCCGGGCAGAGTACGGACAAGATGTGAATGTGTGGAAGCCCTGCGAGACAGCTCGGGGTCCGTAGGCGGTGTGCACCGAAGCACAAACGCCCAGAACTGATACCTGGCATCTGGTTGTAAATACGCAGGGGGGAAAGAACTCAGCAGTAGCATCTACACATTGTATGCATATATCTTTTCCCAGCTACGTGGGAGGTTTGGGGGCGAGCCCGTGCCTAGTGACGTGATTTTCTGCTATCTTGGTCGTGTCTCGCTTATCTGGCGATCCGGGAGCATGCAAGATGGCTCCTTGTCGGGTCGGGGCCCGGCACACGCACCGGCACCGTGTTCGTACAGCGATAGCTGACGCGATAACGAGGAACTTTCTTAAGAGTCAATCTATCTAATAGGATTAAGAGTATATGTTCAAACTGCTCCGCTTTGTGGCGCATGATGAGATGTGGTAGGTAGAGATAACACATAGACTACCATGATGTACACCATCTCTACCATCATCAATACACGCTCTCTCTGGACTTGAGATCAGTGCTCTAGTAAATACGGCAGCGAAATGATTCCCCCGCCATGTTGTTCCGGTTTGAGTTGCAGTGTTGACGGACCACGTTTCAGGGCTAAGTAGGTACTCTATGCAAACAGGATCAAAATTGCCACAAACGGATACTTCCGAGGTTGATCAATACCTTTCAGCCAATCGTCTCCTGGGCGGGGATAGCCAATTTTTTGAGTTTTGGCGGTAAGCAGGATGCGTATCATATACCACTTTTTGAATCGCGCCAAATACTGGGTATTTCAATTTAGTGTTATCGACTCTTATGGTCATTGGCTAAAAGACTCTATTGAGGGACGAGTAAACAGTATGTACTAGGGTCTAGCGAAAAGTGATCAGAATCTGATAAGAGAAAAACACGTATTCACTGCAGCATTTACTTATCAGATTCTGATCACTTATAATTACCTTCAACACCCGGTACATACATGCCCCAAAGGTTCGGCTACCTACTTTTCTGGCCATGTCATAAATACCCCTAATTGATATCCAGTGGTGTTTCCTGCCAATAGGGCAGAGCCTCTGCTTACAAGTATATACGTTTGGACACGCACTTATCAGGCTGGCGTTGTCCACTTCTCTCGTCTTTGCCGCCCGTCTCCCCTCACGTATCGCCGAGATCTCCTTTATAGTGACTATGAGCCTGCCTGAAAATACGTGCCCCCTACACAAAACGCGCAGAAAAGAGCCTATCAACACCGCCACAGGATGGGCTGTAAATTATCAAAGCTTTGCGCAAACAGCGGAGGAGAGCACGATAGCTATGAGCCTGTTCGCGTATCCGGGGGAGCTGCGACAGGTTCTCGACCCAACCGACAAAAGACGCCAACAAGGTAACGTCACAATATACCACGCCGCTATTGACCGAACCTAACGTGCACTGCACCCCTAGGATTACCACTCCCGCAGCCCTAGGCGAACCTTCGGAGGGCCGTTCCGGTTCCGCTGCAAACACCGCAAAGGCTACGGACACCCCCATATCCACGTCTAACTATGAGCCGAAGCTTAGAGATGAGTAGGTCACTTCATATATACATTAGATTGTTATCCCTCCCTAGCTTAGGCTTTCATGGCTAATATCATCTGAATTCCAGTCTGGTTGATCCCGCTTCTGCAGGGTCCATATCAATTAACGCAGAACTCCCTGATGGAACAACAAATGAATCCAGTAAAAGCAGGTAAAGTCTTGTAATGTACGTAGCTGTGACTAGTCAAACTAAAGCGAATGTGCCACCAGTACCACCCCTTTCATTTGCACTCCTGATTCACCTGCCACCGAGGCCAGTGTTTCCAGCTCAAAGACTATGATACCTCCGGAGCCTCCTACGATCCCCTCAAACCTCGAACAACAATTTCAAGGCGAGGAACTACGTACCCCTAGGTATATATTGTAGCGCACGTCCTCTGCTGTCTTCCCCCTTTGTGACTAACTAGAGGCAATAGTGTTGCTGGCGGGGCTACCCCAATGAAAGCGAACGACGGGAATTTCTCTGCCGCAACGACCAACGGATTTGCTATTAGCGGGTAAAAGACTTTATATACCTATACTCTGGTATCCAGTAACTGACTTTAAATGAAGTCTCATCCCTACTGCTGCTACTACAACAACCAATACGGGCGATACCGGTGTACTGGGGGGGCCCATATCGCCTGCCGCCCAATCATTCAGTTCACCAACCGATCAGTATGTACCGTATGCTCCATGTATCACTCAAGGCTCAAGATTGATGGGGTCGCTAGGAAACCCTTAACCTTGTGGGGGGAGGCGCTAAAGAAGGTTCCTCAAGAAAGCATAATCTATCCTGGAGGCAGAGCGGCGCCTGTAGGTGGGCTAGCCCAGAATCTTATTGACGAGGTTGAAAGGAAGAAGCTTGAATGCGACAGTAAGAGATGGTTCTATAATAAGAACGATAATAAGGTCTTCATCGTTGAGACTCTACTTGTACAGCTCAACAAATATGCAACCATAGGAGATGTCATGATTCAACATAACCCGGACATAGTAGCACTGGTGTGGGGAGGATTTCGTGGCCTACTTCAAGTAAAGAAATCCAAATTCAAGCGTATATGTATTCTGCTGACATGACTAGGTTGGAACCGCATATGTTGATCAGATGCGGTCCGTTTCCGAAAACGTGGATTACCTAGTTCAGCTTCTGTGTTCTTGCCAGATTTACGAGAAGCTCTATTGCCAGGAGACCCTTGGCATATCAGAGAACCTCACTAAATCTCTGGTTGATCTCTATGCATCTATCTTGAAGTTTCTCTGCTATACCAATCAATATCTTGATCACAATACTCTAGGTAAGGTTGGAATCATTTAGGTGGCGGCTGGCGGTGGTTAATGTTTTGATTGCGCCCAGCTCGAATTTTCAAAAGCTTTTCACAAGAAATGGGGAGATTGCTGGCGGAAATTAAATCTCATAAGGCAACAGTTGAAGATAATATAAGTATTGCAGAGAGAGAAGGTTAGGGCCCATGATGATCCCTCGAGCCTAAAAGAAACTGCTAATGTATCATAGTATCCTCGTTGAGTCGCCTCAGTAAGCTGTTCTCCCACCTACCATTTGGCCTGGAAGTTGCTAAAATTCCCAAGACCAGGAGCAAGGGTTCGTTGCCATGAAAAGTGATTTAGCAAAGATTCAGGAGCCACTTGATGATTTATGCCGTGTGACCGAGTTGATATACAGCACAATTAAGAGTATGTAGCGGGGGGCGGGGGACAAATTATCCTCTAGATATAGAATTATTAGGCTAACGATATCAATCGCAGACGACAGACGACTAAAGATCTTGGGCTGGCTGTCAAAGGTTGAGTACGAGGGTCATCACATTCTTTCCCAGCGGCGTCGTCAAGACGGAACTGGATCCTGGCTGTTTAGGAACGATGCATTCTTCAGATGGTCAGGTTCAGAAAAAAACTTGATTCTTTGGCTACGTGCAGATGGTAGGAAGCCCCCAATTTGGCTTAGAAGGCGCTGCTAACACCAAACCCAGCTGGCTTTGGAAAAACGATCTTAGCGTGAGTCTAAATAGGCCTTCTGTATGTCAGGCCGTACTTCTAATCCTGTGATATAGATGCACCATCGTTGATCACTTTGAATACCAGTCGGGTAGTGATGACCATGTGGTCGCGTACTTTTATTGCAATTACAAGGAGCCCGACAGGAGAGATGCCGCGTCGATTCTTCGCACACTAGTCAAGCAGTTTTGTGTTAAGAAAGGAGATCAGAAGGTTCCCACGCTCATTGATGCGCTCTACGAAGCTAGAGAGAAAAGGGGCCACGCAAACGGCCCTCTTAGCCCCGAAGAAAACACTGAGTTGATTATCAATCTTTCGGAAAGGTACCAGTCGACTACACTACTGATAGACGCACTGGACGAATGCGATGTAGGAACTCGCAAGTCGCTATTCTCCTCATTACATAAGATTGTCCTAAGAGCTACTCGGGTGAAGATCGTGGTAACCAGTAGATACGACGATGATATCAATGACTCATTCTCTAGCGGTCTGTGTTATTGTATCGACGATAAGGACAATTCAACCGATATCAATCGTTATGTTGATGCGGAGCTCGATCGACGTTGTGATCCCAAGAATGCGCACGACTATGAACTCCTACTTAAAGGAAAGGTTGATCCGGAACTTAAAGCTCTCATACGATCACGTTTGAAGGAGAGGTCGAGCGGGATGTATGTTTCAATTCTCATATGTAATAAAATGGAACATGCGCTAAGTCTTACATCTTAGGTTTATGTGGGTCAACCTGCAGATTAACGCTCTGTGCGCTGCGCGGACCGCCGGAGGTGTAAAAGAGGCACTCGATCGGATGCCAGGAACATTGAACGAGACGTACCAGCAGGTACTGGAGAGGATCAAATCGCAAGATCCAAATTCTCACCGGGTCGCCACAATCGTCCTGAAGTGGTTGCTATGCGCACAGGAGGCCTGTACTGCTGGAAGTGTGATCCAAGCCCTCGCTATAGATCCTGGCAATGCCGAATTGAACCAGGACGGACTCACCTGGACAATACCCGGTATCCTGGGCATCTGTAAAAGCCTAGTGGTACACGACGAGTCACTCGGAATCTTCCGGTTTGCCCACTTTTCCGTCCAAGAGTTTCTAGTAGTAGACCCTGGGTTCGGGAGAGAGAGCAGCAATGCGCACGTCGCTGGGGTTTGTCTTACAGCCCTACTATATCACCATGCGGAAGGAAGCTCGATCGCGGAATTATATGCTTACGCTATGCGCTACTGGGGAGATCATGTGCGCCTTTCAGGTGCTACCCCAGGCGGATTGGAGACTCTTTGCATGGAATTTTTTAAATCATCCGTGGCTTATAAACAATGGGGCTCAAGGGTGGATAAAGATACATTGCCTTCTCTCCGGCTATCAGCTGGGGAAAATATACCAATAGTAAGACCACTATTTGTAGCCTGCTTTTACGGGCTACCGGATCTATGCAGACTTCTACTCGCTGGCCCAGAAAACGTGTTGAATTCTGTGAATGTGGATGGCCAGAGTCCGCTGATCTTCTCGTCGTTGCGCAACTATGAGCAGGTGGCGAAGCTGCTGCTGGAGAGGGGGGATATTGATGTCAACCTGGCGGATAAGAAGGGCAAGACAGCACTGTACCACGCGGCTTCCCACGGTCATGACACGATAGTTCATATGCTGCTAGAGAAACAGGATGTGGATGTGAACTCGAAGAGCGATAAGGAAGAGACCCCATTACTCACGGCGGCGAGGAAGGGCCATGACAAGGTGGTGCAGCTGCTGCTGAAGAGGGAGGATGTGGATGTGAACTCGAGGGATATTATGTATGGACAGAGCCCATTGTCCTGGGCAGTGGAGATGGGCTATGACAAGGTGGTGCAGCTGCTGCTGGAGAGGGAGGATGTGGATGTGAACTCGAAGGATAATGAGTATGGACAGAGCCCATTATCCCGGGCAGCGGTGATGGGCTATGACAAGGTGTTGCAGCTCCTGCTGGAGAGGGGGGATGTGGATGTGAACTCGAGGGATAGTAAGTATGGACAGAGCCCATTATCCTGGGCAGCGGAGAGGGGCCATTACAAGGTTGTGCAGCTGCTGCTGGAGAGGGAGGATGTGGATGTGAACTCGGAGGATATGGAGGGCCGCACCGCATTTTACCACGCGCAGAGTTGGCATCATGCCATAGTGATTAAGCTGCTGGAGGCAAAGGTGGCCAATGCACGCAGCCCTCCTGAAGCTGCCCCGCCGGCTCCAGGCGATGAGCTTTCTAGTTTTGACGAAGTAAGATACATTTGATTACATTCCAGTCTCACACTACCATACATGGGCACTAACCGGCCACCCCAATCGTAGTAAACTTCCACGGCCCACAGTTCTCCCTTCTCCCGAGTGGTTCGCCCGCCGGAATAGATACTCATGCTATGTTATTTTATACGAGAACAAAGAGGGGGGGTGCGCGCAAGATCCTTTCAGAAGTCGGACTACCGAGGTTGTTATATGCCTCTGCGATCCCTGGAGTGCGAGAATCGATGGTGCTACCTATTGTGTTTGGTTCGCGGAGTGTTTCCATAACATTTCAGCTGAGGGTTTACGACCTTTGTTGTAACTACATGTATACTTCTACTTTTATTGCTCTGTATCTCCTTCTTCCTTGGACTCTCTCTTTTTTGGTTGTTTATTGCGGCTCTTTCCTTCCTGATATTTCTTTTTGGTTAGGCACTTTATCCTTCTTTCCTTCCTTCTTTATTTTAAATTTATGACTCTACCGAAAACTAAAAACTAAACCAGACTCCAGCTCTCTAGAGCCGGTAGTTCTCCCACACATACATGTCGCCGTAAGTTACTCACTCGCACTAGACCTCGCTGCTTCGGGATATCTCTCTCATAAGATAGTAAGGAACATTAATACTATTTAGCTCAACCTGCTAATTCCCGAGACCCCCGAACTCCCTTAGCCGGGTCGTGCTGAGTATTTCCAGGCGTTATGCCTGTAGCTTAACTGGGGCATTTGATGGCAGAGTAGTAGTGGCTCGTGCACCGCCGGGATTCATACATTTCCGCTGGAAGCATCCCTCGCGATAGCCGATACCCGCCGCCCCGCGCGCCGTCCCTTGGTAGGTCAACCGCGCCCACTCTTCTCTAACCCCAACGCCGCCGCCGCCGCCGCCGCCAACCCACGCGCAGAAACCGGTAGGGGTACCTCCCCCCCCCAAGAGCTACTCAGTTCTACGCGAGGCCTCGCGATGCACACCTAGGCCGATATTGCCCACGAACGGGCGCATTGCGTCGGCGGGTAGATGATGCGGACGTGCTGGAGTTGTATGAAGCGATACGTTCTTGTAGTAGGCTTCTTGACAGTTACTCCAATTGATGATTCTCCTGAGGGGATGGAGAGCCGCATATAAACAACCCCTAACCCTCGCGTCTCTCAGCCTCATCCTTGGCTTCCTCGTTTCTGTGTCCTCGCGCGATCGCTGTCAGGGGTGATGGATGGGATGCGAATTACTCCATGTACTCTACCCCGCATCTCGATAAGACATTGGTGATGTGCTGTTGCATGCCACCCCACCCCACCCACTCTGCAACCAATGTCCTCCCAAGCATGTCTCAACGCTCCTCCAAAACCTCCATATCTCGCATCAGTCCAAAGGTCTCTTCCAATCCTGTTTCCACCATTTCTTACAATGCTTCTAGAAAATCCACACTGGTAACTGTAAATTTGGTATCCATGCATCTACCTCCATCTCGTGGAGTTCTTTATTGCCAGAGGTACTGTCCTCCAGGCAGCCGGGAAATGCCCATGTGGCAATCGCCAAACACCCGAAGAAAACGAAAGTAGATGGCTGTTCACGAACACCACATTTTTCTGAGGCCATATCTCACGAATATCTGTCATCACCACTGGAGGCACATCCCAAGGTGGGTATGGGGGGGCTATCGGTAGTAAAGATGCGCGGGGATAAATTAAAGTGCGCGAGGGAAGAAAAAAGGAACTGGCCATCTCCGGACAGCGATTCTCTCTTGAAGTGTGTGGTGAATTCTGCAGGCCTATTCTTTCGACCGGGGCCTGCCCGTGTCTTTTTGCTGGGGCCGGCCCATCCCCGTCCTCAATTGCAACTGCCCCTTATATCGCTCGTCCGCCACAAATATTTCAAAGAGCCAAAACCGTAATTATAAGTGGATTCACGAATCATGGTATTTTCCAGATTTTAGACCCCCATCATCACAGTTGTGGCGTAATGTGATTTGAATCCGAACGGGCGGTTATGCATCAATATCTGACTCTCTCTTCGGATCGAACCAAGCAAAACTGTACCTTCTCCCGGGGGTGCAATTTGTCTTGTGTACGTACACGTAGGTAGGCATGCACATCCACTACTCTACTCCAAAGTATAGTATTTACATGGCAATGCAAGTAGTAGTTCACTATATTACAATTACCAAATCCACAATAAAACAAAGGCAGGGTAGAGCGGTAGGAAGATGGAGACCGTTTTCCCAGGAGAAGACGAGAGTTATCTCCGTCTAGTCAAATGCCCCGCCGCCTGATCTTTTGCTGCCAGCCCGATTACAAAATCCTCTCTCCGGCGAATAAGCAACCTAAAACCCGAAAACCCGGCTACGCGTAAGGATCTAATGACCCCTGAGGCTGATCAACAACGTTCAACCGATGGTTAAAGAGATCGAGGATAGCAGATTTATCAAGGTTTTACGGTAGCCTGTCAACAGTAGACCGAGAGAACCTGGTCCTGGGGATGGCAGGTGAATCCTTTTTTGCTAGCTCCCGTTTATTTTTCATGATCACATTATCGGGGTTGAAGAGATGCTGTGATGATTGGTTTGAACAGAACCCCCCTCCCCAAACCACCTTACCACTCACTGTAACCGAACCTCTATCACATACTGATCGAAGATCGCCCAGGTAGGACAACCACCCAGCAAGTCAATGTCGCGGGTAGCACATAAAGCTCAGCACTCGACAATACCATCCAAGAATCCCGACTCCTTCAAATATATTCTCATTCACCATGTCCACCCATATAAAGGAAGGAAAGGCTATCGTCTCTCTCTCCGGCAGTAATTTTCTCGCCGAATATGAAAAGCACGCTGTGGTCCGGTCAAACGATAGGACGACTGAGTGGACTACCCGGCGACGATCCCCCAGCAATCATCTTCATAAAGAGCGAAGACACAGAACAGCAACGTTGCTTGACCCTGGATACCAGCGGGGGGAGCAACGATAACAATGTTATGGTGGAAAACCTAGAGATTCCAAGGCCAAAGATGTCTCAGTTATGGACCTTTGAGGAAGCGGGTTTCGATCCATCGTCTGTACTACCTCTCAATGCCTGTTTCGCGTGCCTTGATCAAAAACGCTGACTAACGAGATTAGACATCCTGAATTTCTCTTCGTCCGTATTCAGAGCATTGCTAGGCCGTCACTCTCGGCCGCTATCGGTGGGAACGTCCCTGTACCAAAGTTGGTTCAAAACATCGCAGCTGTAATGAATCACCCCTGGACGGACTCCCAGAGGTGGACAATTGAGTACTTGTGGAATTAAATTGCTGGAATGAACTGGTGATTTCTGTGGCAGTCTCTATTATGGCAGAAAATGCATCATTTAATGTATTACGTATAGATAATTAATCCGCCAATTACACGTTGAGGCCTCTTTTCAGTTGTCGGTTGAACAAAACTACTAACCAAATCGCTATAGGTTTTCTATGCTACTACCTCTACTAGTACTTCATCGGTAAATATATCAGGTAATGTGGAAGAAAAGATATTGGGAAAGTCGTTCTCTAATGTATATGCAGTGTCGGAAAGTTACTTTTTAACGTGGCTCTAGACCACCAATTATAATGAATGACTTCCGAGAATTAGAGAAGTATATTTTTTGCATGTCAAGGCTTGCTCTATCACCTCAAAGTTAAACCGCTATGCCCCTAGCATGAGGTGTGTTGATTTTATTGTGTTGAGTTGTCAAAAACGCGCCAAGACCACATATTTGTATGGGGTGCAGCCGAATCTCCATGTTGCTCTACTTCTAGCTCATTTACGTTCTTCCACATCTGCCTTGAGAGAGTGCCCTTTTAAATATATCAAATTTAAGGGTTTGGAGATTGAAGGTTGATTTGGCTGTGATGTGTATCTTATCAACTTGTGCATCCTGGTGTGATGTGAAGGGTCTCTCTTTCTTTCGTTAATGGCTGCTTTTCGTATGAATTTGTGCTTTGCTTTTGGTACTGTCTTTACAGAGGTTCTGTGTTTAGTCGTTTCAGATGCTGCTCTGGTACGATTACGAACGTACGTCGAACATTGGCTATCCGCGAATATTCGTGGATAGACCCCGCTCTCGTCGAAGATTGTAAGATAGACTGCATGTACATACAGTTCACGGATGGCAAGCCTTCTCCAAATGTGGGACCCTTCGCGAATATATATCTTCGTAAAAGGTATTGTGGGTTTCTAAAATTTCTATGCGAATGCAACTTCAAAGCGTATTTCTCCACAGCCACAAAGCGATAGAGCAAGAGAATCCTAGATGTATATTCTCCGGTAGTGGTAGTATCTACAGCTAGAATGTCAGTTCGAGAGTGCGACTTTGAAATTTGAGTTTTTTTACATTCCTTATTGTTAATTTCAATAATTATGGTCTTTTTCTGGTTAGTTGTGGTCGAGACATTTACATTGAGGCCTCTTGCGTCCCATTATTTTTGGGATGCCGCAATACCTGAACATTTACATCATCTATAATGTACTGTCGCTAAG
>VOVZ01000025.1:2608-53996 GCA_008079325.1 Morchella conica | reverse complement strand
TATAGTTTCCTGTATTTTAATTTCCTTTACCATTTTTTATCAGTCAGATATTGTACTTTATAAGATCAAAAAGTGCGAAAATTTACGCTGTAAAACCATACAAAATTAACAAAAAAGCTGCATCGAGTTACCTCAGCCGGTTATTTTCCACACACATCTTTTGACGGATATAAGCTTGAATAAACGGCTGGAGCATTACGCCCTTAGCTCCTAGAGGAATAAATTCATAGGTACACTAAGTCGGACAACCCTCTTCCTCTGCGGCAAGGCATCTTATCCACAAGTGGATAATAGGATGCACCTACGAGGCCCTCAATTATATATCGCCCGACCTGGGATTTGAACCCCAAGCCTTTCGACATATGTCAGACATTTAACCACTACACTAGGTAGCAATCGCTAGAGAAAATAATCCCGGAAGTTTGTGTTAAAGCACACTAGCAACATAACTATAAAATTTTAAGTGGAGCTAATAAAATTAGGTCACATTAAAGCGCACACTTCGCCTTGGCGAGGTGGCCCACCCCTAGTATATATAAGTGCTCCGACAAGACAACGGTCGAAGTTAGCACCGAATTGAATGAAGTTCGAAGATATCTTCAGGGACGTTACATTGGGCCAACCGAGGCTGTATGGCGGTTATTTGAGTATGGAATGCATGAAGAATTGCCAGCGGTTATACATTTAGCTATACACATGCCCGGAGAGCAGCCTATCTACTTCAACGCAGATGCCAACGAGGAGGAGCTGCAGGAAATAATGGAAACCGCCAAGTCCACACTGATGGCATTTTTCAAGTACAATTCCGAAAATGAAGATGGAAGACACTATCTATATCAGGAGTTTCCTGTTCATTTCACCTACAACCGGCAAAACAGATCCTGGAGTCCAAGAAAACGTGGTATTGTTATTGGTAGAATGTACCATTGCAATCCGATGATGGGTGAGAAATATTACCTACGTTTACTTCTAACAGTCGTTCGTGGTGTCAAGTCCTTTGAGCACCTGAGAACCGTTGAGAATATCCTTCATCTTACATTCAAAACAGCATGCATTGCACTTGGTCTCTTGGAAGATGATGAGGAATGGGTTCAATGTTTTATTGAGGCTATTGTATTCTCCAGTGGATCGTCTTTAAGAACCCTTTTCGCCACCGCATTGTTATTTGGGGATGTGACTGAGCCACTCACACTCTGGGCACAATTCGGTACCAACATGTGTGATGATCTCCCAAATGCATTACGGAATAACGATTCACTTCTTTTTCCTGAAGACATGGAAAATGCACATCTTGATTACGGCCTCTATTTAATATCACAAATACTCGCCGACTCTGGCAAGACCTTAACGGACTTTGGTATCCCTTCCAACAGAAATGATTGGGGATTAACAGACGGAAATGAGATGATAGCAGCCGAACTTCGATATGACAATCAAGCGGAGGCTATCTTATTTGATGAAGGAGTTGGACAACTCAATGTGGACCAATTACATTGTTTCAACAAGATAATTCAAGGCGTCGACAATCCAACAACTGCACATTACTTTCTACAAGGATCAGCCGGGACCGGAAAAACCTTTCTCTATAAGGTTTTATGCAATCATTTCCGTGCACAAAATAAGATTGTTCTATGTGTAGCATCGTCGGGAATTGCAGCACAATTACTTCCAGGAGGAAGAACATCTCATCCACGCTTTAAGATCCCGATCGTAATAAATGAGTCCTCGACATGTTCAATCGGCAAAAATACTCTCCTTGCTGGCTTACTCCATCGAACAGCTCTTATCATCTGGGATGAAGTTCCAATGCAGCACAAATATTGTTTTGAAGCTGTTAGTAGAACTTTGAATGATATCAACGGAGCAAATGATGACGCTTTGTTTGGCAATATTCCGGTTTTTTGGGTGGGGATTATGCACAGATACTTCCTGTTGTGAGGCGAGGGAACAGAGGAGCAATTGTTGCAGCTTGCCTTCAACGTTCTGCCTTATGTCTCAAATTCCAATTACTTACTCTTAAGGTTAATATGAGAGTTAGAGTTGGTACCGCCAATAACGAATTTGCGGAGTGGTTGGCACAGATGTCATACAATCCACAATGGCATGGAACAATTATTCTTCCACTATTCATCAAAATGTCCACCACGGTTGAAGAACTCTGCAGTCATGTTTTCCCGCAGGAGATTGTTAGTAGGGCACACCTATACTCAACAGTTTTTTCAAGGCGTGCGATCCTTGCAATGAGAAACGACATGGTTGCGGAGTTTAATGATATAGTCCTTCAACAGATATCTGGAGAGATTCAAAGCTACTTCGCAATCGACACCGCAGAATTCAGCAATTCCGAGGAGAATGTGGATGAATTACCAGCGGAATATCTTCAAAATCTTAGTCCCGCGTCCCTCCCACCATCACAGCTCAAATTGAAGATTCGAGCACCTATTCTCCTACTACGAAATCTTTATCCTAAGCAGGGATTGTGTAATGGTACCAGATTGACCGTTACCAAGCTTGGGAGAAGATGTATCGAAGCACGCATATTGGGTGGAGATTTCGATGGACAGATGAAAGTTATTCCAAGGATCAAACTTTCAACATCGGAGGGGGACTTACCTTTCATTCTTACCAGAAAACAGCTTCCAATTCGGCTTTGCTTTGCTATGACAGTGAATAAAGCGCAAGGCCAGTCATTGGATGTTGTTGGTGTTGATTTGCGTATTCCATCATTCTCACATGGTCAGTTGTATGTGGCACTTTCTAGAGTCACTGAGTTGGCCGGACTGAGAGTCTTGTAATGTGAGCAACGTGGTCGACAGACGGAAAACGTGGTGTACCCTGAAGTACTGTTATAAGCTCCTGTATTTTAGTTTCTTTTACAACTGTGTACTTAGTAGTCAAATACGGTGCTTTAAATGATGTAAAAACGCGAAAAATACATTACAAAACAATATCAATATGTACCAAAAAAACGCATCGAGTTATTTCAGGCGTTTATAGTCAAAACTGTGCTTAAAATGATGTAAAAATGCGAAAAATACATACCAATATGTACAAAAAAAATGCATCGAGTTACCCCAGCCGTTTATCTACCACATACATCGTTTCACAGATATAAGCTTGAATAAACGGCTGGAGCTTTACGCCCTTAGCTCCCAGAGGAATAAATTCGTAGGTACACTAAGTCGGACAACCCTCTTCCTCTGTGGCAAGGCATCTTATCCACAAGTGGATAATAGGATACAACCCTCTTCCTCTGTGGCAAGGCATCTTATCCACAAGTGGATAATAGGATGCACCTTCGAGGCCCTCAATTATATATCGCCGAGCCTGGGATTTGAACCCCAAGCCCTTCGACATATGTCAGGGTAATGATAGCTTGAAAACAGTACTTCCGAACACACTATGACCCAAAGGCCATTGCTTGGCAATGCCTCGGCGAATGCTTGGCAACAGCACCACCCGCCAACAGCACCACCCGGACTGCGCAACAGCTCGCGGTCGCGAGCTAGTGTGATGTACATAGTATGCATGTAGTATGAACATCTAATATATATTGCAGTGTCTCGGGGGTTAATTCAATCACCGTATTTGTAGACCAGTCACGAAAATCCTTTAATTGACTGTCATACCGCGAAGGTTTGGCACCCACGAATTGTACAGTCTATCTTAGAATATTCAGGATAGATGAGTCTGTCCGCCGATAGTCATCATCCGTGACCGCACCAGAACAATGCCGGAAATAAAAGACATCAAATCTGTCCACGTACTAACAAGTAGAATAAAAATGGCCCAAATATATACCAAAGTAAAAAACACTACCTTACTAAACGATTCGCCCCCCGAACCTCGCTTGGTATGAAGTCAATCAGTTATTTCGTTAAGAACTAGTAGAGCGATCATGCGACTTCGATATCGCTTTACCGCCACAACCCTAAGGAATACGATGAGAGATTCAAGTTCTGATATCAAAGATGGTACCTGCAAAATTTGGCCATTTCCTTGATTGTCAATCTGGTGCGGACTCGCTTAAGCGGTTCAGCCTTGGCGTCAATGATTGGGCGACGAGGAAGGCTTGGCCCTCGAGTGATTGATTGTGAAGTGGCAGCGGAGAAAGCGATGTACCCCCTACCCAGATATTAAGCAGTTCGCTGAATTATCAGTCGTTTGGATACGTCCTCGCAAGCGTATAACGCAATATACATCCTGCACTGACGACCCTCTATAGCCAGTACTCGCCTACACCATTTTATAGCTCGCTAGCTGCAAGTGCCGAATAGATGTGCTATCGCCTCGGCGGACAGGCTCAATTGGTGTCTGGCATGCTAGCTTTTTACGCTTACAATTGCTCTAGGTCCAGTGAAGTACTATATCAGAAACTGAGCCTCGATGATAGTGGGGCCGGATGGGTTAAGGTGAATTGAACACGAACACGCAGATTTATCTAAATGGTGGACTACGAAATGAGGTAAAGAAGGCTCTACCGAGGTGAAATTGCACTCTTTACATCCAACATCTCTCATTTTGATCTTTCTACCTATACCTATTCTCTTATATATATAATTATTCGACCTGCAAAGTCGACAACGCTGCTGGGTCGGCCGACTTTCAAGCTCATGAGTGGCAGGCGGGGGGATAAGTGGCAGGTTGTGGAGACTAACCCGACGTAACGCACTCTCTCCGCTCTATCCTTATCAATTTTTAAAACGCCAGGAAATCTGATGAATTGGTTCTGACTGTCCCCCACCAATTCCTAGATGTCTCAATGCATTCAAAAGAGAAAGAATGGTAAAGAGGTTATCCATAAAAATCCGATATCGATGATTTTCTTATTTTAGTCTTAGCTAGGTAGTAAGCAGCAGATGCGGTTAGTGTTTGTATATTCTGAATCTCGATTTCATCTATCCCTATGCCCTTTAGACTAGAACAATAAAGGAATGAACTCTAGGTATATCCATGGTTTTATATAGCCCACATCTTACATCCTTGCTTGATTGGCTCCTGTGGCATCTAGACTGTATGCTTGCCCTTTCAAAGAACCGCTTCATCATCTCGCCAACTCCTATACCTGTCCCTGGAAGAAAATAGTTCTGAAATACATCCCCCAGTCGTGTAGATAAAGGCTCCAGGTTACTGTACTACGACTCATCATCCAATGGTGGTGAAGGGTACGAGACATGGAAATCTCCCAAATCTTATAACTCCGATAGAGCCTGAGGCTTTGATGGGATCCCGGGCGTCATGTCGATTGAGGTTTCTCACATTCCCACTACAAAACCATAGACGGCTTCTTATACTCCTCCTTCTGCGTTGTTTGCGTCCTTCACTATTTGACTGCCAATGGTCTGGGGTGTTGGGGCAGCAGTAGATTCACATTTGAATCCATACTAATATTCCGAGTAACATCCTAATCCTCCGGAAGTGCAAGACTTCCATGGGAGTCGAAGTCTATTATGAAATATTGTTATATATTGTCGTCTTTTAAGAGTGGCGTATTTATTGGTATTAATAGCGAGTTTGAGGATTCCATTGGTAAAGAAGGGTTTGAATAATGAATTTGGCATGCCGGTTGTCGGGATATTGCCAAATTCCTCTGGGGGTGTTGCCTGAATAAGAAGTAACGTATTTGATCGTGTACCCGTTTGTCATCATGTACCTAGGGTGCAATTTCGAGATAGTAAACTACAGATTAATACGCGCTGACCTAGTATGTTACCCGAATTAGGAGATGAAATTGGATGCAGTAGCGGACCAAGTGGTATATCATCCTATATAGTATCATGACATAAATATAAGGGCTGTATAAAAAAGAAATATTATAGGAATGATTGGGGATTGAACCTGCATCAACTTAGATACCCCAATGGGGAAAGAAAAACCTACACATTTTTAAATTTCTGTTAAATTACCACTCACGAGTAAGAGAGCACTCCCTAAATCGTATATTTCCGTTAGATTACTGGAAAAGAGCAAAGATGTACGACTTCACCCAAACGGCCCGATTGCCACCCTCCCCACGAGGATGACATGACCCCTGTGCACCAACAATCTTTTGCTATAGGAAGGTACCTGTAGGATGTCTCAACTATTGTCTCCGTTACTCGCCTCATCGGGGTTAATGAACAGCCTATCATATGGTATTACTGTAAAGGGTCACAAACGCCAGTAAGGGACCCATTTCACGAATAGGTATCCTATCTCGTTCCATTTAAATTTGATAATACACAACTCATATATACTCGGTGTTGCCTGTCATCCTTGGCCTTCAACGTTCATATAAAAAACAAAGTTACAAAAACGAGGGTGTAATAGGTACCGTATAAATACAGTATTTGGGATTCAGAATTACGCCGCAATAATGTCGCATTATCATAGTACCCCGGCTTGGTAGAGTACTGAATACACCTGCTTCTTTGGTCCTGCACTCTCACTTCGTCCTTTCTTCAGTGATCTGAGAATATGCAAAGAGAATACTAAAATAGTTCAAATTGGGCAAGGCAGCTCAGATAACCTTCAAATATCAGCTCCATATCGTTTGACATTGATTACCAGCCTAATATTGGGTATGGTTATCAAGGTGAAACATGTGGCGTGGGCACACGGTGATTCACGGGTACACGGTGAAATAGGTTACAACCAGCATATGTCTATTCAAATATAGAAGCGGGGAATAAAATGAATACCTGTATAGAACGCGGTTGAATTTCAGACTCGGGGGGGACAAAATCCGGCGCAGTGGATGTATTTCCTGCCCCAAACACTCCTGAATATTGTTCTCTTTCTTTTCTTCCAGCCGGCCTCGGAGGGACTCTCGGCGCTGATGGAAACTGCATTGTATCCTCTGCGAACTCCTTTTTGTAGCTCTGGCATTCTTACAGTCTAGGCTGTCTTCTTCATAAGACTCGGCGTGGTTCCCAGTATTGTCACTTCCTGCATGAAGCATTACTTCTCGGGGACCTCAAGCTCCAGGGTATCACGCCAGGACTCTAAGTTGAGATTACCGTCTCGTCCGGGACAATGACGAGCCTTGTTTAATAGACCATAAAAGCGCACCGACCCCTTCAGCTCCAACCCTATGGTTGGCTGGAAACTCGCCATTCGTCATCTGTCCAGTTTCGTCATCGTCTCAGATAGCGCAGTAGTAACTATTTTGGAAAATATGTAAAGATTTAACTCCCCCGCTGTTCTAGTAAGTTATTTTCTCTTTCGTGGTATTGTGGTCTCTGATGGAACGGATGAACTATGGAGAGACAACGTTACGGAGAGTCTGGACTAAGAAGTGATGTATTGTGGGTTGACAAAGGTTCTCGTGATTTTGTACAAGGATGGGGCTTGGAAAATAAATCCATCACTACAAAATATATAGAAAAGATAGTTATATGGTCAGAGAGCTTTAGACTGATAGATAATACCTCCTAGGTATGGGTTCCAGTCGCCAACCCTGTGGATTAGTATTCCGAGTAATTTCTCCTGTTGCAACATATTGCTATCTCTACCACGGCGGGAAATGCATCAATTGATGCATTGCCCACGTCCACGCGTCAAGTAAATACATCAATTGACGCATAAGCTGTCGTGAGCTGTGTAAACTCGTACGGTCGATGCATTATTGACTTTTCCCTACATGCAAATTTTATAGTTTAATTCGCTATGTCTCAATTTACTATCGAACCATATCCACCGATGGCTTATACGGTAAAATGCGGGATCCTCAAGCATAATACTCCAGGTTCGATCCCGACAATGTATTTTTTTAAAATTCATCTCTCACCCTTAAGTAATCTGAGCAGTAAAATCGTAAAGTGGGACTGGGGATGCATTATATGGGGGCATGATGAGGACGCATTATCACTACACATTTCCTGACGTAGTAGAGTATGCGAAAATCACGACAACAGTTTTTAACCCACAATATCTAGCATACATAGTTATCTATAGTCGACTGAGTGATATAGAACAGTAATATATCCATCCATACCCTCTCCTGAGCGAAAACCCACTTTCCAGCCACATTAGGGGTGAAAGTCAATAGTTTCAATTTATTTCATTGGTTCAGGACGTATTGACTAGCTAAACCTGTTCCAACTGAGAAAGCGACATGTCATCTTCAAGAAAGGGCGCATCATACAAGCGGCGCTCATGCTCCATCGAAGGGGCTCATTACAAGGCACGTGCCACTGGCCATATCTCGAGCAGAGTATGTGGAGTAATAGAGCGTGCTTTTGACCGTAAGCTTATATATATAGATAAAAGGCTACTAGAAAAGCACCCAGGGCCTTAGTTCAGAGAATACAACTACACCAGGCCTGCAAGATCTATAGCGCTAGATATTTATATAATAGGTGTATCTATATGTATATATTAGCATACATGTACCTACATGTATTTTCTTGGCCCGTGCCCCTTCTAAGGATACTCCCTCACGTTTTGATTTTGTCTCGCGCATTTTGTTTTATCCGGCACGCTACACCCATTCCACGCCCCAACTTTAACGGCAAGTTGTCCAATATCTTTACTCCCGCAATACGAAAAATTGCAGTTTATAATTTACGTTGTGGTTTTTTTTCTCCTTATCTCACCTCTTTCAGAAAACATGTAGATTCATGTATGCGTATTTATACAGCACCATTGGCTGCTGGGCGTGATTGGATTTCAAATATAGCGGCCCGGGGGCATGCAGTAGAGTAAAGTAAGCAAGATTTGTGCGCCAGACGCGTCTCCAAATGCTTAGAGCACCCTGGCGGCTTTCCAATTACCTGGATATAGTGAGCCCTAGGTAATAAAACGTTCCATGCCACGGGGAACAGCCGGGCCGAGCAGAAGACTCTAGCGAGATTCGAGGTACTTGTTACGTAGTGTTCGTCTCAATCTAGTGCTATTGGTTTCTTTTCTATACTCGCTCAAGACTGTTGTCGAACGAAACACAAAGATCTTTACTTTCCATCTCGCAAGGCATTAGACTACAGCTCAAGGGCCGCAGTTATTTCGGAGCACAACGCAGTTATCTATCCGTCACACTGATAGTAAGCCCTTAGGTACTGGAATCGTAAGTGAATAACATCTAGCATGATCAGGTTCGGGGATTCCTCGCTCACAGTGCAGAGGTCGATACACTCCTGGTTGCCCTTCCCGGGAAACACCGCTCACATGTCAAAGAAAATGAGTGTAAGCCACTCTAGATATCCCTTCATCTATTTCTGGGTCGCTAAGAGGAAGGTTTAATTTCTTTAGTCAGGGAGATCTCCTTGCAACTCGTGGCACAATATATATACCTAGCCTAGATTACTGAATAACGCCTGCCACCCCTCCTACAGTAAAGTCTTTCTCTTTTGGAACAGATTCTACTTCTTTTAGCAACGTTACAGGCCCCAGTAATAGCGAAGCTATTAGATATGTCCACGCTAACTAGTTGTCAATCCTCTTTCCAAGTAGGATGCCGTATGGTGGACTCTTTTTATAGCAGAGCCGCATAGACCCCTGACGATTATTTTGCGCCGCGACATCTCGGGGATTCTGTGCCTGAAGATCATATGCAGGAACCACCTTGGCGATGTATGCAGGAATAATAATAACACACCATGACAGAGCCTCATTTACTCGTAGCTTAGTGACGTTTTCGAACACGACTAATATTGCATGACATACAAAAGGTGAATTTGGCGCTTTTTTGTATGGTATGCAATATTGGACGTGTTCGGAAACGTCACTAAGCTACGAGTAGTTGGGTGCGTACATGATATGGCATGAGTTCTAGCCTTTTGTCTTGTCAAACGGATTGACTTGTTCTGAACTGGGTCTAGTATAATATTATTTACCAAGAAGTGTAGGTACACGTAGGTGAATACCAAAGGGTTTAAAAATAATTGGCTTAATCAATGTGTTGACAAGCCGTGCTCGTAGATGCATACTGTTGTATTTAATTTTATAGTCTTTGCCACTTGTTCTTATTACTGTGTCAAGACAACAAGTCTGGTTATCTGATAGTTATGTGTCTGGTATAATGTCGTTATAAGAAGCTTGTTCCTTCTCCGCTTGTCACAAGTATACAATTCACTTCTCTTCTGTGTCTCGCAGACTGTGCTTCGGATAATTGAAATAAGTGGGGTGAACGTCACCGAATCTAACTCAATGACGCTGTAAATGGGTGAGAGAACGGTGCAGAGTATAGCTGACCAATGTAAAGAAAGTTATCTCAGGATAGATATCGTGTGCTTGATCATTGAACCCCGTTACTCACCCCAGGGTTATGAGGCGCCGCTCCTGAACGGTTCCAAAACCTGGCACTTAGGGTACATATTGATGGAACGCCAGATAGGTCTTGGCGGGTGGTCGACTAAACCCCATTACACGAGGTTACAACGAGTCTAGAGATACGTTACGCATTTGAAAGATCTTGGGCGCATCAACATGTGAGACCGATTGGTGAGTGGGTCGACTGTTATTCCATGATAAGAGCGCACGGAGTTGCGCACCCAGCGAGTGCGCTACTGTGGGACATCGAGAAAGTCTTACTGCAGCAGACCATAATGTAAGGGCAGTAATGTCGTGAGTTGGTAAGGTGTCGGAGCGGGTGATACTTTGTGATTAATATAAGGTAGGCGTCTATGTCGGGGCCAGTATGTTGCAAATAGGGGGGTAATAACGTTGTACAGCGGTGGGTAGTAAGTCATCGGACCGAACGCCACAAAAATACGCACTTGCAGGCAAAAATGTGGCTAGATCATCCGGTAACTTATTACCCACCGCTGTACAGTGGAGGAGAGAACTTGGAAAGCACCTGATAAGGGCTTTTTGGTTGGAAGGGCGCGGGGGTCGGTCTACATTCAATTAATGATTTAAACAAATAAAAAACAAAAAGAAAAAAGGGGGAGGGGTCTCGTTTCTGGGACGGGTGATAATGTTTGGTGGAAGTGGAGTCGGAATACTTGGGTATTACATGGTTCAGCCGGGGATATAGTACCTCCAGCGAGTTTGGCATACGCTTTCAAAATCAGGATGCATGGTTTGGTTATCTTCGTCGATGATGTGCATATGGCGGGCAGAGTGATATGATATGATTGTGGTGCAAGATTCGTTTTGTTCAACTTATAGTTGCGGTTGCGGTGCCAGAGGTTACACTGCGTTACTGAGGCCCTAGAGTCTGGTTAGGGAATTGAAGGTGGAGCTGATAGGTTGGGTGAGGTAGATATCAAGGCAGACGAAGTAACAGAAGCACCATCACCAGGCTAAGAACAGGACACATCGGCATATACGAATACCTATATTGGTTCAATTGGTTCAAAAAGAAAAAGGAAAGCGCCGAGTGCGAATGCAGAGAAGGAAGCCAAAGCGTCAAACAAATTTTGACACTTTGTGAGGCTACCGAGGGGCTACAGAAAAGGGTAAAGGTCGCGGGGCGGTGGAGAAGCCGCTGTGGACTAAGACTGGTATGAAGCGAGGATTAGCTATGATGAAAGAACTTCCAAAATGGTGCCACAACTAAGGAGAAAGAGACGAGGAATTGGAAAAAGAGGAGAAAAAGGCGAAACGAGGATGGGACGGACTAAGAAGTGACGGAGAAGAACAAGAGAGAGCGAAAGGACTTGTAGTTCGGGTTATCGTTGTTCGTTTCTTCTTTTAGAATCACTTATATCGTGAGTGTACGAGGTGGCGGAAGACGGGTAGGGTTTTTGTTTTGTTTTGTTTAACTCATTAATTACATGCAGACCGTAGTCTATGGTAATATCACACTGCCCCAGAACTACCCGTTCACCTCCGCCATCTCGCACAGTATCCACACCAGAACGTTAAATCAAGACAGTAACAAAAGAAGACGAGTAGGGTACTTCAGCGGAGTGCGATATTATATAATCGAAAGGTTGCATGTAATTAATGAATTAAACAGAAAAAGTAAGACAGACGGAGTAGATGGTTCTGAGAAGCTAAATCGTATCATTGAAATAAATCTTGATGGATGTTGATTGTGCTGTGGATATTCGTAGTATGGAGCGAGTGAGATTCCATGACTAATGTGAGTTGACGATGAGTTGTAGCTCATGATATTGTACAGATATTTAAATTATAAACTGTTTGTATACATGTTAGCAACCTCTAGGGCCAAGACTGGGAGGGTAGCTCATAAAGTGGTCATCCGGTAGTTGACTGCGTATAAAGCGAGTGATAGTATGTGATTGCGGCGGAATTGCGCAGCGAGAGATCAGGGTGCTGATGCTGCACAGCCTGGTGTAGTAGGAATGTTGATAGTAGCCTGGTGATGACTTTCTGGTAGCGATGGAGCCATAGCCTTTTCGGATTGGAGGTAGTTATACTCCGACTCGAACTATCATAGCTCTTGCAGTGAATAGAGTAATGAGCAGAAGTGCCCGGGTTTGTCTGATGCATTAACATCTGGATGTTACTTAATTCAGGCCGTCTTTTGTACTCATCTGGCCATCACAGAGGCTACATCATGTAGTGGTGTTGTACAACTCCAAGCTTTCAAGCCTTTCCAACGGGTGTGATCGGTTCGAAATATAACCTTGCTGAGCTAAATAAGAAGTAAAACTGGGATAACTGGTTTTCAGCGTACAACGGTTCTATCTAGTCTCGATAAAATCGGACTGTGAACGAGTTCTCTAATTGCTCAAATCCCGGTGATTCCCCGCTCAGAGTCTGGAGTAAGATGATCGCGCACATTTGTTCAATTGCACAAATCCTAATTGCAGATTCTTGCGCATTTGATGTAGCTAATTTTTTCCTTCTTTCTACTTTTCTCCCGCACAATTTACTTTTCTGACGCGCACCTTTACTCTTCCTGCGGTGGACTTGGTGGGCCCCGTCAGGATAGCGATTGGTATGCGACGTTGGAGGTTGTAGTTCGTTTGTATTGTGGGCGCGAGTGCCCGGGGGCTGGTACTGGTGGTACTGGTGAGTGATCGCTGGTGTCCATTCGAATATATTGGGCTTATAATTATGCCACCTACTAGCTTTTGCAACCTCCAGGGCCACATTGTTGAAGAGTCTCTCCAATGCCACCCTGTTAAATCGATTGGATTTCGAGCGGTGGAGACTTTGATCTCGATGAGATACAGTATACTAATGGTGCTAGAATTAACATTCCGCCGATCAACCGCAATCGAGCGAGGTTTGTGGCGATGGCTCGGAAACCGGGCAGAAACATTAAATAAAATATTAAGTAAGGCCCTGTTCGGACGGCCTTCAATACTGTAGTATTTGCCTCGAATAGGAAGGTGTGGTAAGCAACATAGTATTTGTGCGTTCGGACGGCCACAATACTCAGTAATTCCCCGCCATCCTCTATGCCACTACCACTTGTAACTACACCCCAACCGAACACCTCTCTGTTTTTACACCTCTCTGTTTTCCCTAGGAGCATAATACTACGCAACCGAATTTACCACAGTATTCAAAACCATGCCCGTCCGAACAGGGCCTAAGCTGTAATTTCATTTCTGCACAGTACATAGTACTTATGTTACCAGATGACATCCGGGCCATGAATACTCAATGCAACACAACGCAAATTAGCAATGAAGAGCTCGTAGCAGGTGGGCAGAGATCGTAATTGAAGCGACACAGACCAAAGAAGAACAAAAAAAAGAGAAACGGAGCTACACGCCCACCCAATAAGTTCCCTCATCATGCATGTGTATGACACGCTCTCTCCAACACACGCCAGCTCCTACGGGTGTAGGGGTAAGTCTGTTGTCAACAGTGGCCGTGGTGTCAACCCCTACACTCGTAGCAAATACTCTTCATAAGGAAATCCCCCCATCCATAAGCCATCGAGTGCGACTGCAACCTCTTCCGCGGGCACCTGCGCTTGCCTGGGTTGCTGGTGGCGCCCCCTCAGCTTGAGCAATTAGAGCCTTTAGAAAATACCAAAATATCTGAAATTTTATCGCTAGCGTATTGTGATTGCCGTCTAATCAAGATCTGAACACCGCCTTCGCACGATAACGTATATTACGGCGAAACCGCTTAGTACTGGAGTACCGCCCAAGTGAGACATTGGCTAAGAATTAACTTGTATGAGGAGGAAAAACTATAGAATAAATGAACTGATAATGGGCAATAACAGAAGAGTGTATAAGAGTATTTTGAAAAGTAGTGACTCCTATAACATGTGTTTTGATACCTGTTATAGGGTTCTCCAACTGGCCGGTGGGAATAGTTTTCAGGGCCTAATATTCTTTAGGTTTGACAATATTAAACAACCCACGTAAACCAGAAATATTTCAAAAGTAATATTGATCTTTTCCTTTATATATATGAAGACCTTTGGGATAAGTTTCAATCCCTTGAAAGATATATATACAGTTACTACGACTACTAGCTGGACATTGCCTCCATGGCCGCTTCGGGGATACTTCAATTAAAATACAGTGAGTATATCAGCCTTCTTAGTAGCGGAAATAGCCTTATATTTTTGTTATTTATATCTTACACCCCGAAGCACTCTGCGCGGTTGCCGATCATGGTCGCGTCGGTTACCCGGTGAAATACGTTACATGCCGATTATTTCATACAGTCGATTCCCAGAAACTGTATGAATGCAGAATTCCGTGTATATAAGTATTTCTATAAATCTCTATAGTTTTGCAGGTGATGGCCCAGTTTTGAGTGTAAACCGATAAAAGAGGTACATACCTGGTGGATAGCATCCGAATCACACCGCTTGGTGGATAGGACGCTCTCACGACTGGGTTCTAACACCCCCTGCCCCCATACAAAATGAATCTGCTAGAAGGGATTTCAGCCCAAGTACAGAACTCTGTGGAAAACTAGGGAGGAACCTCTAACCCTGATAGTTTAGTCTCACTATAAGAAATAATCGGAAAATCTGCTATAGATAACGAAATGGGCTCGGATATGCACGTTCCTTATAGCGAGGTGCGATTGTATATCGGTGTCGTTCTAGGAAAACCGTCCGCACAACCAAATCTTTATTCCGACGAACCAAACGGCCGATAAACTCCAAATTTTCATAAAGCTCAGAGGACCTTGGTGAGAGCCCAGAATTTTTTTTTCTGACATTGTCTCCATAAGGTGGAGCCTGTAGAGTGCGGTAGCGAGCTGGTGGGGCCTTGTTGCGTTGCCACACAGGTACCTTTTCCTAGAGCCCCACTCATATGCTAGATGTAGGGCCTATTCCTAACCCTAACTAGCTGCTTGTACTAGAACGAAAGTCGATCATGTCACCCCGATTAGGTGGTAACAAAGTCTAGGTAGCTACTTTCTTACAATGAGAAGAGCGAGTCTTCTCCCCCTCTGTCATGCATAGTCAATGAGACGGTAGGAAATGCGCGGAAAGATACGTCCGGGAATGACTTAATCTGTTGGCTATTCTAGATGCCAAGTCAGCCACACCATACATCGAGATGGTTTTCAACTGATAGTCAACGCACTAGAAGAACCCAGTGATTCCCCGACAAGTCTGTTAGTCTCGAAATTATAGAGGACTTGTCTTGCTTGATAGCTACTTTCTACGGGCGAAACCCCCCCCCCTATCCCTCGAGCTGTCTCTGCCTGTCGATCCCGTTCCTAATTGCCGGCCATGGTCTCCGAGAGTCCCTGGAACTCGATTTTCCCGGTCCTATATACCCATGTCCTCCTATATATACATACCCCTGACCCTGTTCGACACCAATGCCCTTGCTCGATACCTTCATGACCGACGGTTGCATACATGTATGCTATGAAGTATAAATAGATACATAAATTAATATACCCTTGATGGACGCGACGCAATTCCTAAGATCTATAAAAAGATATGTCTTTCAAAGTACCCGTAGCTTTATAGCTTTTCCAAACACAACCAATATTACACGACATACAAAAAGGTGGATTTGGCGCTTTTTTGTATGGTATGCAATATTAGTCGGGTTCGGAAACGCTATCAAGCTACGAGTAATAGTTCGCCTACTACTGATGTCATGCGGCTGTCAAGTCCCCTAAATTAGATCTCTGCATTGGTAATTGGTAAACGGGTGATAGGTCTTGCCGATCTCTCTGGAACCTATCGCTAAGCTAAGAAAAGTCTACGACGATGAAAGTACCGCTAAATCTCGAGTTATTCTGGGCTTGTTAAGCTCAACTGGTAAACTACATTTACTCTCTATTTCATGACGTTTCTGGACTGCACTGGTTCTGCATACGAGCGTAAATCGTGCATACCAACCATATTTTGGTGGTATGCAGACCCAGTCAAGTCCGGAAACGTCATGAAATAGAGAGTAGTTTAGATTCTGCAGAAGAGGGCTGTTTTACTGAGGATCTCTGCCTCTAAAGGTCAAGATCCTCAGCTTTTTGCCTTGGCAACCCCCCGAATAACTCAAGATTTAGCGGTAGGCTTGCGGACCGGGATACAGGTTCAAGAGTTTCAGCTTTTTCAGGGGCTAGGGTAAAATCATACAACTCAGAGAAAGCTTATCGGTAAGTTCAACCGCGGGTCCTCTGGGTTTGGTCTTCTGCTGGAACTTACAGGGGTACCAGTAAGCTCTATATATATCAGTCGTTGATACCTTAGACTAACACTCGGTTGCTAGACACGCATCACCAAATTCGGACCCGCATTCCAAATCACATATTTATCAAGGAGCTTGGCAATTGACAACGTCCCAAGGTCGAAGGGGTTGAATACCCAGTGAATTAATATCAGCCCCCACACCCCTTCGAGAGTGAAGAGTCAATGTAAGTATTATCCATATGGACAGAAAATTCTCTAGGGTATGCCATGCGTTATATATCTGACGGAAAGCGCTTATAGAGTACACACGCTCAACACAAACCTATAGGGCTCAGGCCTTATCAGAAGGGGCGAGATTGCGTACGGCCCACATTCATTCCTTCAATTTGAGATATAGCGGTGAGGAGGTGAGCACTGACATGCATCTAAACAGAATTTTAAGTTTCTTTTTTCTTTCACAAATACCCTCGTTACGCAAGCGGTCCTTTAATAGCTGCCCCTGACACCTCCCACTCGCGCAACAGGCAACAACTAGCAACAGGTACCAATGTATGACATCTATGGCAAAAACATTACAGATCTCTCTCTATTTGAGTTAAACACCCGAGCAAATGAAGAGTTGTATAAAGAGTTCTATCGCAGGAATAATGCGAGCTTTTATTGGGGGCCAGAGCCCAACTATAGAGGAAGCTGGACAATCCTGAAATCAACCATCCTTACCATTGTCCTTGTTCTTTGGCGCCTGGTCAATGTGGACGTATATCCCACGGCGACAACCAGGCAAAGGGCCACTTATAAAGCGATCTGGTTAGTCTCCGCGATTATAAGCCCGGCCACGGTCTCATTGTACGCACGCCGTCAACTACTCGAGGCCCGGGATATCCAGAAATATTCTAGCGAGAATGTACTAGGAGGTAGAGCTCTGGAACTCGAGGATGGCACCTCAAGCGGCCACCAGCACCTCAGCACCACACAGTCTACTAACGGCTACGCTCCTATCCCCAAGCTGGGTAATGCACCTCACGAACTTAAGATAAATGCTGCCTTCCTGCTTATATCTGGAGGCTTTGAGTACGATAAGAGTGGAGAGGTCGGCGGGTCAATAATATCCCCTTTAGAGTTTAAAAGGCTCCTTGATGAGCGGCGGTTTGGAGAGCAGTCTGAGGGCCTAGCACATATACCCGAAGCAATAACGGAAAAGGAAAAGGTGGAGACCTTTGCAAAAGTGATAATCGCTTTGCAGCTGTGTTCTACTATGGTAGAAGGTGTTGCAAGAGAATGCACCCCATTACCGTCAACACTTCTCGAGATGCATATTAGCACTGTGCTCTGCGCCTGTGTCCTCATATGCGTTTATTGGTGGAACAAGCCATTCGGTATTACAACCCCAGTGAAACTGAAGGTCCTAGGCTGGGATAGATGTAAGCAAATCAGCGGCGAGGGAAATCAGCGGAATCCAGGGGATGATAATGATTGTATCCTTGGGATTTTTAGGACCCAGATGAATGTTCTGAGAAATCCCCAGGACATCCATTATCTACTCAACGTGGGATCTTGGGCACTTCTATGCTTCATATCATGGGGGGTATTTTCTGACATATTCTTCTTTACGGATATTGAGAGGTGGGTGTGGAGGGTCTCCTCTAGTGGAGCAGCTTCACCACTACTACTAGGTTTGTCTCTAATTCAGCCGAGCGTTAAGAACACTAGATTTTATCAGATTTTATCTCATTTCATTTGTTCTTTATACTTCTTGGGGTGCATATGCATGTTCATCATCGCATTGATAAGCATTCGAAACCCTCCACTGGGCGCATTTAAAGTTGTGCCATGGACTAGTTATCTCCCCAGGCTTTGATTAGTCATGTAAGCTAATTTCCTAACCTATACTCTATTCGCTCCGTAGTCCAATGTATTCCTTTCTCCGATCTCCTTTTATGTGCGTTATGAATTGTTAAACCCCAACCAAGGTCGGCCCTGTTACGGCTCAACCACGAATTCGGTTCAGTGACGAAGATTCGTCACTGGATTAGTTTCATCACGAAGCTTCATGACTGGACCGCGTTTCTTGACTCAACCAAGAATGTACACTCCCAGTCCAGTCACAAAGGACTCATCTAAAACCTAGTCCACTCGGGAAGTATAACGTGAGCTCTAGTGATATGACTAGTGCTGGTAGCGTTCTCCCGAACACTTCATTTTGTTCTCCCGAACACTCCATTTTGTTATCCCGAACACTTCATTTTCTTCCACATATTTCTATCCTTCTCGCGAACCTATTTGATTCACGAACGCGTTTTGTACAGCGGTGGGTAATAAGTCATCGGACGACCTAGCCACAATATTGCCTCCAAACGGGTATTTTGGTGGCGTTCCGTCTAATGACTTATTACCCATCGCTGTACCATTATTGAATGTGGCCCCTATCGTCAACACCGTCCCATTGATCAATAGGTCGTCCCCAGTCAAATATCTCGCCAGCAGAGAGAGTTAGCGAGAAGATGAGAATAAAGTGCTCTATTAGTATTTGCAAGTGTTCTCGTCCCAGTATAACGGTGAGTGCCCAGGGGTTCTTGTGTAGTGACGCGGTCACATGCAGTCCAAAAGGCTCATGACTGAACTGGCATACAGCAAGACTAGTTTGGTGACGAAGAATTAGTCGAGCCATGAGACCCCGTGAGCGAACCGGTCCAGCGGCGAAACTTCGTCACCGAACTGACTTCCTGACCGGGCCGTAACATTCATGACGGGGCCGTAACAACCCTTATCCAGAGGGATTGTCTGGGTGGTATGTACTAGTTAAGGACATGCACGGTTGGGGCAGGAACGCCAATGGGCTGTGGGTTGAGACGGGCGGCCCGGGTTATCTCTTGACGTGCCGGGGCTTCAAGGTGTTTACACACTTTGAAAGGTTCGAAGGAGTAAGATACATGTATTTATACTTGTTCTTACCATAAAACTGTGGCATATTCGATCTTATTCAACTCCAGCCCATAAACACAATAAAACTAGCAGATGTAGACCGGTTCGCATGGACTACAGCTCAGTTCTTGCCAACGAACACCCCGTAGTATACTGGCCCAGTGTATTTCGCTTGGGCCAAACCGTCCCACCTTTGTAGCCCGGGCTGGCCCATTGGCGCCCTTAGCTATGACAAGATCTCCCCTCATCTCTGGCTATATATACCGGTACTTAGTTGATAACTGTGTAAAAAGATTGGGAATTGGCGGAGTGCATCTCAACAAAGCATCTATATTAAACACATAAGCATACGAATAAGAAGAAGTGATGGAGGTCTGATGACGAAAAAAAAGGCGTAAGAGCAGAGAAAGAAGCGTGATCCCAAACAGGAAACACCAAGCTACAATTTGGGAAAGAACACCTTTTCATGCCGTTAATCACATTACCATAACCGATAGGTTGCATGTAATTCGTGAATTGAGTAATATATATAAAAGAAAATATCCTTGATTACGCCCAGACACCAAGCTAAACTTTAGAAAAGAAGATATCTTCAGGCTGTCAATTTACCTCATGCGCCAAAATGAACAAACGGCGACCACAGAAGTGGCAATCTTGGGTTCTCATCCCTGAGCTTTTTGACCGCGTGATGGGAGGTCAACGTCAAACAGACTGCGATAAAACTCTGTGGAGACCTTGAGGCAGGCTTCATCTTCCGATGGCCACATGTTTGCCAATGTATGGCTGAATCCCGCAAGCTGAAAGGCGCTGGCGATGTGGACCGACTCATCCGCAAGGTCGTCCGAGGTGATCCTAGCCGTAGAACACGCTGACAAGTACGCTATCTGTGCGCGGTCCATATTGATACTCGATACCGCCCCCGCTGTCAGTCTACCAGCACCGGTGGTACAATCCTCGCCCTTGTGGAGCCGTAGATGGCTATTGAAAGGGTCCACGGGATCAGAAAATCCATGGCACGCAAAGTGGATCACATCGAACGAAGAGAGCCTCTCTAATGTTTCTTTGACGCTAGGGCTATCAAGTATCTCTGCTCTGACCCCCTTGGGCACCAAACTCGCAATTGACCCGGTCTCCATGCTCGCGCTGAGCAGCGACGCGTGACCAGGGGTTTCGGGCATAGAAACAATGAGCAGATTGGAGTCACGACCCGTTGGGAATGTGAGAGGGTTCTCGCGCGCGTAGGAGAGGGCTTTGAGTGTTGGGATATAGGAACTGATTGCGTAGGACAGAGTGTTTCTGGTCGATCCTGGTGAGTGATCACCGGCCGCATGGAATGGAACCAGCCCGAGCCAGCCTGTACCGATCCACCATATCCGAGGAAGCTTTGCAGCATCAGGGCTCGAGGAGAAGCCGACGACACCCTGTATCTTTAGTTCATCAATTACAGGCTCCACCGCCGCCTCCCAAAGCCAAACCAGGAACCTTTCCATCTTTTCGGATCGCGATCGATATGTACGGTATCCGCCGAGAATAATATCCCCGTTGAACTCTTCAATCCGTTCTCGGGCAATAGAGTAAGTAAGGTTGGGAAGTGGTATTGATTTAATGCCCGAGCTTGTGACAATGATTGCATCGCTTCGAAGTGTCGAACATACCTCGATGACAATTGGACCGTCCGTGGCCATATCCACAAGTTGCCCATATGATGGCGGTAGCTGGAATCGTTCAAAGCCCGGCTGATCCCTAATCTCTTGCAACGTCTTTCCCAGTTCATCAAAGTCTTTTATTCTGCGTCGTTTGAGATCTTCGTACGTATCACTCCCTCCCCGTGCTCCATTGGGATTGCTCAAGAGCTGCCCAGCTAACGGAAACCCCTCGCTCGGTCCGTCAACACGCCCGCGCAGAGTGTTGAACTTGTGCACAAGCTCTGGGTTATTCTTGCGCAGCTCTTGAAGGTTCCCGGTGCTTCTGCAGTCGATTGTAAATCCTAGGATAACTCCTCGACTCTGTTCTAGACTATCTAAGCAACGATATGGTGACTTGCCAGCATTGAGGCCGGAAGCCACCGCCAAAGACCCGAGATTAAAGCCGCGGACCCGAGTGCTGTGTCTGTGGCTGCGCTGGGAGTACTGAGGGACCTCTATGGGAAGAAGTTCGATCCCTTGCTCAAGCATCGAGAAGGCTTCCTCCCACCTGTCACCGTCCTCGACGAGCCCCTCGGGCTGGTAAGCAAGAATACTCCCCGCAAGGGCCGCGCAGGATGTGCGATCACTTGGCCTCGCCAGGGCGGATCTCACGACCGTCTTGATGAGACCATAAATCTCCTTCCCCTTTGCGTGGTTCCATATCTCACCCGTCACTGCACAGTACATGTACCAATCCAAGGCGACTATCGCGGATCCCTGCGAACGCTCGATCTCGTTGTCCCGTGGGATGGCGTTGTACACCTCTTCGTATGTCTGTATTATCTCCAGCATATCCTCGGGCACCGGCTCATGATCAACAGCAGCCATTCGAGTCCGAAGCAGGAGCGAGTATTGGGACACCAAAGCCAACCTTCCGGGTGCCTCCTGGGGGATATTTTGCACTGAATCGCGGTAGACGGAGATTGCCCTCTCAATGTCCTTTAACGCCCGGGGGCTGCTTTGTCTAGGTCCATTTCCGGAGAGGAAGGCCAGGGCTCTCAGGGCCAGGCAGAGTGCCAGTTCCCGCAACAGGCCATCCTTTCGCCGATGGTTCAACGCATTATCAGGGATTGCGCGCTGCGCCTCTCTCAATAGCGCGACTGATCTCTTTAGGTCAGGCCCTCGCCTCGTGTTCAGATATCGCAGGAAGATGCTGTCCGATAAGTGTGACAAGAGCCTCGCTCTGCTCAAACCGTCAGATACCAACATCTCGAATTCCGCCTCCTGTGGCCATGGTGGCCCTGCTTGACTCCACAGGAGCTCCCTTATTTCAAACTTCACCACTGCCTCCTCACATTGCAGTATACACTGCTCAAGGTCTGCGATATCACCCAAGGCGTTAAACCGTGTCATGTAGGCTTCAGCTAGACTACTTGCAAGATTATGTGAGCCTTTGTCTATATTGACCCCCTCGTGTAACAGTTCAATCGCAGTGTTTACGTCTACAAGGGTATTGCAATGCCTGAATCGAGCCAGCAAGGCAGCAGCCAAGGACGGCAGGTACTGCACTCTGTCTAAACTCTCGGGTGAGAGGGGCTCAATCGTCTGCTGGTAGAGCTTGATGCTCCGGTCGAGGTCCCCGACATCTGCGCTCGCCTCATATTTGGAAAACATCGCCTCAGCTTCCAAAGCCCCCAGTGACTGTTCGCTCATGGCCTTTAGAGAATGCAGCTCGTTGCACAGCGCCATCACTGTGATGGAATCTTCGGGGCTGAGATCGCCGGAGGTGTGCAGGCCGCCCATCGACATGCAGTATGCCAGGAGGGAAAGGATAGTAGTCCTGGCCTTGTGTGCCGACGGCACCAACACCCGCGCAACCTGCAGGGCCTCGATCGCGCGTTCGATGTCGCTAACATCGCTGGTGCTGCTGAACTTGTTGCAGTGATATGTACCGAGCCGCGCCAGGGTAGATATTGAGCGTGGGGAAGTCTGTTGGTCTTCCTGCTCAACGATGTTGATGGCCTTCTCGATGTCCTCCAGCCTGTTGTTGGCAACGAATCTGCTGTGAAGGACGTCGGCCGTCCAGTACGCTCTCCGGGTCCACGGGTTCTCGTGCACAGCTCCCTCGTCAAAATCCTCAAACGCCCGGTTCAGCGCCGCCGAGGGGTATCGCTCCGCGTGGGCTCGCATCGCCTCGCGCGTGAGATTGAACCGTTCTTCATCGCGCTCCGCGAGAGATATGAAAATAGTATCGATCAATCTGTTGATTTCCTCACCATAGGTAAACTCGGTAGGATATCCACTCGGCATTTTCCTAAAGACATGTGTTGGCCCCGGTCAGAATATCGGTACACTGCTCTGTGAATGGATATCGTCAAACCTTTTTGAGATCAGGTGATGTGATGTGAATCTCTGTGTCCGTCGTCAGCGCTGTGCTGAACCTTACCAGCGTCGATGTTGGACACAGCACTCGGCGTTGTATGTGGGCACTTTCGATCACAGTGATTGGTCGGGGAGATATCTATCTTGGGTACATACAGCGCCCGGTATAGTTAATGCGGAGAAAGGGGGAGGGCGAGTATCGTGGTGGTGGGCCCTGGTGGCAACAGTGGAGTGAACGATCCGATTGGTTGGTTCTTACAACCAGCGTAGTAAGGTAAGTTCTAGGCGAATGTAGTGAGGGGAGAATAGCGAGGCCATGAATGTGAGCAACAAGATGGTGACCGCCAGTGCAGCTGATGTTAGCTATGGGAAGCGCTGCTACATTCAATGCCTTCGAAGAGGTGGATGGATGGATATATGAGAAAATCGCAAGAGATAAATCAATAGGTTATGGAACCGTAGCCCAAATATGTACCAGCCCTGCTACTGCTCAAAGAAAGGACAGATGTGGTCGCAAAGTCAAACTTGATACACTTACCCGTCGTCAGCTGATAGTTACAGCAACTTTATAAGCCGAGAACCGCAGGAAATCCTTATCAAAAATAAGTAAATTAAATGGTCTAAATGTGTCAGAAAAGACTTTGATACAAGCATTTATAAAAGCGGGTTACCACTGCCGCTTTGTTTGCAAAAAGCAATTTCTGAAAGCAGACCAAAAAGGAAGAGACTACGCTTCGTACTCGCACATCGACATTGGACTAATTTTGACTGGAAACGTGTCATTTGGAGGTATGAGTGCTACATTTGGCTCGGAGAAATCCACAATAGTGGAAGGGTGTATGTTACAGTTTATAAGGAGAGGAGGGGTTGGACGATTATCTTTTAACAAAATTCACATATGAGAACTCAATAATGATTTGGGGGTGTTTTGGGTTTAGGAGGTAAAAAATCAATTGTGGTTTGGGAACGGAAAAATTGGAGAACGTTCACCACAGAAGCATATATCAATCACATTTTACGTCCAGTGCCTTCCCTATGCGGTATAGGGAAAGTCAATGGCAAAATAACGGCCATTCACTTTGGCTTATGGAGGATGCGCAACAACACATACAGCTACAATCACAAAGGTAAGTATCTTATAGTCATTTTATAGCAATATACTAAAACTATATAGGAATACCGGGAATATTAGAGAATACCGTCATTATTATGGGCAGCATCATTTCCAGGTTTAAACCTATTGAGAATATATGGAATGTTCTCAAAAACAATATCCATCTCCGGAATTCAAGACCCAAAGGTAAAGCCGGTTTATTCCCTTTCTCTTGCTCAAATCATTAATTAAATATAGGTAAAATAGGGATGAAGGCGGCTATTCCAGAAGGATAGGAGAAAAGTACAGAGGGAGAAATCTTAAAAGATGTAGATAGTATGCCACAGCGGATACAAGATGTAATAAATGCGGCTGGGGTCATACTTGTTGTAACTCAATTCTTTTTGATATTCGCCACCCTGTGTCACACCCCTGCTCGCTCCCCCCTGTTTCCGCATTGATTTTACCGGGCGCTGTAAACACCTTCCAGATCTTGGGCTGTGATGTCCTCGTTTACGAGCATAAGAACCAGACAATGCAGTTGCTAAGGTCAAGGATTCTTTGTATGGCAAGGTGGCGCCACTCCACACAAATTATCCCTGTCCTCTTCAAGAATGTATTTCCCGGGGTGTGACTTGGGTATGGGCATCATCTTGATAGAGGAGCGGGCGGGCTCCCCACCCGCAAAATGCTATTGGCTGAAGGCCAGTCGAAAGGACTGGTACATAGTTCCTTAGATAGGATTCGCCCAATACTATTCCGGATCTCACCCTCAACTGAGATCCGCCATAGAGTCGGAGTGTGGCAGTGCGTTAAAACAGTTCTACTTTGGCATAGCCATTGCTAACATCAAACCTACCTATTCCTGCCCGCTGGATTATTTCCAACAGGCGTTGAGACATTCTTTATCTCTCCACGTCTCCCTCCCCCTCTGCCTTTCAGGGCAGCAACCTCACCTCCTCCCCTTCCAGTGCACAACCACCACAACCAAAACCACCACAACCACAACCACAACCAATGTCCGCACAACCCTTCCCCCTCACGAACGTCGCGACGCTCGCCACCCTCCCCATCGGGACCCTCATCACTAACCCCAGCGACCCACTCCAGGATTTGCACCGATATCCACATCGAGCCATTCGGGCTCTACCACACCAGCTCGAGCACCAGCAAGACCAGTCACCTTCGGTCGACCCTGGCCGATATGCTGTCGTTCACACACCGGCGGAGCACGACGCGCAACAGCCGCCTGTCGGCCCCCTCCTGCGATCGCCACACGCTCTCGAACCACAATGCGTGGTTCGCGGCGCAGTGCCGCAACGCCGACACCCGCACATGGGTGTTTGACCGCTGGACGCGCCGCTGCGAGATATTCCTCGTCGTCGGTCTTCTTGTCCTCACGGACGCGAGGCTTGTGGTCGAGACCGCACTCAGGACGGGCACCGGACACATGGCGGGGGTGGCACTCCCAGCAGGGTTCGCGGTGGTGTGTGGCGTCGTTGGGAGTCTTGGTGGGGCGGCTCTGGCGAATGCGCGCACAGACGACGTGGAGGGCAGCTTTGAGGTCCCGGGGCCTTCGGTGTTTGGCGTGTGGTACCGCAGGGTCAAGGTCGGGTGGCTGCAGAGTAAGGACCTGGATAATAGCATCCTGGCGCCAAGTACGCGGTGGAAGCCACTGTGGAGTTGGAGGGGTGGGGAGACGGAAGTCACGCCGGATGATGATGATGAGGACGATCAGGAAGAAGAGGGAGAGGAGGAAGGCGAGGAAGAGGAGGAGGCGGATGAGGAAGAGGAGGGCGAGGATGAGGAAGGGGAGGACGAGGACGAGGACGAGGACGAGGACGAGGAAGCGGACAGGGACAACGAAGGCGGCGAGGATGGCAAAGAGGACTTGATAGACTTGGAGCTGGAAGAGCTCAGCGGGTGGGATAGTGAGCTTGAGGCCCAAGAGGATCACGATGTTGACATGGAGGACATAGGGCCCGAGCTGGCCCAGGAGACTTCTGCCATCGAGCCTGCACACCCAAGTTCACCCACCCACACCCGCAAGCGAAAGTTTAGTGAGGGCGATGCCGGAGACGCGGGTACACCACTGAGGAAGTCTCAGCGTTAACCATACTGTATATATGTCATCCCCCCTGCACCCCGCGCAGCTAGACACATATAGCTGTAGTTTTACCTAGTACTCATTTATTCAATATATCTCTGTTTAGGCCACAGACAGCCAAGAACCCACGGTGATGCATGTAGAGCCGGTATTAATATTTTTGATCTAACTGTGGATATATATAATGTGACAAGTTTCGGTCTGTGGGCCGGTGTACGCTCGATAAGAACAGATCGTGCCGTCACTATCCTACCAGATAGGAAGACCTTCAAGACTTCCCGGGGGCGATCATAATAACCGACATATTCCCGCTCGGTTTTTGACACGCCGAACGAGACCTTGCGAGTGTTTCCTAAGGCCAGCGAAGGGACCTACGCATACGCGATGAGGAGCGTAAGACTAGGCCGGAAAGGAGGACTCGGAGCAATTTCCGGTTAGTTAGCATGATCTGTGCTGCTCTTATAGTTGAGTACAGTCACTCATCAAAAGAGTCCGCGATTCATATCAAGTTGGTCAGTGAGCAATGTGGCTTACCCGATTTTGCGGTCAAATTGAGGAATTAAAATGTATCTATACAATTGTATCCGGTGAGTAACAGAGAATTAAAATACAATGAATGTCTAATATTGAGTTTGATCACCCTTGTGTTGAGTTTTTGAAGATTTCAATGGGTACTTGATTCCTGACATGTCACACTAAACCCGAATCACGAACACTTTTGATGAGTGGCTGTATATACAGATTGTCAGAATATCTATTTTAAGATGTATTCTCGTTGATTCTTTCGCGCACCATAACCTCTCTGACCTTGACCCAGAACTTCCCAGCAGCTGCCGGCAACTGCCAGCGGCAAAAACCGAACCAAGGTGTACAGATAGCAAATTATATATTAATGAAGTGAAACAGCACATTATATTTTAATAGATAAGAAAGATTATAACAGTGGGGGGTGGGCATCTTAAATTATTCCGCCTTCGCGGGCAAACCCGACATACAAGACCAATATATGGATTGGTGTTAGGTAGTGTGGTCCACGAGCCGGCTCAGGTTTTTGGAGGGTGGGCTTGTAAGGCTCGAGCTTTAGAAGAAGGCTCATGAGACGGCTTGAGCCTTCAAGTTTAGAGGGCCAATGATCAAAAATCGGAAAATAGCAGGTACCTTCAAGTTCTATGTAATGAGCTAGATATTAATAAGAGCTAGAGACAAAAGGAAGATACCAAATTCAAGGCACAATAGTGAGGAATGCAACAGTATAAGCCCTATATAAAGCGAAATTGTTTTGGAGAATTGGGTCCTGTAGTGTGGTCCACGAGCCGTGGTATAAGCCTTTGGAGCCTGCGCATTTGAATAATTGTTCACAAACTATTCAATTCTGAGATACGAAGAAACCAGAGAAATAAATTGTACTTGTCACTCTATTTTATCTGGCCCCGCTCCACTTAGTTCAGGGGTTGGATACAGTGCTCGAACACCTTTTTGATCAGGTTATATCACTCGATTTCCCTAAATAGCTCGAGCCGGATCAGGCTCGTCAAAGGTAAAGGCTCGTCAGGCTCGAGCCAAAGGCTCGAGCCTAAAGCTCGAGCCGGTCCGGCTCATGGACCACACTAGTGCTAGGGCAAACTGAATTATACGAGGGAAAACCACAACTAATCGAAATGATTAGACTGAATGAGAAAAGGTTGTAGGAGAAGGAGAAGTTAATTCAGGAGGCAATTGTACACTATGAGCAGTTAGAAAGCCCCTCTTTTCGAACATTTGAGAAGATCTCTATGATTTCTTGGCCGACTCGTAGGGATATATACAATAGGGAAATATACAGAAAAGAGGAGCACCAGTTACAGCAGTTACTTGTTGAGTATTAAGAAGCTACAGTCGTGAAATTGTGCGAGCGGATGGATGGCTGGGGTCCCATCTCAGGTTCTCATTTCTCAAATAAATGGCCGCCTAAGAATTCAAGAAGCGAGGAGTTTGCAGAACTCTGGGAAAACTCTGGCCAGAACAATTTCTGACCCGCAAAGCAGAGATACAGTGCTATACTAGATTGGCAAAGGACGTCAACCAGTAATCAAGAACGAGCAAACGACACTAGAAAAAGGTAATTAGTCCCAGATATACCCCTGCACCCCCGTATATATTCAGGAAAATGTATGTGGAGAAGTATAGTGTGATTCTCGAGAGAGGGTAGGTGTGTCAACTTGAATTTCAATTGGCAGAAACTGACCTTTAGCTTGAAATAAGCGTGGATTAGGATGTTTACTTGAGCCTCTTCCTACAAAATCAATTGTCACTCAAGTTTACACACTCACCCACTATCCAAAATCGAGCCATATGTATATTAAGCATGGTGAAGAAACTAACTGATGGGGGGAAACTCCGAGTAATTATAATACAAAAAAAGGTACAGCGCGAGGGCGTAAATGAGCAAAGGTTCGGCGTAACAATGGGTTTGACCAGAGCCTGCTTGGATCACGATTATGAGTACAACAACCGCAATTGATACTTTGAAGAGCTGATAATGATTGTGGCTTTGTGGCGGGGTTGCACTCTTGCGGACTATGAGTGCTTTTCATCAAATCCTGTCAGCAAAAAATGCGCTTGACCAAGACAAACCGGTCATTTGCGACCAAAACCGAGAAAACGTTTACGATACCATGTAAAGCCGGGGTGTCGGTTTAAAATACCATGATCCGCTAAATATTACCATGACAATAAAACTTTGCAGTTAAAGTAATGATGAAATTGGTAGAACGTAATAAGATATAAGGAATAACTATCCGCTAATTTCCTTAAAGATGCGGATCCTACAACTCCTGGCATTATGCCCACTCTCCCCACAGCTAGAGCACTGCTGTTGAGTTTGCCCAGTAGCCCGGCTCCTCTGGCCAACAACTCCTCTGGCCTTCTTTCTTTTTCCTATAGTAGCTTGCCCAGTTGAGGCTATAACAGTTATTCCGGCAGCCAGTACAGGCAGCAGCGTCAATATACTGCCCAATTTGACGCCTTCAGCGGCGTCGATATACTGCATGATTTGGAGCCTGCAGCGCTGTCAGTAAAGGCGTCAAAATGCAGAGGAAGGTAAATACGTATCCAGGCGTCGATACTGGCAGGAGGTAGGCGTCGATACAGGCAGGAGGTAGGCGTCGATACAGGCAGGAGGTAGGCGTCAAGAGAGATAGGAGGTGAGGTAGGAGGTGAGGTAGGTGTATATGTGGAGATGGAGGTTGAGTTGGAGGTGTGGGTGGATCCTCGAGGTGTGGAGAGCTCGTCAAATCTGACGTCATTAGCTAGCGGTATTATCATTAGCGCCAGTACATAGGCTAAATATCACATCCGCGCGACGCCAAAAGACGAGATATCGCATTTGGGAGACGAAATAGGCGTCAAACGGCGGCATGTCACATTTCGGATCTCTGGACGCTTGGCACGACCAAAATGCCAGCATTTAGTATCAAAAGATGAGGTTTTGGTCGCAAAAGACGAATTGGTACGTCTGGACGTTTTCGGGCTGGGGTTTTCGGTTCCGTGAATTGGTCAAAAATTCTCAATATTTTGCTCTTAATGCTCAAAGGTTATCCCTTGGCCTGGTGAGACATGCAGATTCGGGACCCCCCAGGTTTGGCAATGTTGTTACCGGAAAAGGAAAGGTTCGTTGCCCGAGGAGGAAATGATCATTGCCCAGTTAAAGTGACGACAACATGAACGAATCAAGAGTTCTTCGTAGGTAGTGGTTCCTTCAACACTGTTCATGGTTCGATATGCCGCCTAAGAGAAAAGTATCAGAAGACATTACTAGCTTGACCAATACGGGTCCTCTTCTTCCTCCTGCCAAAACAGGCCGTACCTCCAAGAAGAAGAAGATTCTGACAGAGGAGGAGCGACGGTCTCGGATTCAGAATCTACCAGAGCCACCCACATTTGACTTCTTCAAGAGCCCTCATCCTGCCCACGATGCCGAGCCTAGACTGCCCCCAGACTTTGATCCAACCCCTCTCAATATATTTGAGCTGTTCTTTGATGATGATATACTTCAAGTGATTGCGGAAAACACCAATCAGTATGCAGAATTCAAGGGACTGAATCCTAGTTGTGGAGAGGAGAACCTACCCGATACCCAGAGATTTTTACGCAATTGGATACCAGTTACTGTTCCGGAACTCAAGATATTTATTGGGTTGCAGATTCATATGGGCATATATCGGTTTCCATCTCTCCATCTATATTGGAGTAAGGATGTGAAGCATGCGATCTTTGAGAAAATGTCACTTATCCGATATGAGCAATTCAAGCGGTTTTTCCATCTTTCACCTGTTCAGAAAGTACCTTTTCCCGCAAAGGATTGGTGGAAGAAAATGGAGCCTGTTTCATCAAATTTGAGGAGGAAGTTCATGGAGAAATATTTACCTGCTACCGATTTGTCGTACGATGAAATGATGGTTTGTTTTCAAGGAAGAAGTATGCATATCGTTAAGCAGCCGGGAAAGCCGATAGATCATGGATATAAATTCTGGGCTTTGTGCGAAAGGGGGTACACTTGGGCATTTCTTTTCTACTCGGGGGGCGTTGGTACAGAAAAAAGCGAATTCACCCAAGAGACTGATAGCTATGCCAATATCAGTAGCGAAACTGCGGAGAAGATATTTCGACTTACCAACCTCGAAGAAACGTCTGCCACGGTAGCGGATTCAGGAAAGCTTAAAACAGCAGCCGACTTACGTTTCGCTCCTACACAGCAAGCTGTTTGCACACTGGTCTTTCAACTCCCTTTCGATAGGTATCGTTTCAATATTTATATGGATAATTACTTCACTACAAACCCCCTTTTCCGGTACCTGAGGATGTACGGAATAGGTGCTGCTGGGACAACACGCCCTGGAAGGCATGAGTTTCCTGCGGAATTTGATATCACCAAGGAGTAGCGAAATCGATATTGGAGAGGAATTTCTTAAGCGGGAAAGCCGAAGCAGGTGTATGTGTTGTTCTCTGGCAGGATAACAATACGGTGCTCTTCCTGACTACAATCCATGATATCCGAAGCCTAGTCTTGAGCTATCGCAGAAAACCGAGTGAAACTAGTACAAATGCAAAACAGGCAAGAAAACCGTTCAAGGATAACGAGCATCGAAAACTACTACCAATACCGGAGTTGGTAGTAGATTACAATCATAAAATGGGTGGTGTAGATATTGCGGATCAGCTGAGATCAAATTATGCTACGCACCAAAAGTGCTGGAGGAATTGGCTCGCACTCTGGTTTTGGCTTTTGGATGTCACAGTTGTGAACTCCTACCTCCTCTCTAAGCACTTTCAAAAACCGGAATGCGGACGTTTTGATCAGTTAAAGTTCCGCCAAAAACTATCTCAAGATCTCATAAATTCTGGTTGGAATCAACTTCACCCGCTCAAAGCCCCATCTTTGCCTAATTCCCACTCCTATATCTCATCAAAATCCGCAATTTCACTTCCCCCCTTCCACCTTCGCAATCCTCAAATTATGCCCCACCTCTCCAAATCGGCCCCGAAGGCAAACAGAAGACAATGTTGGTATTGCCGATACAAACGGCTTGCTGGAACTACCAACTCAAAGGACCGGAAGTCTTATGATTTAGATATTAGTAAAACTTGAGTATGGTGCGAGACATGTAATATACCACTTTGTAAACAGCGCAACTGCTTTGTAGAATATCATTCACTTTAATAATATATTTCGCATTTAACTGCTTGACACCCGCAACGATCACCTCTTTACTAGAAAACACCCGCAACGATCATTTCCTTCCTAGGAAACACCCGCAACGATCATTTCTTTCCCAGGCAATGATCACACAACCAAACTTTCCTTTTCCGATAATAATATCGCCAAACCTGGGGGGGTCCCGAATCTGCATGTCTCACCAGGCCAAGGGATAACAAACGAAAGGAAAGTGCTATTTGTTGGTGTCTCGCCCATGATGACTACATGCATGAGCGTCGAAGCACCCTATAAGTACAGTTCTAATCTATGAGCCACGTTGCTGTTGCCACCTTTCCGCGCCTCCGCCATGCGCCTCACTAACTACGCCACTGTCGCCACAACGTACAGTTTGTCTCGGCGGTTCGGTTTTTTTGCTGATGTGTACTTTAATCTTTTCATCTCCGCTGAGTGGTTAGTTTAGCAGCTTATACCGTAGATTATATCTCTTGTATTTGTAATATGTCTAGTAGCTATCTCCCTAGCTAGAATTGAAAAAAAATACTTAATCCGTAACCCTAAGTAACCAATCTGTAGTTTGGTTCTGGTTCGTTGTAGTTAGGGAGTGTGTCTGTGGCTTGTTGGGCAAGGAGAAATACCTAGGCCAGCGCCTCAAGAAATAGATGTGCAAATGTTCAGCAGCGGTGTCGACGAGATTGCCAAATACACACTACCCTACCAAATAATCATCTCCCGCAAGCGTAACCCCCAGATCAAATCTCCACAGGCAGTGCGTTCAAACACGCTGATATGTAACCGTAGCCAACCATCGTCAATGATATGTCCATACGCCTGCATGTAATCAATGAGTTAATCAAAATAAAAAATAAAAAATGATATTCCTAGTCACAGAATATCACTCGCTTCCACCAGAATCTTGGAGTATCACTCGGCCGCTCCGCCCGCCGCTGGGAGGGGGGTTTTTTTTTTTTTTCTTTTTTTTGTTTAACTCATTGCTGGGAGGGGGGGGGTCCCTGGTGCGTATAGGTGAATATCTACACTTACCGGTAGAGCCAGAACTTAATATCATGCAGGCGTCGGCAGTGCTCCAGTCCGTGGCGGCGGAAGGGGGTGGGTGGCCTATTCGCTGGAGAATCACTCCGGAATCGTTGGGTATATGGAGCATGCTTTGAGCATGCTTTGGTCAGGAATCGATGCATAATTTGGTCAAGAGTCGATCCAGAATCGCTGCCTACTTGGTCCACGATTTGGAGGAGGTGAAGGTGGAGGCGGTGGTGGAGGTCTGGGTGTGGAGGTGCGAGTGTGGAGGTGCGGGTGTGGAGGTGGAGGTGGAGGTGAAGGTGAAGGTGAAGGTGGACGCGGTGGCGCAGGCGGTGGAGGTGCGGGCGTGTGGCAGAGGAGGGCGCTAGGCTGTGGGGCTTGCCTGCGTTGCGGATTTGTATGGTTGCCGATTTGCATGGGGGCGTTGCGGATTTACGTGGGGAGGTTGAGTTCGGTCCGAACTCGATACATCGATCCTGGTATGAGTAGCTTGCGGTAACTGTGTTGGGGTGCCTGGCCGTTTCCGATGGTGTCGGGAGGGTGCGATCAACGTAGTCTTGGTGCGGGGATTTGGTGCTTCTGGTGAGGCGTCCGAGCGGTGGCCAGGAAGGGAGTAGAGTGCCTGTGAGACGGGGGCAATGGAAGATAGGAAAGCAAGTACCAGGGGTTCCCCGAGGGAAACTGGTCGCGGGGGGGGGGAGAGTGGGATCTATATGAAAGTCACCACAACCACCTCAGCACGTGAATCATCGTTGGTCCAGGTATCTCACCCTCAAACCTTCATGCGTGTAACCAGCATGCCATCGAAAAATAACAAAGAACCACAACCAACACCGCCACAACTCGAAAGACTGGCTTTGGATATAAGTTCGGAGTTTCTGTCGGTAGACCTGACCAAACACATGGTTCAACTAATCATGATCTGGGGCAAGCAATAGCGGGGGATTTAAGCGTCTCTCACTTTGAACTTAGGCATTGTGCGCAACGCCCTCTGGAGTTTACTTCTGCCTGTGGGGTTGGTTTCTGAGGGGATAGGCAGCAATGATGTTCCTAGGGAAACGCCCCTGCGCGGAGGGCGCTATATAGACAGAAACACGTCCCATTGGTTGCAGCCTGTATGAATCATTGCCCAAACTGCAACAAATCCTTGTTCATCCTGTGCATCTAGAGCCTCTGGCAACTGCTTGCGTGTGTCTGCGGTACCTCCGTCTATTGCAGCGCCCTATCAAAGTAATGCGCGGTGCAGAAACGGGTGAAGAAAAGCGTAAGAGGCGAAATAAAGGCGGACGGAGGGAAGGCTGTGGAAAAGGCTGAAGAAAAAGGCTGCGAGGAGAGGATTGAAGCAGGGCCAAAAAGGCTGAAGAAAATGAAAGGAAAGGCCGGGGGAGAGAATGGAAGGCAAGGCTCAAGAAGACAGTGGATCACCTAGTAAGCCCAGAGATATCCAAACACGTCGAGGGTTGGTACGTTGGTTGGATCTGTTCAACTGGTAGTCAAAGACACTTGGGGACCACGATGTAGCAAATGACAATGCAGGCATTCTTGTATGGAGTGCGGGCATATGAAGAAATGCATGTGCCCAAGTACCCAGCGCATGTACACCAAACACAACATAGCAGTCAGCACCCAAACCATACAGCAATGTTGTAGCACATGGAATCTATAAATATAGATGACAATAGAACGCACTCGTATAGATGAGGGGATGGGAGGGGAAGGGCTTTTTTGGTCCCTTCCACATCTTGATTAGAAAACAGGAATGCGAGAAAAAGATGTACGTGGGGGATGAAGTGGTGGTCTAGAGATGTGGGGACAAAAGGAAACAGCGGCTCTGTGGATACTTGAAAGATAAGTGGACAAAATGCTTGATCAATGCTAATACTTTCACGTCACGGAGAATGGGTAATAGGTGCTTTTATGAGACGTAGGTACGGTTTTCTCAATGCCATATTGCCAGATTGTGAGTCTCGGTAGTTGTCTGACTTCCATCTTAGATAAACAACTCTGGCGAAACCAGTTGAAGCGCAAAGCAGACTAAAAAGGAAGAGCAGTAGGGGAGCTAGAGGGGACTTTTCCGCGAATAAGTGAATATGAATTCCGCAGCATCTTTGAGGTATGTTCTAGGACTCTTGTTTATGGTAGGAAAGGGTACTCATGTTTGATCTTCAGTTTTAAAAGAGAGGGCAGCTGGCAATGATTTCTTCACAGGCTTAGTTTGCATGACTGAACCACTGGCCACTTGTTGTGCTGAGTTGTGGAAGAAGGGGACCATGGAATGTACGTGCCTGCCCGGCGCCATGAGTTATGAGACTCTTGTGGACATGATTGCATGAAGATAGCAAGAGGGCGAAGCGAGGAAAGAAACATAGACGAACCACAGGGCCCATATTTATAACCTCCTCCTCCTGCTCTAATATCTCCTAGGCTATGGAACAGAGGTCTGCGGGGGCCTGAATGGGTGGTTGCTGATCATGTCCCAACAACGCAACCATCATGCCGATCTCACGGAAGCTTGCATAACAGTGCCTTTGAGAACGGCGGGACAACAGCGGTGCTGGGGAGGAGTTGGTGATAGCAGGCACCGGAGCCTACATACTCGTAGGGATGTATATATAACAGCCCATACCTACGACCCCACCACTCCACCACTCCAGATGCCATTGGTCCATGGCTCTAGCTCTCCCGATATTTATTTCTACTCAAGCATAAAGAACAATGGCACCCCCGTCCACCAACACCTCCGACTTCCCCCGCGGTACCCCCCGCGGCGCCTTGACGGCACTCACGATCCCCCTGTCCTCCTCCGGCTCCTCGTTCCCCGCTCCTTCACTGGCGCCCGAAGTTCCCCGCCCGGGGGTAGTCAATTTGATATTGGAGGTCCTGCGCCCGAGCTTACGTGACGAGATCCTCTTGGCCCGGATGGCTGAGGTGGTAGGCTTGATGGGCTCTGGCAGCCCCGACATACCGGAGCTGCGGGCTCTCCGGCCCGAACGGATTTTGGATAGGGGTGAGAGGAGTGATGATGATGACAGTGTGTATGAGGAAAGGATAGAGGAGGTAGAAGTGGCAGGGGAGAGCGTCAACGTGGAAGCAGTGAGTATACCTATGTGTGTTTGTTTGGTCTCTATATCATGTTAGGTTCCACACGTGTGCGGCAGGTACCATGGTAAAGTGGTTCTTGTCTGATCTTTGGTTCACTGCGTCAAAATATCAGATGGTCAGGATATAGAGCCAGTCCTTCTCCCCCCTCCCTATGTGTGCAAAGACCCTACACATCCACAGGATGCAGCCGGCCAGCCAGCTGGCTATGAAAGCTGACACAACATTATCATGGGCTGCCGCTCCCACCCCCGTGTACTCCTCCATGGATTCACCCACTGTCTGGCTATGGTGGTACTACGCATAATGTGAGGGTGGGGGGGAGGGGCCGGGTGCCTTGCTCGAAATCCCCAATATACACAATCTAAAAAGAGTAGAGCTAACGTACATCCCGATCTCTACCTGCAGGATTCAGCGATAGTAGATACCAGCCCCGCCGCAGAATCGGCGGCGTCTCTGGGCCTCAGTGAACAGACACAAGACGGAAGACACGTAGCGGCGGAGGCGCAGGGCCATGCAGATGGGTCAAAAGGCAAAGCAGTTATCGAGCACGCCGATCCCGCTGAGCCCGCAGCGCCGGACGTGGAGGCAGCGGTAGAGGCCAGTGACGATGATAACGACGACGTCGGCTCCACCCGCGCCGCACCCGCCGCCAGCACCGAGGACGACCTTCCTACACCAGACCTCTATCCAGCCCCGATCCCCGCCGATGAAGCCAACTTCCTTGACTTCATCGACACCCATGGCCCCATGGTGGAGAGGGCCTTTCTGCGGCTGTCAGTCTCCCAAGCGCGCACTCTTCTTCTCTGCATGCCGCCCACATCACCGCACCACCCTGCAGCGCACTGCTGCCTCTCTATCGCCCTCCGCGGGCTCTTCCACCTCACCTTTGCCACAAACACGCTCGAGGACGCCCTGCAGTCCGCCCGCACCGCAGTCTCGCTTCTTGCCCCGCCGCGCAGGATCCGGACCATGGCCGTGATGCACCTCGCCGAGCTGCACATGGTGCGTTGGATGCACGCCAGCGGGATCACCGACATCTCAGCTGCGATTGATCTCGTCTCCCACTTGCACAGTGCCGAGGCGGCGAACGAGCGGCTACGAGCACAAACCACGCGGTTCCTCTTCCAACTGCACTCGAAGCGGTACGAGGTTCTTCAGGCGGCGGAGGACCTGGAGATGTGCATTCTCTTTGGGGAGGAGATGACGGCCTCAAGGTTGACGACTTGCCCGGTGGACGGCCTGGGACTGAAGGACGTGGAGATGGCACAGGCGCATTGCGAGCTAGGCCACCGGCTCTACGACCACGGGGACGTTGAGGAGTCGATCGAGCGGTTCAGACTCGCCATGGCCCTCAGTTCCGGGAAGGACGACGATTCATATGCGCACGCCCTCCAGTTGTTGGTCCCGGCCATGGAGCAGGGGAACACCGACGAGCTCCTTGCGGTGCTGCAGCAGGGGGTCGAGGCGCTGCCAGCATCGCATCCAAACATGCCGTATTTTCGGCAGAAGATCAAGACTCTTTCCGACATGAATAGAGTCGAGGAGCTGTGGGCAGTAGTTGATAGCGGTAATAGGGACACGGAGGTCCTCGCGGTCCTCACGCAAGCCCTGTATCAGCAGTTCGAGAAGTCGAAGAGTATAGAGGACCTAGACAACTGCATCGGTCCCGCCGAGACGGTGCTGGCCGCGACGGAGCGCACAGAGAAGGATGCGTATGCGAATCGGTGTGAGCTCCTGGCGAGTGTTCTGCGGGCCCGGTACGGGATGCGCGGGCACCGGGCGGACATCGATCGGAGTATCGAGACATTGGAGAGGGGGCTTGAGGTTGCCGAGGGCGCGGCGCTGCTCTACATCCAGACAAATACGAGCGCTGCACTCTATGCACGCCACAAGCACGGGTCCGATGCGGCTGACATTGACCGCGCCCTACAGCTTGGGCAGGCGGCATTGGACGGGACTGCGAAGGACCACCCGGAGCACGCGGGCCGGCTGCTCAACCTGGGCAACGTCTACATGGGCCGGTTCCGTGTCTATGGGACAAGGGCGGACATCGACACGGGCATATCGACCCTTCGTCGGGCATTGGAGGCCAGCAGAGAGAGAGACAGCAGCGTTGATGGACCGGGCCTCATGAGTAACCTCGCGATGCAGCTCCTGGAGCGGTACAAGACCTTCGGGCAGCTCTCCGACATCGCCGAGGCCGCCGAGTACGCCGAAACGTCATTAAGCAGGACCCCTGGCCGCACACAGCTTCGTCTGGAGCGGATGCTCAACCTCGCGTCGATCCTCGAGACCCGCGACCAGGATGAAGATAGCGAAAGGTCAGTCCACCTCACCCGCTCGGCACTCGAGGACATCCCAAAAGATCACAGAATCGTCCCCGAGACAATGGTCAAGTTGGCGGTGCGGATGGCAAGCCTGTGCAGCAAGGGGGAGAGGTCGGAGGGTTTCAAAGCTGCTATAGAGCTGATAGAGAAAGCGGCGGCGGGGGCCAAGGTCGGCCATCCGGGCCGCGCACATGTGCTGAGCGCCCTGGCACTGATGTATAGGCTCCGCTATGAGTGTACGGGAAATGTCAGGGACCTGGAGCGGGCAGTGAAGAGTAGCTATGCCTCTGTAGCCAGTGTGGAGGACCTGACGGCGGGCAAGGGAGAGTATCTCAGCATGCTGAGCGAGCTGCTGGGGATAAGGCATCGCCGCATTGGGGCCATGGAGGACCTCGAGCTGGCGATCAAGACGGCTAGGGAGGCCCTCGACTGCACCCCGCTCGAGCACAAGTCTCGGCCGCAGCGCATCATCGAGATCTGCGAGCGACTCCTTGAACGATACAAGACGTGCAGAGAAGAAGCGGACCTGTTCTCTGCAATCACGTTGGCGGACGTCTCTCTCAAGGCGACACCAAGGGAAGGGGAGAACATGTGCCGCCGGCTCTGTGTCCTCGCCGAGGCCCTTCATCTCCGCCATTCCGACTTTGGCATCATTCCGAGCGACCTCGAGCGCGCAATCACACTGGCGGAGGACGCCTGGGAGCTCTTCAAGACCTGTAACAGGCGCGGCATCAAAGCGACAGAGATCGCTCACCTCATCGGCCGCCTCTTGCGCACAAAGTACCGCCGCGACGGCGACAAGCCCGCCATCGACAGCGCGATCAGCTGCCTTGAGCAGGTCGCCACCCACATTGACGACAAGCACACTGACCGCGCAGAGGTTCTCGACAGCCTCGCCCACTGCTATCTCACCCGCTATGAGGCACTCGGGCACACCGGCCCTGACGGCGACCGCTCCTTCGTCACCTTCCGCGACACCTGGGAGTGCCTCGCGGCAGCTCCGCTCACACGGATCCGCGCTGCGATCCGTATCGGTGACGCCCTGGCGAGATCGAAGCGGTGGGACGAGGCGGCCGACATCCTCGAGGAGTGCGTGAAGATGATGCCGCGGGTCACGCCGCCATCCCTTGCCAGGACAGACCAGGAGGCGTTCATCAAGATGCTCTCGCCTGTACCCCTCCTGGCGGCCAACACCGTCCTCGAGGCAGGCCGCGGGGCCGAGCGTGCCCTCCGCCTCCTCGAGCTAGGCCGCGGGATCATCAGGGGGTTCACCATGGACTGCCGCAGTGACATCTCGGACCTCCAGGCCGCACACCCAGGGCTGTACAAGGAATTCGACGCTCTCCGCCGCGAACTCGACCATGCCTTCCGCGCAGCGCAGCCACGGGAAGAGCTGGCCGAGCGCGTGCCCTATGTCAACGAGGGGGGCCTCCTCGCGCGCCGGAAGGAGGCCCTGGAAGAGCTCGAGGAGGTCCTGGCCAAGATCAGGGGCCTAGAGGGCTACAAGAACTTTCTTCTCCCGCCCACGGGGGAGGAGCTGAGGCGGATGGCGGCGGAGGGCCCAATCGTCGTCTTCAATAGTGGCATTGAGAACTGCCACGCCATTCTTGTCACTACGGAGAGCATCAGAAGCCTGCAGCTGGCGGGATGGCACAAGGAGGAGGCGGAACAGCATATCTGGGACCTGACGAACAAGATTGTCCGCGGGAGTGTGCCGACGTATCCTAAACGGAATAAACAGTTTAAGGCAACCATGAAGTGGCTATGGGATGTTGTGGTCGGTCCGGTGCTGGCTGAGCTGGGCATCACGGAGGCCGCTGGCGGCGGCGGCGGCGGCGGCGGCGGCGGCGTGTTACCGCAGATCTGGTGGGTTGGCAGCGGGCCTCTGAATTTTGCGCCGTTCCACGCCGCGGGGGTCCACACACGTCGCTCGACAAAGAATACAATCAGCCGTGCCATCTCCTCGTACATCCCGTCCATCAAGGCGCTCACCTACGCCCGCCAGAAGCGGCCCGCGCTTCCTCCCGCAGCGCCCCCGCCCTCCATCCTGATTGTCAAGATGCCCACCACACCCGACCACAGCGACCTCCACAGCGTCGACGAGGAGGCCGCCGACATCGAGTCTCTCGTCGGTACCCACGCCGCCACAACACTCACGCACCCCACCGCGTCCGCCGTGCTCTCCCAGCTCCCGTCGCACAGCGCCGTGCATTTCGCCTGCCATGGCATCACCAATGCAGCAGACCCGTCGCTGGGCGCCCTCCTGCTACGCACCCCCGACGGCGCGCTGGACCGCCTCACCGTCCAGATGGTGGCTGACACACGCATGGACGCCGCCCAGATCGCGTACCTCAGTGCCTGCAGCACGGCGCAGAACACCGTTCACGAGCTGGCCGACGAGACTATCCACCTCGCGGGGGCCTTTATGCTGGCGGGCTTCATCAACGTGGTCGCAACAATGTGGGAGAGCAAGGACAATGCGTGCGCGTCCGTCGCCGCGGAGTACTACAGGGCGCTGTTTGTGCAGGGTCTTGGATCGGGGAAGGCAGTGCATACAGCCGTCGTCAAGCTCAGGGCACTCAAGCGGGAGGCTGTCCTAGACTGGGCGCCGTTTATACATACGGGGGCTTAGGTGAGTTGTTTTTGGTTCCTATTCGTTGGTGGTGGGAGAGAGATGGTCGGCGTGTCTTGTGCTGATCGGTATAGGTTTTGCGTTTTATAGGTCCCGGCGGCGTGGGGGGTTCTTTTATGTTCTTATTTTCTTATTTCTTTATTCATGTTGAGTATCCTCTTTGTGGATGTGGAGGATTGTTATTGCAGGTGGGTGCTGAACATGATGTACGTACCAATCCACCCACCAGCTGGATATACGGACTACCTACCGCACTGGGGACACCCGTGGCAGAGGTGATGCTAGAGAATACAGCACATTTCTTAGGTCCAAACAATCAAGATCAATTTCCAGCAAAAAGACAACATCGTGGTTCACATGTTACGGGGGTGGTATCAAGATACACACAGTTGAAAAGCAGCCAACAATTCTTCTCTCAGTAGAAGCACCAGATATCTTACTAGCAATTGATCATGACGCTATACAGGTATAATACATGGAAGAAGTGTCCCAGTGCAAACTACAGCTAAACAAGACGGGTAAAAATTATATAAACGTTGCTCCCTATTTACGGAAATACTAGCAAATATGTTAGCGTACCAGGTTTATCTGTTTTTTTACCAGAACCCCAAAACCTGTCAACTGTTGATGAAATTGGGGATAGAAAAGTCAATATTGATATTCATATCAATTCGTAGCCATCCTCCTAGTTTGATACAAGTATAAAGATCGAACCTATTGGAATGAGTATGAATGTCAAATTTGTTAAATGCGTCTATAGAAAAGTCAAGGTTTTATCCCCGATTTATTCACAATGATAAGGATGTTGTCCACTTTTCTGTTTGGGTAACTTACGTGAATCATACAACCTATCAAGAAAGAACTGAACTGCTTACTCTATCAAACTCCTGCCGTCATCAGCGTTCATCAGGAAGAAACGCGAACCGCAAGGACGAATTGTACGTCTAGACGCGCATATCCGTCTTTTGCTCCTAAATACTTGTCTTTTGGTCGTCCCGCGCTTCCCGGAGCTCCCAAATGTAACCCGTCGTCCTTTGGCGTTTGGTATGCGTCCCAAATGTGACATATTAGAGCGTATTTGACAACTGTCGATTCCGATAATTGACAGTTCGCCAGCTGCAATAGCAGTTTACCGAACCGTCAATTTTGGTTGATGAGGGTATCGGCAGGGTACCGGAACTCTATCAATACGCAAAGGACCTTTATATATTTCGATCTCGTCACCACGGATAATGGTCGAGATCTACTATGAGATTTAAGTATAATTTCAATTTTGTGGCCTTCAACTGTCAAAGCCGAACTGTCAATTGTCGAAATGGGTAGTTGTCAAATACGCTCTAGTGTCCTTTGACGCCTAGGTCGCTTCCTAAATGTGATATCTTCATTTTGAACGTCCTTTAGCCCTATTTTGACGTGCTATTATGCCATACTACTAGCGCTAGCGCTAATGCTAATATTGCTAGCTAATGACGTCGGGTTTGACGCTTTCTCCACACCTCCAAAACCCACCCACACCTCGACACCTACCCCCTCCTCTGCGTCTATCGACACCTACCTCCTACTTCTATCGACACCTACATCCTGCCACTGTCGACACCTACCTCCTGGCTGCATTGATACCTGGATACGTATTTACCTTCTTCTTCATTTTTACGTCTTTACTGACACCGCTGCAGGCTTCAAATCCTGGAGTATATCGACGCCGCTGCAGGCAAGTGATGCAGTATATCGACACCGCAGCAGGCTCAAAATCCTGCAGTATAGTATCGACGCTCCTGCAGGCAAATACTGCGGTATATCGACGCCGCTGCAGGCTCCAAATCCTGCAGTATATCGACACAGTTGAAGGTGCCAAATACCCAGTATATTCATCAGCAAAGTATTGGGTTCGTCCGGACGGACCTAGGCGTACCCAGATGAAGCAGGCACCATTAGGCGCACCAGGCGCACAAGAAGTTTTCTTCCGCGCATCGCTGCGCTCCGGTGCAAAAAGACGTCGTTTTAGGAAGAAAAGAAGAACGCCTCGGCCTTTGGCCCAAAAACGAACACCACGTCAGGCGCAGGTAGCGTTTGTCCGGTTAACGGCTTTTGCTAGCACCTTTCGCTGGCAGGATGAGATCACTCGACAATAGGTACATAGACTAGGACACTAGTTCCGCGCAATTGTCACGTATATTGATCCACATTTCTACGTAAATCTATGTACACATTTCTAAGCCCCCCACCCACCTCCGCTGGTGCCCAATCTACTTCCGCTTCCTCCTGCCCCAGCTATTACCCTCCTACGCGATGAGCTGCCCCGCTCAGCTGCCCGCTGACCTGCCCGCTGACCTGCCCGCCGAGCTGCCTCCTGCCTGTCCCGGGCACTGCCTATCCCGGGCACTGCGCTCCTGCACGCTGAGCTTCCTGCCCGCTGAGCTGCCTGGCTGGTAGGTGTCGATTTGGACTAGTATTCGGTGACTGGTAGGTGTCCGTATGGTGCAGGATTCGCTGCCTGGTATGTGTCCATTTGGTGCAGTATTTGGTGACTGGTAGGTCCATTTGGTGCCTGCAACGGCGTCAGTATACTCCAGTATTTGCCTCCAGCGGTATCGATTTACTGCGGGACTAGGAGCCTGCAGCGGAGTCAGTCAGGGCGTCAATGTACTGCAGTATGTGGTATCTGCAGCGGCGTCAGCAGCGGCGTCAAGATACTGGGGTATTGACCTGCAGCAAAGTCAGTATAATCGTCAATATACTGGAAAATTGATGCCTTCAGCGGATTTAGCAAAGCCGTCAATATACTGGGGTATTTACCTGCAGCGGTGTCGATTTGGAACCTACAGCGGAGTCAGTAAAGGCGTCAAAATCTAGAGGTAGTATACTGACGACGCTGACGCCGCTGCAGGTACTAAATCGTCAGTATATTTACGCCGCTGGAGACGTCAAATCCACAGTATATTGACGGTATACTGAGGCCGCTGCAGGTACCAAATCGTTAGTATATTGACGCCGCTGGACGCGTAAACTTCCCAGTATATTGAGAGTATACTGACGCCGCAGGAGGCGTCAAATTGGGCAGGATATTTACCTGATACTGACTCCGCTGCAGGCAAATACTGCAGTATGTTGACGGCTTTACTGACTCCGCTGCAGGCACCAAATCCTGCAATATGTCGACACCACTGCAGGCACAAAATTCACACCTACCAGGCGGCGAATCCTGCACTTAACAGTCACCGAATACTCCACTGTATGGACACCTACCAGGCGGGCAGGGAAGCGGGCAGCTCATTGCGCAGGAGGGCAGTGCCTGGGACAGGAGTAAGCGGAGGTAGCTGGGGCGCCAGCGGGGGGGGTGGGGCGCTCAGAAATATGCACGTAGAGTTACGTAGACATGTGGACCAATATACGTGACAATTGCGGAGAAAACGTTTACGATAGCACGTAAAGCCGGGGGGTCGGTTTATAATACAATGACCCGCTAAAATTACCATGACAACAAAACTTGAGCGTATCAATAACAAAGTAGTATAGTAGATAGAAGAACTATAGAGTGATTGATTTCTTTCGTTTTCATCTCTAGTAGCGGGTTCTCTGTCATCATCAACCATCACTCACGATGTCAAGCCCAAGAGTTGAATAACCAACCAGAAAATCTCGGTGCTGCACTCGGCGCTCCACTCGGCGTTGGTATGGGCGGTGCGCCAGCTCTGGACGAGCGGAAGCCTGTACTGGCTGCCGGAATAACTGTTATAGCCTCAACTGGGCAGGCTACTATAGGAAAAAGAAAGAAGGCCAGAGGAGTTGTTGCCCAGAGGAGCCGGGCTACTGGGCAAACTCAACAGCAGTGCTCTAGCTGTGGGGAGAGTGGGCATAATGCCAGGAGTTGTAGGATCCACACTTTTAAGTAAATTAGCAGATAGTTATTCCTTATATCTTATTACGTTCTAGCAATTTCATCATTACTTTAACTGCAAAGTTTTATTGTCATGGTAATATTTAGCGGGTCATGGTATTTCAAACCGACCCCCCCGGCTTTACATGGTATCGTAAGCGTTTTCTCGGTTTTGGTCGCAAATTACCGGTTTGTCTTGGTCAAGCGCATTTTTTGCTGACGGGATTTGATCAAAAGCACTCATAGTCCGCAACAGTGCAACCCCACCAAAAAGCCACAACCATTATCAGCTCTTCAAAGTATCAATTGCGGTTGTTGTATTCATAATCGTGATCCAAGCAGGCTCTGGTCAAACCCGTTGCTACGCCGCACCTTCGCTCATTTACGCCCTCGCGCTGTACCTTTTTTTATTATATAATTACTCGGGGTTTCCCCCCATCAGTTAGTTTCTCCACCACGCTCAATATACATATGGCTCGATTCTCGATAGTGTTTCATGGATCGGTTGGTAGAGTCGTTGGGAATGGAGGAGTTGGATTAGTAATGGTTGTTCTTTCGTGTTCTGTTATGTTCGGTGAAAACTCTGTCGGTTGCGTGATTGTGGGTCATTGGGGATTAGTCATCGGTGGATTTCCTTGGGTATATTAGGGGGGCTCTCCCTCGCTTCGTTCCTGTTTCTCTTCTTCTTTCCTTAAGCAACGTCTTCTACTATATCTGTACTTATTACGCACGCCTGGCCTACCCTGGTATACCATACCAGGCTGAGCCATCTCTATATCTACGCGGGTTCTCAATACATACGCTGATAAACCTCTTCTAACGGAGACCTTTGCACCTCGCTTGAACTAACTCGACAGCTACTACTGTCGCATATCGTACCCTGCGGAACACCCGCTATCGTCGCCCCTTGAGATAGTGGGTGGGTGTGTAAACTTGAGTGGCAGTTGATTTTGTAGGAAGAGCCTCAAGTAAAGACCCTAATCCACGCTTATTTCGAGCTAAAGGTCAGTTTCTGCCAATTGAAATTCAAGTTGACACACCTACCCTCTCTCAAGAATTGCACTATACTTCTCCACATACAATTTCCTGAATATATACGGGGGTGCAGGGGTGTATCTGGGACTGATTACCTTTCTCTAGTGTCGTTTACTCGTTCTTGATTACTGGTTGACGTCCTTTGCCAATCTAGTATAGTAATGTATCTCTGCCTTGCGGTCAGAAATTGTTCTGGCCAGAGTTTTTCAAGAGTTCTGCAAACTCCTCGCTTCTTGAATTCGTAGGCGGCCATTTATTTGACCAATGAGAACCTGAGATGGAACCCCAGCCATCCATCCGCTCGCACAGTTTCACGATTGTAGCTTCTTAATACTCAACAAGTAACTGCAGTAACTGGTGCTCCTCTTTTCTGTTTATTTCCCTATTGAGTATATCCCTAAGAGTCGGTCAAGAAATCATAGAGATCTTCTCAAATGTTCGAAAAGAGGGGCTTTCTAACTGCTCATAGTGTACAATTGCCTCCTGAATTAACTTCTCCTTCTCCTCTAACCTTTTCTCATTCAGTCTAATCATTTCGATTAGTTGTGGTTTTCCCTCGTATAATTCAATTTGCCCTAGCACTAGTGTGGTCCATGAGCCGTACCGGCTCGAGCTTTGGGCTCGAGCCTTTACCTTGGACGAGCCTGAGCCGGCTCGAGACTAAGAAGAAAAAGCTCGAGCTTAGGCTCGAGCTATTTAGGAAAATCGAGTGATATAACCTGATCAAAAAAGGTGTTCGAGCACTGTATCCAACCGCTGAACTAAGTGGAGCGGGGCCAGATAAAATAGAGTGACAAGTTCGATTTATTTCTCTGGTCTCTTCGTATCTCAGAATTGAATAGTTTCAAACGCGCGGGCTCCAAAGGATTATGCCACGGCTCGTGGACCACACTACAGGACCCGCTTCTCCAAAACAATTTCGCTTTATATAGGGCTTATACTACCGCATTCCTCACTATTGCGCCTTTAATTTGGCATCTTCCTTTTGTTTCTAGCTCTTACAGTTCAAGAGTTATTCAATTATTAATATCTAGCTCGTTACATAGAACTTGAAGGTACCTGCTAATTTCCGATTTTTGATCATTGGCCCTCTAAACTTAAAGGCTCGAGCCGTCTCATGAGCCTTCTTCTAAAGCCCGAGCCTTACAAGCCCATCCTCCAAAGACCTGAGCCGGCTCGAGCCTATGTGACGGCTCGACTCGACCCGGCTCGTGGACCACACTACTTCTAGAATTAAGTCTACTTTTCAACTGATCCCATGCATTCTCAATAGGATTAAAGTCTGGTGACAAGGGTGGTCATTATAGAGAGGGCATCTGGTAGAAATCTTGCTGTTGTTGTGTTGGCACTGGCCTGTGGACCGCGGCACCATCCTCCATCATAATAATTCCACCTTCTATTGCTTAGTTTTCTTAGTATTAGCCTGAAAAGGGCCATAATACTGGAGTAAAAAACATGTGGACGTAAATGTTTCCTGTGATTGTCCCAATTTCAGTCTGACTTTGATACTTTCCATTATCTCGTTACAAATAGCCTAAACTGGGTTCAAACTAGGTGAATTGCTTGGCCATTCCAGCTCGATTAGCACTATACAATATCTGTATATCTTCGAGTGTTGGTCTTTATTCCTTGGTGTGTTGTCCTTCATTATAATTACATCAGAGTTAGTAGATTCTTTGCCCAGGAGGCTAAAGGGAAATAACAGGAGATATAAAAACCATTTTCTCTATGTATAACAGTCAATCTTGCCTTTCCTGTTCCGATTACTTTCAAGCTATTCTAGCAAGACACATGATTTAACATAATCAAGAATCTCGTGTCATTTTCTGCTTGGAGAGAGACAAAAACCGCGGCAAACTATCTAAGATTTTCATATGGTGTGTTATATATAGACATGCTATTGCAATTTGGACCCTAGAATCATCAGCAAAAATAGGGTTTGTTTGGACAAACCCAGACAAAGCAGGCTCCATTGGGCCTACCAGGCGCACAAGACGTTTTCTTACGTGCATTGCTACGCCCCGGCGCATTCTGACGCACCATCTTGTCTTTTGATTAAATGACATTGTGTATTGACGAACAGGCGAACAGCGTCTCCAGACGCAGATAGCTTTTACCCGGTTAATGGGTTTCGCTAGCACATTTTTGTGGCAGAATGAAATCACTTGGCAATAGGTACATAGACTAGAACAAGAGTTCCGAGAAATTTTAACGTATATTGAGTTGCACTCAATCGCTGCAATCATCAGGGCTGTATAGCCGTGCTTGCCCATGATGTTGAGATCAATACCCTCCTGCTTCAGTAGTATCCTGACGGTGTCAGAGAAGCCAGATTTTGCTGTAATTGCCAAGGCTGTATTGCCGCAATTGTCTGTGATATTGACATCAATACCTCCTGCTTCGGCAATAGCTCCACAGTGTCCGGCTGATCCTTCTCCGCTGCACGCATCAAGGCTGTATAGCCGAAAAGTCCCTTGGTATTGACATTAAACCCCCAATGTCCCAGCAATAGCCCAACAACGTCCAAACAACCCTTCTTTGCTGCAATAATCAAGGCTGTATAGCCCCATCTGTTCGTGATAGTGACATCAATACCCTCGTGCTTCAGCAATAGTTCCACAATGTCCGAATAGCCCTTCTTTACTGCGATTATCAAGGCTGTATGGCGTTTCTGGCCCATGATATCAACATCGTTACCCTCATGTTTTAGCAGTATGCTGAGAGTTTCGTGATGTCCATTCGTTGCTGCAAGGATTAACGCCGTCCTTCGTTTCCAATCTCTCTGGTTGATAAAATCCGCTCTGGACACTCGTAAGCCAGGTGACTCCGAGAGAGAGATATGAGCGAGTTTATTAAGAGGAGTAAATTCATACCTTGTTATACATACCTGCACTAAAGTTGGACGTATTCAATAGGATTGTTCGCACTAATTCTGTGTAGCCAGCCTCAGCAGGGGTACCAAGAGCAGTCTCCGACTCTCACCGTCCTCGCTCGCTGCGCTCAAGCTCGCGCCACGGGACAAGAGTAACTTTACGCACTCTATTTTACATTTAGCAGTAGCACGGTGAAGGGGCGTAAAGCCAGAGTTATCTTTTGGGTCGATGTCTAGGCCGGCGCCAGCATCGCTGGGGAGGACCGTCAATGCGTCGAGTGAGTTCCGCGCGGCAACCTTTGCGAGTGCCGTCCAACCACCAACTCCCCGATAGTTGATATTGATATTTTTCCCCTTCAACAGTAGCTCTACCAGCCACGCTTTGTTTTTCTCGCGGGCCTGAATTGATAGATTATCTGGCCCCCCGCTCCTGCTATAGTTGATGTCAACTGTTTCGTCCGCTATCAGGATCTCCAAAATCTCCCGATGTTCGAGCCTAGCTGCGGCAAGAAGAGGTGTTTCCATGCGCTCATTAGTGAAATTTGGATCGATTCTCGACGACTTAAGAGCCGCCTTACGAGTGAAGAATGTCCTTCGTTCACTGCAAGTGCCAGCGTAGTGTCGCCTAACTTGGTCTTATTATTGATCTCGAGAGCTGGATTTTGAAGAAAATATCCTAAAATCGAAAAGTGCCCCCCATAGGCAGCATGATGAAGCGCACTAAGATGATCTTTGTCTTTCCGGTTGATATCACATCTCTTACTCGAAAGCAACTTATGGGTTGTGTCGCCGTTGCCAGCAATGGAGGCGTGCATCAAGGCGGTTCGACTAGTACCATTAGCCGTGTTTACATTGACCTCTTCACCACTCACACTAAGTAAGGCCTTTACAATAGTGGCATGGTTCGATCTTGATGCTATTATAAGCGGTGTAAGGCCTGCATGGTCGGTCGCGTTCAGGTCCACGTCGACAGGGTCAACGCAATCATATCTAGAACTTAACAGAACTTCAACGAACTCTAGATATCCCATATCCGCACTATGGTGTAAAACAGTACATCCGTCAATGTTGGTACAGCTCGGTTTAACAGTGTGGAAGTATTTTTTGAAAACATCCAGCAGTCGGTAGTACCATGCAGCCCACAAGATACTAGTGCAGCCACCCTCACGATCCTTAAGGGTAGGTATAATTCCACCAATATGCAACGCCCATGAACGATAGGACTCGGAAGAGGGGTTGAAGAGTTCGAAGGAAGCATAGTAAGACGGGGAGCATGAATCTCGAACATGATGACCCCAGGTGCGCATCGCATAGGAGCCAAAAGAGGTTCGGGGCGGGTAGGTACCAGGCAAGTCCAACCTGGAGTGATCATGAATGTTTGCGAAGTCAGATGTACATCCTGTAAGAACTGAAAGGCAAAGTTTCGCAATCCAATCTTGTCCCCCCTGAAGGTAATTTATTGAACCTTGGCTTAAATACTCACGGACCGTCGTATGAAAGAATCGTATTTGCGGTAGGTCTTGATCGTGAAGCAAGAGTTCATAGCACACATGTAGGATGCGGTTCACCGCTAAGCTTTGACGTTCATCGCTGGATATGGAATGCCCGGGGTACATCAGTTAGGGTTAGTGATTAAGTGTTTTTATTCGACTCTAGCTAGGGAGATAGTTACTAGACTAACTACAAATACAATAGACATAATCTACGGTATAAGCTGCTAAACTAACCACTCGGCGGGGATGAAAAAAGAATTAAAGTACATGCTCCATCAACAGCAAGTACAGCGGAGTAAGGAATAGAACAGATTTGAACAGTTGAAAACGAGTAGCAACAGAAAATTAAATAAAGGAAAAACAACATGAAGAATAACATGAAGAGTATCTCAGAGGCTAAGGGCCAACGAGAATATCTTAACCTACATTCAGCAATCAGTATTCCCCAATCAGATTCCTAACTATCTTCGAACAAACAAAATTCAAAAATATCTAAATCCAAACAAAAGCGGCCCCAGACCTCCACACCACCCCATTGATATACCGACACTTGTAAACGTAAGAATTTAGTATACAAGACCAATATAATCAATCGTGATATAAGTAAAAAATAGAAACTAAGGTACAGCTAATTCTTGAAGAAAATGATCTGATAATATTTTCCTCCACTTAATCAATATCTGATATGCCCGGTTGTGTCCTTTGATATTTAGTAAATAATCT
>VOVZ01000024.1:722067-747698 GCA_008079325.1 Morchella conica | reverse complement strand
TTGGATGGATACCTTGCCAGAGCTACCAAAAGCTATCATTCTGGTAGAGGCGATTTCCGGGGGCGGATTGTTATGGGATATCAAAGATATGGCAATGCTAAGCAATAGTTCTGTAGCTTTTAAACGATATAATTTAATAGACCGGATTCCGCTCGCTGATACTGAGGATGAGAATAATAGTCCCCTCAGCTCGCGGGAATCCGCTCCTCTATTTATACATGATTGGCACCCTCATCCGGGCCCGTCTTCTATCTAATCCATTCTATCTCGCGTAATCCCTTTGACTCACAAATGCCGGCTATCAGGCTGTACTATACTATTGCGTTGGTCACCTTCTCAAAGGAGAACAGCCTGCAGCCGTCAGCCATACTCTTCAGAGTACGCCGCCTAATAGTATAGTACTGGTGTGGTCGCACACAGGCGCCCCCACACCACCTCGATACCTTTCTATGCTTGTCTCCGGTTACCCGTCCTTCCATCACAGCCCCTCACTCGAATCTCCCATAACACGGATATCGCCCCCGCGTAGTGTCAGGTGGGGCAGGCGATGCAGTAGGAGTACTTGTAGGTGGGGCAGCGGTGCAGGCGGTGCAAGGGGGGCAGGCGGGGCAGGCGGGGCAGGCGGGGCAGCGGTGCAGCGGTGCAGGCGGTGCAGGCGGTGCAGCCTGGAGATTGCAGACGGGTATGTGCAGGCGCTGATTTGATGCGGGTGCACAGGTGCAGCAGTTCAGCCTGAGGATAGCAGGCGGGTATGTGCAGGCGCTGATTTGATTTGGGTGCACAGATGCAGACAGGCAAATGCAGCGGTAGGTACATACATGGGTCACTCCCAGTCTTTCTATGGTGCTACGAAACTGACAGGGTCAATGCCAGGCCCCTTACCCTCGTACAGGGTACATGCCCGAGACTTTATAGAGTGGGTGAGGTCAAATACCTCCCGTACGAGAGGATTCGCAGAGGCAATGGCCTGCAACAGGCTGTCGTACGGGAGGATTTTGCGGGGTCTGCGAGGTCAATTACTCCACGTACGGCAGTATTTTGCAGAAGCAGAGTTGTCAAAGACCTCCCGTACGTTAGGATTTGCAGTGTCCACTGCCTGCACCTGGCTGTCGTACGGGAGGATTTTGCAGAGCCTGTTGCCTGCACCTGGCTGTCGTACGGGAGCATTTTGCAGATCCAGAGATGTCAAATACCTCCCGTACGGGAGCATTTTACAGAGCCTGCTGCCTGCACCTGGCTGTCATACGGGAGGAATTTGCATAACCAACAAGGTCAATTACTCCCCGTACGGGAGCATTTTGCAGAGCCTACTGCTTGCACCTGGCTGTCGTACGGGAGCATTTCGCCTACTCAACAAGGTCAAATACCTCCCGTACGGGAGCATTGTGCAAAGGCAGCGTTGTCAAATACCCCCGTACGGGAGGGTTTTGCAGAGCCTACTACCTGCACCTGGCTGTCGTACGGGAGGAATTTGCATGCTCAGCAAGGTCAATTACTACCCGTACGGGAGTATTGTGCAAAGGCAGCGTTGTCAAATACCCCCGTACGAGAGGATTTCGCAGAGCCTGCCGCCTGCACCTGGCTGTCGTACGGGAGCATTTTGCATACTGTACCAGGCTAATTACTCCCCGTACGGGATCATTTTGAACAGGCAGAGTTGTCAAATACCTCCCGTACGGGATGATTCTGCAGAGCCTGCTACCGGCACCAGGCTGTCGTACGGGAGTATTCTGCGTACTCAACGAGGTCAAATACCTCCCGTACGGGAGCATTGTGCAAAGGCAGTGTTGTCAAATACCCCCGTACGGGAGGATTTTGCAGAGCCTGCTTCCTGCACCTGGCTGTCGTACGGGAGCAATTCGCATAGTCAGGGAGGTCAATTACTTCCCGTACGAGAGCATTTTACAGAGACAGAATTGTCAAATACCTCCCGTACGGGATTATTTTGCAGAGCCTTCTGCCTGCACCTGGCTGTCGTACGGGATGATTTTGCAGAGCCTGCTGCCTGCACCTGGCTGTCGTACGGGAACATTCTGCATACTCAACGAGGTCAATTACTCCCCGTACGGGAGCATTTTGCAGAGGCAGAGTTGTCAAATACCTCCCGTACGGGATGATTATGCGGAGCCTGCTGCCTGCACCTGGCTGTCGTACGGGAGCAATTTGCATACTCAACGAGGTCAAGTACTCCCCGTACGGGAGCATTTGCAGAGTCAGAGTTGTCAAATACCTCCCGTACGGGAGCACTTTGCAGAGCCTACTGCTTGCACATGGCTGTCGTACAGGGCCATTGCCAGAGTAAAGCCCTGACAGTCTCTACCGTACGGGCCATTACCACAGTAAAGCTCTGACAGTTTCTACCGTACGGGGCCATTACCATACTAAACCTCTGACAGTATCTGCTGTACGGGCCATTACCACAGTAAAGCTCTGACAGTTTCTATCGTACGGGGCCATTACCATACTAAACCTCTGGCAGTATCTGCCGTACGGGGCCTGTCAGCAGATGAGGAGCATTAGAATCTTCACGTACGAGAGCTTTTAGTACAGACAGTCCCTTGGAATCTCCCTGTACGGCCAACTTGGCATAGAGAGCACCACTAGATATCTCCCGTACGGGGCTGTTTGGAACAGACAGTAATTTGAAAGCTCCCCGTACGGGCTTTTTTGGCACAGACACTATTTCGGAATCTCCCCGTACGGGATGTTTAAGCACAGAAAGAGCTCTGGAATCTCCCCGTACGGGCACTTTTGGTACAAAAAGAGCTCTGGAATCTCCCCGTATGGGATCTTTTAGCACAGAAGGATCTCTGGAATCTCCCCGTACGGGGCCTTTTGGCACAAAAAGTGTCCTCAAATACCTCCCGTACGGGAACATTTGGCACAAAAAGTGCTATCAAATACCTCCCGTACGGGGTAGGTTTTACAAATTTGCGAAATTTGGCCATTTTAGGCCTAAAATCTAACCTTAACCCGACCCTCACACCACCCAGAACGGGTATAATGCCGGCTCCCTCAGTTATCATTATAGTAACCATGGTACACTACCCAACGCACTCCTCTTACAAGGTTGATGACTAAGGAAGCCCCCGCCTAAGGAAAAATGAACACAAATCTGGCGGTGGCATCATGCCGAGTACCCCCAGTGGGGCTTTGGGTGAGAGCGGTGAGGACGTGTTGCCCGAGGTGTGAAGAGAGAGATGGCCATGTTTAGACCGTCCTTACTGAAGGGGATCCCCTAAGGGCTTTGGGAGCGTGGAGTTAGCGGGTCCTGGGAGTAATAACTAAAGACTGTACTACAAGTCGAAAGCGACTCTATATGAATGAGGCCCCAGTGTGGGGAGAGCTTCATCAGTGAGGAGGAGACCCAGAGGATGAGGTTGATGGCGCCTCTCTGGGCGGATATGCAAAATGTCACTCCTTTTTATATGATCCGAATCATGGGAGGAAAAGGATCGGTGCGACTACTCTTTGGTGGTGAAGCCAAAGAAAAGTCTTTATCAGAGAGGAAACCCCGCTCTCCGCAAGTTTTGGCGATGCTAACGAGGTGTTGTCAGAGGATGAGAGGGATGATCCATTGTAACCCCAAAAGTAGGTATTATATACGGTGTTAGGTTATATTTATGTCCCTTATGTGGTTAGAAATTACTGCGAATTCAGGAGTCATTGAGTTCTCTGCTTCCATATTTTGGCCGCTCTCGTATTGTGCTGCAAATGCTGATTTGACACTACTGTTCAGAGTGTCTACTGTAGTGGCGGCTACTTTGCCGCTGGAGCTCTGGCTGGGGCTGCTTTAGCGCTACCCTCGTACTCATGTGTAGAAATCACAGTCTACATGGTATCACGTTCTATATAGAGATCTATATATATTATAGGTATAACCTTCAACCTGGGAATTCGAGCACTGTATAATCGCCATATAAGAATATTGTTGAGGCGGAAAATGGCGGAAGATATCCTGATAGGATGGTATGACCGAATTAGTAAGGTCCAAAGTAGACACAGTACCAGATAATACTTGTACCTCATGAAAAGCTTCCGGAGGTTTCCTGCTATCACCTAGCATACATGTATATTCCTTCCTGTATTTTCACGACCAGGCGCTAATGAGCAGCTTTTACTCGGTAACAAACCTAAACCTTATTCCGTGAACCTTTTGATGTGAAGCCACCTTCTTTGACCTCTCCTATAACTTTTTCAGGTGTCTCTACAGTCTGTAGGTAGCTAGATTTTTTGAATATCACCACGCCGTCGCGGGGCCTAATATGTCTCCGACTGTGCCCTGACGAACAAAGGGATATATATGTATACTCAATATAAACAATTCATATATGATGACTGTATGCATATACAGCCAACCTAGCTAACCTGATCGCTGGGAACACAAGGGGGTATCTATTTGCAGCATAGGTATTAAAATACTACCACTACCAGGTCAACCTTTACATACGCCGGATCAATGGCATTCTTTGCCAAGTGCAAGGCGTTGGGTTAAGCTTCGCGGGCCTAAACGCGCCGTGGCGCGATACAAAAGCCTGTAGACTTATCCGTTATCTAATCTATGCACAATCAGTTGCGATGAGCGAGGCTTGGCGCACTGCAGTCCCAACAACCTAATAAATACATGAGTCGTGCTTCTGGGTGTTTCAAGGGCTGCGTTCCGGTTTTCTGGCCACAAGAAGATTCAGGCCTCCCACCTTTCTAATTAGGCCCTTTGCGCAGAGAGGTCCGAAGTCTTTTTTGATAGACTTGGCATTAATTAGCAAATCCAACCTTGCATTTGACTCCCGGAGAGAGGGCAAATTGCAAAACCTGACCTCCAGTACTTCTAACATTGGTAGAATTACCTAATGGACATGTTTTTTCCTGGGAACTTTTTATGATAAAATTCAAATGCAAATACACCTTATATCAAATCTTTAAGAATTTAGCACCAATGTTGATGGTGAAAATAATCCATTTACTTTGGGGTTGGATTTCTTCTCTCACCAAAAACTGGGTAACGCGATCAGTGGTAAGCAACATATGGCTTAGTTTTTGACAACGAAAATCCCTATAATGCCAAGCTACAGGGAATCTGAAGCCTCCTGCGCAAAGGGCCTATTATGTAAGAAATCTCCGCAATATCTGCCCCCTCCAGCTCTCTCCTTCACCCCCCGGATTTATTCGTGGGCATTAGCACATCCGTCAAAGAATAGGAGACTCCTTAGCCATCTGGTGAGTCTGACCTATATATCGTCATTGGTGGCGGCAGCTAACGAGAAAGTACACCGCTCTTATAGGTACTACTCATTTGATCATATTAGTCCTACGAACCAAACCTGATAGTTCTACCGACAATGTACTCCACGCAAACATCCAAGCAGCAATGCACGATGTGCGACAGCAAGACATCGCAACGCTGCAAGAGCTGCAGCTGCAGCGCCTATTGCCCAAAAAGCCGACTGGCCGGTCCACAAAATTCTCTGCGCTGAATTCCAAAAGTTCTCCACACCACCAGAGGGTGGGACTTTCGGGCGCGGAATCCTTTTCCCCGATGATTCGAAGGCCCCCCGATTTGTTTGGGTCCCCACTAAGTGGACTGTGGGCGTAGATGATGGCATCGGATTTGAGAAACCAGAGTTCGAAAAGTTCGGTGTCAGCACTCGCTCGTCCTTGATTACCGGGAATAATCTCCGTTCACGTAATCTCCAGAATAAGCTTCATGTCCACTACCGCGACACATTCTTGATCGATGAGTCCAAGCCGAACCAAAGTATCGTCGCCGTTACCGGAGGTACCGCTGGACATAAATGGGGCGGACCCTTGCTGGCAATGAAGTTGCCGGGCCTTAGTATTGATCCCCGTCGTTACAGAGACATCGATACGGTTGATTTCCGGGATGTTGTCGATTTTATTTGCTCTTACCCTGACCACAACTTGAGCGATGAGTCTGGTCAAGAAGCCAACGGCCAATGTTCGCCCCCACAGACAATACACTGGTGTTAGGATATCGGTGGAAGACCGAAGTTTGAGCCTATGAAACTCCCCATAGACCACCCGGTATTCCAAGCGCCAGTATCAAGTATATCGAAGCGCATCGAGCTCCCCATCAGGATCGTTAGATGTACGGCGGGTGAAACATCGCGGAAGAGCACAAGTAAGGAGGGATATAACGCAACCAATCAGGCCGCGACATTCCTGCACCTGGTTGCTGACTCCAATAGTAGCCAGTGGGGATGGGCCCCAATGGAATGGCAGTGCCCGGCCGGAAGTGTCACCGTTGTTCATGGGGATGCCAAGCCTATCTTGCCTCAGCATATCGAAGCCCTTTGCCATTTCTGTCTATATGTTCTACAGCTGCTGTTTGAGGACTCGCTGGGAGGTGGAATGCACCCTGAAAGTCCCATGAAGAGTGAGGTTTTGTAGGTAATAACGCGCAGGAGGTTCGAGATCTTGTATATAGGATATGAGAACTGGAAGAGGGATAATGATCCTAATTATACCGTATGCACGTTTCCTTACTAGTCGAAATGTTCGAGGATTGTTTCTTGATGTTTTGATTGGATATTTTCCGAGTTCGCTGCCGTACAATAAAATTCACTCTTTGTTTTGGCACAATCCGACCACTACATGTCTGCTTTATCCCTGTTTCCGCTTTTCTTTAAACGCTCCCGCTTGTCAATCGCCAACGCCATCTCCCTCCACTTGCTGTCTCTTTGTTCAGCACTACTTAAGCGCATCACTATATGCGTACGGCCGTACCTTAATGTAGCCCGTCAGTGTACAAGTAGCTGATATACGACTACTCACCTCCGCAGCAACACTCTGAGGGTAATATTGCGTGAAATTTGCATTGCAACCAAAGTTTTATAGGAGTGTAGCTTCAACATCGCTTTAAACCACGCCTATAGGAAGAACAAGTTAAGAGACTTAAATTTTGTGGTTCTCTAGAGTATTATTGTCTGGGATTTTATTATGGGGCCAAGAGCGGTACTTTCAGGAGTTGGTTGGTGTAGACCGTTTGCTCGGTGACGAGGCTAGTCTCCGGCTATTTCTGACAACCCACAATATAATTAAAACCATGCTCCATTAAGGTCCACCATAGAGTCCAGTGTGACAAGCAGGCTTCTCCGAATTTGTGAGGTCACCCAAAGGTTCTAGTGCGAGAACGTGGGGACATGGTCAACGTCAGTCTCTAGAAGAAAATTCGTGTTCCTTCCTCTTTGCACAAGAGGTGTATCACCCAGCCATGGATTCCTAGAAAGGGGGGACGGTGGGTGCCGTGCGGGTGTACTCCGATAGTACCAACATAAGGAGTGAGGGTTTAAACCCACTACCTTTGAGAGTCCATGAGAACTCCAAAATTATACATAGTCATTGTATTGTCGCTGGACCTCCTCAATGTCCATGTATCAGGCAACTGTTTCTCCGTCATTTACTTAGCATGGTATGCTAGATTGTGCGCCTCTGGTCAACCTCCGCTACATTCAAGGTTTCCAATGGTTCACCCGTTCTACCAAACAAACCCGTTTAGGTAAACCGATTTACTTAATATTTCGGTGTTTGAGCGAGTGCGGCTTGAACGGTTCATCTCAATCAAAAACCAGTTTAAACCGATTTACTAAACGGTTCTATCATGCAGGTACCCGTCACATGAAGGACGTATTTCCTGACCTTGAACGGTTTTTTCGTAGTCCCAACTACCAAGCAACGGACTCTGAAAACACGTTTAGTTTATGAACCTGCAAACCAAATGAAAAAACGGTTCTGGTTCTTCAACCGGTTTAGAAAGCCAATATTCAGTTTTTGATGTGTCTTTGCTTTTTTGTTTTTGCGAGTTTTTGACTGTCAGTCGGGTACTCGTGCGAGGCGGTGGTAGAGAACGGGCAGTTCTGGGGCATTGTGATATTACCATAGACTACGGTCTGCATGTAATTAATGAGTTAAACAAAAAAAAAAAAAAAAAAAATTAAAAAAACTTCAGTTCAGTTCAGTTCAGTTGGAGATGTAATTTGTATGGTATGATCTCCGGGTACAACCGGTTTCAACCGTTATTCGGTTGGAGATGTAATTGAGTTCGGTTCGGTATCCCTTGGACGAGTAAGACATTTGGAGAATCTCTCTCATGCATTAGCGTACCCTACCTAGGAAACGATTTACTACAATTAAGCAGCGAGTTGCGAAGTTTTTAGCATCTCTGAGTGTTCCGAAGACCGATAAATGCAGCAAACTAGTTACCCAGATGTTTTCTCAGCCAAATTCTAAGTCACATGACTGCCAATTCCCGCTAATGCATGAGAGAGATTCTCCAAATGTCTCACTCGTCCAAGGGATAGGGTCGATCCATTCACCATGGCCGACAAATAAGAACGGGGCAGAGCAAATCCCCGCACCTCCTCAGTGCGATTGTCTCGGAGTCGGGCGTTGCGAAACATCTATTCTAGGCTCAAGTTGCCATGGATCACTCCTCCGCGAAATGGGTGGGTGTGTTATGGGCGTAGATCTCCCATCTCTATAGATTGATTGGCTACAAACGCCGAAGTTTACACACCTACCCACCATAGATGCTCGATCCATAGGGTACGCCGGAGAAGGTGTTTGGCCTCCCTCCGCCAGCGCAGCAGCACTGTGGTAGGCTGGAAAAGCTATGGTGGGTAGGTGTGTAAACTTCGGCGTTTTTAGCCAATCAATCTATAGAATTTTGGAGATCTACCCCAATAATGGTACTAGCATCAAGCCTACCGGTGGAATATTCTCCAATTCCCATACAAAAAAAGTTCCTCTGAAGTTGACACACCCACCCCCTACGCCTTCTCGCGCCATACCAACCATAGCTTTTCGAATTTCGAGCCTACCACAGGGTTGCTGTGCTGGCGGAGGGAATGAGGCCAAACACCTTCTCCGGCATACCTAGCTTCTGGGAACAGCTATATACCCCTCAATAGCCTCTCAGTTAAATCCAGGTCAACGACGCTTTATCGCACATTCATACAGCGAGATCACACACCTCCGCCGCAATCAACAGTACTTTTCATCTCAATCTTCAGCAGCTGCACAAGTCCTTAGCCCGCCTGCCCCCCGCACCACCCCTCCGCGCCCACCATGAATGACACGCAGCTCTCCGTCCAGCGCGGCGACAAAGTCTGCCGCCCCGCCGACTGGATCGACGTTGTCAAGTTCTTCGCCTTCAACTTTGCCCTCCACGCGTTGACCGTCTTGCCCCTACCTGGCGCCAACATTATCGAGAGCACGGTCACCTCGATCTGCGCTATCCTAATGCCAACTAGCGGTAGTGGGCGCGCCGGGGTGGTCTTCGCGAGGCTTGTCTTCCTGTGGGGCGGCAGCGAGCTCCAGTGGGCGCTCAATGCCGGGGCGCTGTGCACGCTTGTGCCTGCGGGCTCTGCGCTAACTGCCGAGAGGGCGGAGTATCAGGTGAGCTCTTCTCGCGGCCTTGTACAGGTGTGTGAGTAGAATACTAACCATCAAGAAGGCTACGGCGGTGGGGAAGGGCTCTGCGCGGGCAGGATTTGACGCAGAACGGTTAGAGCAGGTCAATCCGCTCACCACAACGGTGCACGGGCAGTACCCAGCGGATATTCGGTGGCTGTACACTCAGGATGAGAAGCCTATAAAGGCCGAGAACGGCGCGGCGCAGCTGGAGTACACGCTGGTTGCGGTACCGCCGTCATTCTCCGCAGTGCCCCTCCTGACCACGCACGGCAAGCAGGCCTCGCTCTTGCTGAAGCTCTGGGACAAGGTCAGATGGAGCCAGGACAAGGCTAGAAGGCCCTCGGGCGTGAGCGGAGAAGGAGCCATACCGGTGGCAATCTCGTGCAACTACAGTATTCTCAAGAACATCGCCGCGATCGCCCAGATCTTGTACGGCTCCTACGAGCTGTACATGGTCAGCGACGGCCAGATACGACAATACGGGTATGCGGCGTACCAGTTCACGGTCATCCCGTACGTCGGGATGTCCATTCTCAATCTACTCGCAGCTCTCAGTGCGCCAAGCTATCCGGCGAGGTACATCGTCCACTATCGCGGGCTAGATGAGCCGCCGCCGGGCAGCACGAAAAAACACGCGACCAGTGGTAATGCTGCGGAGCGCGGTAAGCCAGCGCTGGTGCTAGAAAGACAAATACCGGTAGATGGCATACGTCCAGACACGCCAAACGTGGCTGTGCCTATGCGGCCGTTGGAGGAGGAGGAGGAGGCGGAGCGGAGAGCTAGGGAGAGATACCCACAGAACTGGTGGAATGAGGAAGAGCGAGCTGCAGTCGAAAGGATGGTGGGCGGTGCGGTCGGCTATGTCTACGGTGACTTTAATGAGAACAGAATTCAAAGGCTTCAGGCTTCCGGCCGCAATTCATCCATTGTTTGCGTCGGCGTGGTACGTCCACCCCCCCCCCCCCCCCAACCACACCCCGCCATTAACCTACTAACCGGGCACCAATCGGGCCACAGCTCCTATTATACACCGTCTTACTTCTTATGTTCGCCATTCTTGCCGCTCCGTACGTCGTGATGCAGGTGCTAACAGGGTTTGGTAATGGGGAGAGCACGGTGCTCCAGCGGGTGTTTATCATGGCGTGGATTTCATGCGGCCAGTTGGGTGGGGTGTTTTCTGCATTCATCCCCCACCATACCAAGTGCGGGGCAGCCCTCCGGCGCCTTCTCAAGCGGTCGCCGGTGGTGGCGGCGTTCGTGATAGTGGGGATGGCAGCCGTAGCGTTATTTCCGCCGTTGGCGGGGTTCTACACGGTTGCGACGCTGATCCTGAATGACAGGACCTGCAGTACAGTGTAGGCTGGCACACATGTACAGTGGCTGGGTGATGCTTTTGGGGTATGGGTGGTGGGCATGATCAAGTGGCGGGAGCGATGTGGTCATTGTATCTTTAATCTGCTGATCGGATAGAGAATGTCTATTGCGCGCGAGAAATGAGGGCACAAGAAAATCGATGGTAAAATCTGATTGTATGTAGTCTCACGGCTTGGAGAGAAAAGCAAGGATGAGATAGGAGATGGATGAAAGATCTCCTCTCCCAATTTAGGCCCCCCGCTTACCGTTCCATATCGGTGCGTACCACCTAGCTCAATGATACACTGGTTTGATGCCTCGTATATATCGATAGAAAATAAATCATAGTGAGATAGTTGATGCAGCTATTGCAAGGTTAATTCTAATATCTATATAGTACTACAATACAGTGTGTCTCAGTTGTGAGAAAACGAGACATTCCGGCCGGTTTGGTTGGTTGGAGCAGGGATCGGACAGGGGTCAGGACAGGGGGTAGCGAACAGGGGTAGCGAACAGGGGAGGGAACAGGTAGAAGGTAGGGTAACAGCCTGGGAAGGTAGGGTAACAGTAGGAAAAAAATACCGGTTTTGTAAGCAGGGTAAGCAGGGTAACTATAGGGAATGGTAACAGCTGTAACTAGGTTTGTAGAGCTGTTCTGACCCCGCATTTGATTCAATCGTCACCTATTACAATTTCGATACAATTTCCATCAACTTTAACAATTTGACAACGTAGCAATACTCCGCAACAATGTCGACATCCAAATGCAGGCAGTGCAAGCAAGAGAAAGCCTTCGCCGAATTTGATAGTAACCGCAATGGGGTTCAGTTCAAAACATGTAGGGATTGTTTAGTATGTATCCACACCGATGGTTGATTCAAACATCTGTTAATCATTTGCAGATACGATATGAGGAGATGAGAAGACGGCGGGCGGATTTGCGAGCTCAACAAAGCGTGCAAGACTGGCAAGTATGTTTTACGCTTTGTAAATTTATTTTTCTTGGACTGACTGACAATACTATTGTATAGCTATCTCCACCTAGAGTTGTTAGACGCGGTAGGCAATCGGTATTTCCCACCGCATTCCTGAGTTCCCGCTTGCATTGGAAACAATTGGAACTTGGTGCGATGAATGTTGTTTGCGAGTCATGTGCGGCTTTGCATTGGATCGATTAGCGGGTTGCAGCAAGTTCCAAGGCTAGACCCCGCTCTGAGAGATGCTGTAAAAAGGGGGACGTTGAACTGCCATCTCTGCAAGCCCCGCCAGATTATTTACAATTTCTTCTTCAATCTAAGGAACCTGTCGCGAGAACGTTCCGCACAAATATTCGCGAATACAACTCTGCACTCACGTTTACATCTGTGAAATACACCGCAGATCAACGACCTGCAATGCAACGCGGCGGCGTCCATTGTTTTCAAATACATGGAGAGCTTTACCACATGCAAGGACCTTTGCAACCAGGGGAGAATGCGTCACCAAGTTTTGCTCAACTATATTTCTACGATCCCAACAATGCGGCTGACGTAAGACATGAAGCTCACCCAAACCTCAATCTTGAGGTGTTGCAACGTCTCACAACTGAGCTCCATACGGTTGACCCTTTTATCGGAATCTACAAGACTGCGCGGGAACGGTTGATGGAATCGGAGCTCTTACAAGGTCCTGCACGGGTTTTACTGAGCCCGCAATTACGGTTGATAATGGAATCAGGTGCTGATAAGCGTCGCGAGAACTTGCCAACCAGTAATGAAGTTGCCGTAATTATTCCAGAGGAATACGGGCAGCCAGGGTTCCGAGATATTGTGCTTGCAAACCGCGATATTGACGGCAATGAGGCCTTTAACATAATCGATCCCAACAATGCGGCTTACATGCCATTACATTATGTTTTATTGTTTCCAAAGGGTGATGTTGGTTGGCATTGCGGTTTGACGTTACGAAATGATTTGCAAGTGCGCAAAAACCTACGCCTTAGCCAACGTGTATTTTACAGGTATGTTTGATAACACAACCATCTTGCGGAAATAATTTGCTAATGTGGATAACAGGTATCGGTTGCATACACGGAATGCAGAGTTTCCAAATCTGTTCCACTCTCAACGCTTATTTCAACAATACTTGGTTGATGCATGGGCTGTTTGCGATCAAAACAAACTGAATTGGATCCGTCTGAACCAGTAGCAATTGCGTGCAGATCTTTACAACGGGCTTGCAGATGCTATGCTGCAGCAGGATTTTAATGCGGAGGAGACTGGACGACGCGTGATTCTTCCCAGCAGCTATACCGGCGGCGATCGATACATGCAACAATTGTACCAGGATTCGATGGCAATTGTTAGGCATTTCGGACGCCCAATTCTTTTTATTACATTTACAGCGAATCCGAAATGGCAAGAGATTGTTGCAGAGTTGCTTTCAGAGCAAACAGCTGTCGATAGGCCTGACCTCACTGCAAGAGTATTCCACATGGAGCGACAGCAGCTGCTCGCGGAAATCAAGCACAAAAACATTTTCGGCCGGTATTTGGGCTGCGTTTGGACAATTGAGTACCAAAAGCGGAGTTTACTGCACATGCATCTCTTGCTATTCTTGCATCCTGACGATCGCTTCCTTACAGCAGAGTGTATTGATGAGATAGTATGTGCAGAACTGCCAGACCCTATTGCAGACCCTAATGGTGAGTTGCGAGCAATTATCACCACCTGCATGGTACACGGTCCCTGCGGTGAGCGAATGCCAAACGCACCTTGCATGACAATATCCGATGCGGGCTTCAAGAAGTGTGCAAAACGATTTCCAAAGGCATTCCAAGATGAAACATTAGTGCAAGAAGATGGATATCCTCTTTACCGTAGGCGCAACAACGGACAGACACATACAATACCTTTGCGATGCTCCGGCGATACCGAGAACTTTGCATTTGACAATCGTTGGGTTGTACCTTACAATCCATACCTCTCATGACGGTATAAAGCCCATATCAACGTTGAGATTTGCGCCTCCATACTGTAAAGAACCATGGGCGAGGTAGAGGCTGAGGGGTCAAGGGACATGATTAGGTTCCCCGAGGGGAAGAGTAAGGAGGTGGTATACCCAAGGGCATGAACGATGGTCTGTACGAGGACAGAGATAGTGGTCCGCACTAGGGCGGAGAAGACAGCGGTCAGCATATTAACTGAGGAGAACACAGCGAGGAACAACATAACGGCGAAGGTAATAACAGCGGATGAACAGAGCATGATGGACGGCAGACGTAACGTGGACTAAAAGTAAAGAAGTGTATTGAAGCGAAGTAAATCCCCCAAAGTAATAACCCAAAGTAGAATACAAGATGTTGCGTAAGGAAAGAAAGAGAAAGAGAATAGGAGACACAATCAGCGTTTTATGCTAGGCGTGACCACAACCGATTTCTAATCCAACAGAACCTTCCAGACTTCCAATGACTCATTCCTTTCCGATGACTCATTCCTTTGGTGTAGAGCGGGGTTCGTAACACATACACGCAATTAAGTATATACAGAAATATATATACAAAGGTGCTGATCGCACCACTTTGCAAGTTGGTAATGAGGACGATGAAGTCAAGCGCTATTTGCAAGGCCGATACATTGGGCCAACAGAGGCTGTCTGGAGGATCTTTGAGTTTGGAATGCATGAGGAAGCTCCCGCTGTCATGCATCTGGCTGTGCATTTGCCGGGTGAACAGGCAGTGTATTACGATATGGATGCAAACCGTGACGAGATACTGCAACGAATGGAACCCGCAAAGTCGACTCTGATGGCGTTTTTTCAGTACAATGTAGACAATATAGATGGCCGGACATACCTCTATCAAGAGTTTCCCGCACATTTTACCTACAACAAGCCCAATCGCAAGTGGTCGCGGAGAAAGGGAGGTATTTCGATCGGTCGCATGTATCATTGCAATCCTATGATGGGGGAGAAGTACTATTTGCAACTTCTGCTTACAGTAGTAAGAGGCGCAACCTTCTTTGAGCATCTGCGCACTGTCTCTGGAGAGATTCAACCATCATTCAAGGCTGCATGTGTAGTACCAGGGCTTTTGGAGGATGATCGCGAATGGGTATAGTGCTTTACAGTGGCTGTATTATTTGCGAGCGGTGCTGCATTACGCACATTGTTTGCAACTGCACTACTTTTTGGCGACCTTACGGATACAAAGGCACTTTGGGCTACATTTGGCAACAGCGTTTGCGACGACATACCTCGCATTCTTGAACGCAACGAAGCATTCGCTGTTCCGATTGAATTGCAAGACCCGCACCTCGATTATGGGCTATACTTGATCTCGCGAATACTTGCAGACTCGGGCAAAACTCTTTCCGACTTTGATTTACCTGCATACATTCATGCGTGGAATCGCACTGCAGGTAATCAATTAATCGCGTTGAAACTGGCGTATGACCAGAATGCAGAGAGAGCCTTATGTGACGAAAGGGTTGCAACGCTGAATGACGATCAATTAAGGTGCTACAACACAATCGTAGCAAGTGTCAACAATCCCGCAACAGCAGAATTTTTCTTGCAAGGTCCAGCCGGTACAGGGAAGACATTTCTGTACAATGCTATCTGCAACCACTTGCGCTCGCAAGGCAAAATTGTTATTTGCGTAGCTTCCTCAGGCATTGCGGCCCAACTATTACCTGGCGGCAGAACCTCGCACTCCCGTTTTAAGAGACCAATCATTGTAAATGAATCCTCGATTTGTTCATTTACTCACAATACATTACTGGCAGGTCTTCTACAACGTGCAGATCTTATCATATGACATGAAGTTCCTATGCAAAATAAGTATTGTTTTGAGGCTGTAAACAGATCTCTCAATGATATATGCGGTGTTGCAGATGACGCATTGCTTGGCAATATACCAATAGTCCTGCGCGGTGACTTTGCACAGATTCTACCCATTGTTAGGCGTGGTAATCGAGGCGCAACTGTTGCGGCGTGTTTGCAAAGATCCTTCTTATGGCCGCGATTTCAACAACTCTCCCTGAAAAAGAATATGCGAGTACTAGAAGGTTCCGCCAATCAACCATTTGCCCGTTGGCTCTTGCAATGCGAAACGATACAGTTGCGGAATTCAACAACACGGTGCTTGAGAGTTTACAAGGCGATGTCAGAACCTATTACTCCTCCGATAGTTCAAAGTTCAGTAACTCAGAAGAAGCATCAAACGAACTCCCTGCGGAGTACTTGCAAAGTTTAAACCCTGCTGCATTGCCGCCGTCACATCTGCGATTGAAGATTGGCGCCCCTGTTATATTATTGCGCAATTTGTATCCGAAGCAAGGGTTTTGTAACGGAACGCGGATGACTGTAATTCGTATGGAACGACGCTGCATTGAAGTGCGATTATTGGGGGTGATAACGATGGGCAAGTGAATCTAACGGGGCGAGGATATTGAAACAGGACGAGGAGGAGCCGAGGCAGGAATCGACTCGAAATACGTTCAGGACGGGACAGGAGATCAGGCTTAAATACCGATCGGACAGAATATAATTGAACTAACAGAATGGCTCCGCCTAGTATGATATACCAGGTGAGACCAATTGATATTGAGTACAAATGAAGATAGATAGATAGATAGATTTTATTCGCATGGAAGCTAAAAGCTTATCGCGCACCGGACTACCCTAACTACAACTACCGCCGACTAACCCAAGCAACGCGAGACAAAAGAAAAAAGAATAGAGCAAACGACTCAATGGCCGCGACACAATGTGGGGCCCACGAAGAGGGGGTGAATAACGCGAAAGGTACAGGTGAGCAGAATCTAAGCGACAACAAAGAAACCTCCCCGTAGTAAGAATGAAACCCCAAACTTCTCCGTCAACTACATATAAGCGAGACATAATCCTAAACATGGTGTTCAACTAAAAAGAATCATTACCAACGTTCCCGTGTCGTATCTGTGGACGAACCTTAACAGGACTGGGAAACCATGCGCACAAAGGCAGGAAGTGACCGCCGCAACAGCGTCAGGGGTGAAAGCGAGGGGGGGTGGGTCAAGAGTGGTGCCCCGGGCGTCTGCTTGTCGGGCAGCGAGGCGGTTAAGTGTGGGAAGAGAAGGGAGCGCGGCGCGAAGCTGGCTATTAAAAACCTTTTCCGTGTTGATGTGGGGGTGGGGTCGTCGGTCCCAGGAGCAACGGCTAAAGACTGTGCCCAAGTCGTAAGTGTGGAGGCCTCTGGAGGGGCCGTGCAATAGGTGGTGAGTTGGGGTTGCCAACTCGGTAGGAATGGGTGGTCGCAATCGAAAGTGCCGACCGTGGTGTTGAAGGGGTGGTCTTCGGGGAGACCAGTATGGATTGGTGAGGGGATCGGGCCGCCTCGGTTAAAAATTGGGTTGCCTGGCTAGGGCCGTAAAGAGGGGTAAGGTCACGTGAGTGACCTCGGGTAAAATTTGAATTTGAGAATAGTTTCGCGACCGTAAGGAAGCGAACTTTCCGGGCTGTCGAGCGCTTTGGCAGTGGGCTCTCGCTGACTAGAGAGTACTGACAGTGTGCGAACCCGACGTGTGTGGTGCTCGTGCGATGAGCAGCAAAGAGGGGGGGAACGACCGTCTGGCGGTGGCCGTCGTTTTGGCGAGGTTTGGTGGGTGATGGACGCAATCCCGAAGGCATCAACCCGGTGAAAAGGGGGGTAGGAGAGGGAGACTCGTGTCATAACATGGGGAACTAGCGACCCGTAGGCGAAACTAGAACTCTGGTATCCAGTTTATCGGCGAGGAGGGAACCTCCGAGCGGTCGGGCTCGAAGGCAAATGAAGACGTTGCGTAAGGAAAGAAGAAGAGAAGAGAAACAGAAACGAAGAAAGGGAGAGCCCTATGATATACCCAAGGAAATCTGTCGCTGACTAATCCCAATGACTCACACCGTACAACCGAAATAGAAACCCATAACCGATCCTGATATTTCCTTCCGCAATCCTAACCCGAAACGCCTAGCGCTGACTGTATCCTCCGAGCACCTTCCTAACTCATCCATCTTATCCGACGCGATAGCGATCCTTCACTTAACAACCCGATTCCGCAACGTTCTCGACGGCATGGCAGGTGTGGGCGGTCGTGCCGCGATACTAGCCCCCTCTCTAGGTTCGAGCTCCGTGAGAACTCTGACAGGTCCAGGCTTCGTAGGATATAGGCGATGGAAGCGGGCGAGGAGGCGAGGAGCGTTGGTGACGTTGTCAGAGTATTCCCAGGTCGGGGCGTCGTAGCCCTTCCAGCTGCATAGGTACTGGAGACGTTTGTATCGGATCGGGGAGTCTAGAATATCGTCAAGTTCCCACTCTTCCTCGCCTTCAACGACAACAGGAGGGGCCGGGGGAGGAATGTGTCCTGGTAGGGGATCCGTAGCACAAGTGTCCAGTTTTGAAACGTGGAAGACAGGGTGTATCTTCATCGAGGCCGTTAAGTCAAGTTCGTATGCGTAGGGACTGATGACCTTCTTGATCTTGAACCTTCCCAAGCGTTTCCAATCGAGTTTCCGCGAGGGACGAGTGGTCTGGATGTTCCTTGCGTTGAGCCATACCTCATCGCCAACTTTATAATTGGGGGCGGGTGTTCGATGTTGGTTGGCGCCGGTTTCCTGGCGGTCCTGGGCATATCGCATCTCGGCTCGGAGGTGTTCTTGTATCTCGGTCATCCGTTTTACTAGTGCATTGACGTCCTGTTGTTGGTGTCCGAATACCGATGGTGCTAGGTCTTCCGTAAAGCGGGGATCATAACCGTAGTTAGCCATGAACGGGGAGACTTGCGTGGTTTCAGAGACGGCGTTATTGGCGGTGAACTTGGCGATGGGTAACCAGTCGGTCCAGTCGTCTTGCTGGTAGGATACGTAGCTCCACAGGTATTGTTCCATGACTGCGTTGGCTCGTTCCGTTTGACCGTCAGTTTCAGGGTGGAATGCGGAGGACATAGCTGCGGTGATCTTCAGGGCCTTGCACAGGGACTTCCAGAACTTCGAGGTGAACTGGGTCCCTCTGTCCGAGACGATGGATGTAGGTAAGCCGTGGAGTTTCCAGACGTGATCGATGTAGAGGCGTGCGAGATCTTCGGAGCCGGTGGTTGTATTGCAGGCGATATAGTGTTTCATTTTTGACAGGCGGTCAACCACAACTAGGATAGCGTCCTTACCCTTGCTCTCAGGAAGACCCGTTACAAAATCCATTGATATGTGAGTCCAGGGCTTCTGGGGTACAGGTAGGGGACGTAGGACTCCGAAGGGGGCATGCCGAGAGGTCTTGCTCCGACTACAGATGTGACAGTTGCGGACAAATCGTTCCACAGACTTGCGCATCGTGGGCCAGTAGTAGGATCGTGCTAGTAAGTCAAAGGTCTTAGCTCTTCCGACATGACCGGCGGACGGTGCATCGTGGTGTTCCTTCAAGAGATGAAGCTGCAGTGCTTGGTCCTCAGGGACATAAATCTTGGTTCGGTATGTTAACAACCCTTCACGAGTTGAACATTCGGCTAGGGTGATGTCTCGGGAGTGTTTTGCGCCTGTTCGGAGGAGCTCTAGTATCTTGTTTGGGAACGGGTCAGTGATATACGCTTGTTTAAAAAGTTCTTCCAGGGGGGACAGTCCTTGTAAGGACTGGGTTGTAGCCAACAAACCCAGATTTCCCAAATTCTGGGACTTCAACACTACTTGACTTTGGTGGGCCAGGCGTTCATCCCCCTCCTCAGGCATGTCCTGTGACCTCCTGGTCAACGCGTCCGGTTTTCCACCTTTCTTCCCGGGTCGGTACGTGATTTTATAGTCGAAACGTGATAGGATTTCTGACCATCTGGCTTGACGTCGATTCAGTAGCTTCTTGGTCATGAAATATTCCAAGTTGCGGTGATCGCTCAGGACCTCGGTAGTATCCACGGCAGTCATTAACTCCGATCTCCATTCCTCAAAGCAGCGGATGATTGCTAGTAATTCCTTATCATATATCTCATAATTACATTCCGCAGGGGAATGCTTCTTATTCATATATGCCACGGGGTGCAGGATTCCGACGTCATCGTATTGAGACAGGATTCCCCCAGAGACGTAGTCGGACGCATCAGATTCTATAATGATGTGTCTATCGGGGTCGAAATGGCGGAGGACTGGGTACGAGGTAAATGCTGCTTTCATGTGGTCGAAGGCTTCCTGGCAAGCGGGAGACCAAACAAACGGGGTGTTGTTGTGCGTGAGTGCTGTGATGGGTAGCAATATCTTGGAGTAATCCTTGATAAATCTTTTATAGAAATTTGCGAACCCGGTAAATACCTGAACATTTTTCACATTCCGTGGTGGTTTCCAATCCCTGATCTTTTCAACCTTCGCCGGGTCCATCTCCAAACCTTTTGTCGTGATTATTAGTCCGAGATACTTGGTTTCCTGCACGTGGAACTCGCATTTCTCCGGAGCGCAGTACAGGTCGTTGTTCGTGAGGGCTTGGAGAACTTGATTGACATGGTCGATGTGTGTTTCCAAATCCTTGCTGTAAATCAGGATATGGTCCAAGTACGCGGTGCAGAATCTATCAAGAAAAGGACGGAGGTCGTCGTTTATGAACCGCTGGAACGAGGCAGGAGCGTTGGTTAATCCGAACGGCATGACGTTGTATTGGAAGTGGCCAAATCGGGTTCGGAATGCCGTTTTCCACTCATCTCCGGCAGCTATACGAATCTGATTGTAGGCGGCCCGGAGGTCAAGTTTGGTGTACCATTTGGCCGCACCGATCAGGTTGAAGGTTTCCTTGGACAGAGGCAGAGGGTAACGATCCTTGATGGTGATGTCATTGATTCCTCGGTAATCCACGCAGAAACGGAGTCCACCCCCTGGTTTTCTGACAAACAGGACAGGTGCGCCCGCAGAAGAGGAGCTTGGTTCCATACGTCCTGATGCTACTTCCTCCTCCAAGTGTTTCTGCAGGGTGGTCAGTTCGTCACGGGACATACTATAGAGGGGACCAAATGGGGGTTCAGTTCCTTCCTTGAGCCGGATGTGGTGGTCATAAGGGCGGTGTTGCGGTAGCTTCTTGGCCCATTCTTCCTGGAATCTTGACAGGTATTGATGGTGGGCAGTTGGTACAAGGGCGATAGGGTCTGAGAGCGATGGCGATTGTGTTGACTTGAAGACGACTGAGAAGACTTGGAGATCCTTGGTGGTTTCGTAGAACGTAGCCGCTGACACTCTCTCTATTTCTAGATCATGTGTAGCGGGTAGCGGGCTGGAAATTCCTTGGACATAAGCGGGTACGGGTTCGTCGTTACATTGGCGGAGGCAGTGAGGGGAGTCGAAGAGGATGGAGTTCGCGGCAAAATCTAGCTTCACATTATGCCGACGCATCCATGGGATACCGAGGACTACAGGGTAGTGCCCAAGACGGGTGACATAAGCGGTGACTTTCTCGAAATGGCCTTGAATGCGGAGGGATAGTTGTGCAGTGTGTGTGATGTCACCGGAGGAGATTTCTCTCCCATCGATGACCTGTAGTTTGCGGGGTTTTGGGAGCAGGGAGGTAGGAAGTTGGTGGTGGCATACGAATCTCTCATCAATGAATGCGATTCCGGAGGCCCCAGTGTCAACTAATGCGTAGGTTTTACAGATTTTATTTTTATCAGATACAAAACAAGAAACAACCAAGTGATCTGAAAAACCTTGCGCAGCAGAGACACTAGAAACAGGACCAGAAATCGAAGACAGAGACAAAGAGATAGGAGAAACCTGTACTGAGCCACTCAGTGCAGGTCGTCCCCATTTCCCGACGGTGGGGAACGGGAACGTGGCATGTCGAACGAAAAACCAAAACCAGACTAACCAGAAGAGACAGGAGGACCAGAACCAGAAGAAGAAAAACCAGAAGAAGTTGAAGGAAAAACGGGAGCAGAAGAAGACGAAGCAGTAAGGGCCCCATGCATCACCGGAGGTTGGTAAGCCTCGGTGGTGGCAGCGGCGCGGAACGGACGAGCATTTGGGCGGCGGTTGGGACACTCGGTGGCAAAATGCCCAGCATGCCCACAGTACATACACAACCCTTGGGCCATGCGACGTGAGCATTCGGCGGGGGACAGAGGACCACGGGGAGCGCGAGGACGGAGGTTGGACAGATCCATCGGCACCGCGCCCCCAGGTGCGTGGGACGGGTGTGCGGAGGTAGCGGGAGCGGAAGCGGGAGCGGAAGCGGGAGCAGGAGCGGACAACCGTTGAGGCGCAGGGGCGAAGGCAGGAGTAGAGGCAACGCGGGACCGAAGGCGAGCATCCCTGATGCGTCCATCCAATTCTTGTAGGAGTTGGACATATGCCGTCAGGGAGTCGGGGGTGCGGTGGTGGATCATAGCATTCCGGAGGTCGCTTGACAGTCCACGGGTCAGGGCGTGCTTCTGCGCTTGTTCGTTCCAGGCTACATCGGCGGCAAGGCGTTGGAAGTCTGCGAAGTAGGCGGAGAAGTCTCGGGGTCCTTGGGTCAGTCGTTCCAGCTCTCGTTCTGCGGTGGCAATGCGGTTGGGGTCACCGAAGGCAGTGTCGAGGAAGGTGATCAGGGCTTCGATGTTGGCGAGGTTGATGTTAGCACCGTTGACCAAGGGCATAACCTGGCCAAGTGCACGTCCAGTTAACAGGTTGGTCGCGTACACGAGTTGTTGTTGGTCAGAGGTGAAGCGGTCGGCGTTCCCGATCATCTTAAGGCGGAGTTGGGTGACGAAGGGACGGAGGGCCGAGCGGGTGCCGTCGAACTTAGCTGGGTCAGGGATTTTATCGGAACGTTGGGCAGGGGCAGGTACGGGGATGGGAAGTTGGGCTTGGACGGGGACTGGGACGGGGGCAACGGGTTCTGGGGCCGGGGGTGCTCTGGCTCGAAGGAGGTGATTAATCTCCCTTGATTCCATAAGCTGCGTGGTGAGCTCTTGGACCTGGTTTTCGAGTTCGGGGATGGCGGCGGCGTTGTTCAATGCGACGTTTAGCTGTTGTTGCAAAGCATCTTGTTCGTTAGCATAAACGTGAGCTTGCTGGAAGTTTGCCCTTGCTTCCCGATGCCATCTGGATAGGTTTTGGAACAGGAGGTTTGGGTCCTCGAGGTAGTCTTGCTTAAAGTTATCAAGGTTTGCAGGGAAACCCCACTGAGATGGGGTTGCCATGGTGTATCAGGAGTCGATGTAAGTCGACGCAACGTAGTCTAACTTGAACGGGGCGAGGATATTGAAACAGGACGAGGAGGAGCCGAGGCAGGAATCGACTCGAAATACGTTCAGGACGGGACAGGAGATCGGGCTTAAATACCGATCGGACAGAATATGATTGAACTAACAGAATGGCTCCGCCTAGTATGATATACCAGGTGAGACCAATTGATATTGAGTACAAATGAAGACGTTGCTTAAGGAAAGAAGAAGAGAAGAGAAACAGAAACGAAGAAAGGAAGAGCCCTATGATATACCCAAGGAAATCCGTCGCTGACTAATCCCAATGACTCACACCGTACAACCGAAATAGCAACCCATAACCGATCCCGATCTTTCTTTCTGCAATCCTAACCCGAAACGCCTAGCGCTGACTGTATCCTCCGAGCACCTTCCTAACCCATCCATCTTATCCGACGCGATAGCGATCCTTCACTTAACAACCCGATTCCGCAACGTTCTCGACGGCATGGCGGGTGGGGGCAGTCGTGCCGCGATAGTGAAGGTTATTCCCCGTATGAAGCTTTCTACAACTGAAGGAGAGTTGCCATTCATATTGACGCGAAAGCAATTTCCTGTAAGACTTTGTTTTGCGATGACTGTAAATAAAGCGCAAGGGCAATCACTGGATATTGTAGGGATCGATTTGCGGACTCCACCATTTGCGCATGGTCAGCTGTATGTTGCATTGTCCAGGGCAACAGATGTAAATAAGTTGCGCATCTTGCAAATAGAGGAAAGAGGGAGGGAAACCGAGAACATCGTTTATCCGCAGGTACTGTTGAGGGGATAATTGCGGTGGATTATGGAAGACATTAATGTTTAATATATGCGTGTTACAGTAATTTACGAGACACTATTGACGGTTGCAGGACAGTATCAAAGCTTGCAAGTACAAAATTGACCATGCAACGTATTGCGGTTACAAATATCAATCGTAATCAATTGGAACAAAGTTGTAAAGATTGTAAACATAGGTTCGATTCTTCTCCAGCCCCCGCAACAATTTGCATGTAATACAGTGTTTAAATACATTTAGTTTTCCATGTCCTCCATGAGTGCCTCAATTGCATCAGCCAAATCCTCAAATGCCTACAATAACTTTCCCCATTTCTCCTTTGTAGAGTTGCGTTTTCTCTTTGCAACCCTTCTACGAATGTTTGCATGCTCTGCAAACCCTGCAGAAGAGCTTGCAATCGAAACAGACTGCTCGCAAGCCTTGCATTCTGTTGCAAACATTAGTAAGCTATTGCAAGCCTATTGTAAGTCATTGTAAGTATTGCAAATCACTTACCAGGTCTAAAACTGCAATGCTTCCCTTGGCTGTTGTAGTGGCAGTTGGTACAACTACCCGCAAGCATGCCCTCCACAATTTCACACTCCATAAAGGGACCTTTACCATCTGCGCAATTTGCACACTCAGTATCTGCAAGTTCACCCCTGCTGTATCCCAAAATAGCTTCAACATTTATCGGCCTAGCCATATTCAGACCCCTGTCATCCTTTACAAGAACAGGTCTAACACGTTCCATAATAGCCAACTTCTTAGCAGTGGCAGTATTAGTAATACCCCCCTGTACAAGGGCCTCTGCAGTTGAATCATGCTGAATTGGGCGGATTTCGGCTTGGCGGCCTTGGCGGCCTTGGCAGGCTCGGCACGCTGCTTGCCCTTATTGAGCTTAGGGACAATCTCTAGCTCAGAATCAGAACTAGACTCTTCTTGGATGGTACTGGGCTCGACGGTCTCGGCATCGGCGGTCTTGGCGGTCTCAGCATCGGCAGTCTCGGCGATCTTGTCAGGCTGGATCTCGTCAGACATGATGGGGGCTACAGAGGTAGGAGCAGCAGAAAGTTCAGGAGTAGAGCAGGACATGTTTAAAAAAACCCGGCAGGATGTTTGAATGGATTGTGTGGATGTAATGATGAGTTAAAAACTGGGGAAATTCTGGCTCTATTTATGTGCTTTACAATTGCCAATTCGTTTTGCAACGGCCAATTTTTTTTTGCAGCGGCCAAATTGTTTTTTTTTGCCTAGATTGCAACTCACCCTCGCGGTCGCGAGGTGGCCACTGCTAGTTCTAATATGTACTGGAATACACTTCTTCAAAATGCTGCCGCAATCCGATTGGTCGAGGGCGACAGGGATGTTTAGTAAGCACGACACCTCAAATTTCGTATGCTTGGTGCGCTTACCCTACCCAATCTGGTGCGGTTACCCTACCGGATTTGCAGCAATTACCCTGCCTGCTTTGAGCCGTTACCCTGCTTACTATCCTGCTGGCGGCCGCTACCCTAACCCTGACGGAACTCTTTAGAATTAAATAAAAATATGACCTAAGTAGTCAACTATGAACAGTGGGAGGTGGAGGTTGGAGAGGAGCGCTGGGGGAGGGAGAGCGGAAGGAGCAGTAGAGGAAAGGGGGACGAGTAGTGGAGGAGGAGGAGGGGGGGTGGGGGGGGAGTTGGAGGAGCGGTGGAGGTGGGGAGCGGTGAAGGAAGCTTCCATATATTGGGGCTACCAGCGGCACCGGAGCTGGCATATATTCGAGCTGGTATTTCTGGCACCAAAGCGGGCACTGGAGCTGGCATTTATTGGAGCTGGCACCAAAGCGGGCATTAGAGGCGCTGGCACCGAAGCGGGCACTGGAGCTGGCACTGGAGCTGGCA
>VOVZ01000024.1:647725-721393 GCA_008079325.1 Morchella conica | reverse complement strand
GGAGGGGGGGGGGGGGGGGAGTTGGAGGAGCGGTGGAGGTGGGGAGCGGTGAAGGAAGCTTCCATATATTGGGGCTACCAGCGGCACCGGAGCTGGCATATATTCGAGCTGGTATTTCTGGCACCAAAGCGGGCACTGGAGCTGGCATTTATTGGAGCTGGCACCAAAGCGGGCTTTAGAGGCGCTGGCACCGAAGCGGGCACTGGAGCTGGTACTGGAGCTGGTACTGGAGCTGGCACTGGAGCTGGCATATAATGGAGCTGGCACTAGAGCTGGCATATAATGGAGCTGGCACCGGAGCTGGCAATGGAGCTGGCATTTATTTCAGCTCGCCCCGGAGCGGGCATTAGAGCTGGCACTGGAGCTGGCATTCATTAAAACTGACACCGGAGCGGGCATTGGAGCTTGCCATGGGGGTAAGAAATGGATTGCTACAGCAGGATTTGATTATCTACGGAACTGGCCGTGAGAGAGACCTCGCGGTCGCGAGGTGGCACACCCCTAGTTATCATGTATCTGTTTAATCAAGGGTTCTTGTTGACGTTGCTAATAGGTTCGTAGGTTCCTCGTATTGCTTCCACTTTGGTGTTTGCCGTTACCTTTCACGACCTTTTACTGAACGACTGCGTAACTAGCTATTACAATTCAGCATTTATGGAACATTTCGACTCAATTTTGGCATATTCGTGACGCGCAGAACCCATAAGATAAAGTGTGCTGATAAAGAAACCCCGCGCCCCGGTCGGCAAGGCCGACTTTCAATACGGGTTTGACGTCATACATCTCCAACCTAATACAAACACAAACATCAACAGGAAGAAACATCAACCACCACAATCAGGCAGCCAGTGATGCCCATATTGTATCCTCGGAATATCCACATAGTCTCTCTGTGCACTCACAAATGCGTTTCAGATCAAGAGAGTGTTCTCAGCGCCAAATTCAAATCCAATATTGACTACGAGCTCAAAGGTTACTACATTCTTTCCGAGTCAGCTTCCTACAGCACAGAGCACCAATTCCAACAAGAAACTCAACACCAACCTAACACTAAAATGTTATCAAGCTCACATCAGCAAAAAATTGGGTTCATTAGGACGAACCCAGTCGACGTCAGACGAAGCAGGCGCCATTAGACGCACCAGGCGCACAGGAAGTTTTCTTACCTGCATCCATACGCCCCGGCGCAAAAAGACATCGTCTCGACGGGAAAATACGAACATCTCTCCCGTTCTCGTCGCGGAGTCGTCTTTTGACCAAATTACGTCGTCTTTTGACCCCAAAACGAACACCGGGTCCACACCCATGAGCTTTGCCCGGTTAACGGGTGGCAGAATGAGGTCACTCGGCAATCGGTACATAGACTAGGACAATAGTTCCGGGCAAATGTAACGTTTATTGATCCACATATCTACGTAATTCTATGTACATATTTGCTAGCGACCGACCTGCCTCCGCCGGCGCCCCACCTACCTCCGCTTACTCCCTGCCCCCCGCCGACCTCCTGCCCGTTGAGCTCGCCGCTGAGCTCCCTGCCTACCATCCTGCCTGTTGAGCTGCCAGCCCGCTGAGCTCGCCGCTGAGCTGCCTGCCCGCTGACCTTCCTGCCTGGTAGGTGTCCATTTGGTGCAGTATTCGGTGACTGGTAGGTGTCGATTCGCTGCCCAGGGGTGTCCATTTGGTGTAGTATTGGTTACTGGTAGGTGTCGATTTGGAGCCTGCAGCGGCGTCAGCAGTGGTGTCAGCAGCGGCGCCAATACTGCAAGATTTTGAGCCTGGTAGGTGTCCATTCTGTGCATGATTAGCTGCAGGATTCACTGCCTGGTAGATGCAGGATTCGCTTCCTGGTAGGTGTCCATGTGGAGCAGTAATCGCTGCCTGGTAGGTGTCGATTTAGTGCCTGCAGCGGCGTCAATATACTGGGGTATTTGCCTACAGCGGTGTCATTACACTGCAAGATTAGGAGCCTGTAGCGGCGTCAATATCCTGCAGGATTAGGAGCCTGCAGCGGAGTCAGTAAAGGCGTCAAAATGCAGAGGAAGGTAAGTACGTATCGAGGCGTCGATGCAGGCAGAAGGTACTCGGGGCAGGTAAAAAGTACCGGACAATGCAGGTTTTGTCTCTGGGCTTTTTTTGCAGTAGTTCACGCCTAGCACGCGCACCCATTGGTGAACCAAAAACATGCATTGTCCGGTACTTCTTACCTGCCCCGAGTATGTGTCGAGGTAGGACTCTATGCAGGCAGGAGGTAGGTGTCGAGGTAGAGGTAGGAGTCGTGGCATGAGTAGTGGTAGGACTCGTGGTAGGTGTGGATCATTTTGATTTGGAGGTGTGGGTGGGTCCTCAAGGTGTGGAGAATTTCCTTTTTGCTGATGCTTCAAATGGTTGGACAGACGCGAGACAATAAGAGGCCGTCCATCTGGTCTTTTAAAACACTCTTCCAACACAGGAAAGTGTGATAACTTCATAGTAGAGAATTTCTCTTGTAGTTTGCATAGTTGATACTTTTGAAGGAGTATAAGCACGGCAATCTTGCCAACACTGGCATTTTGTCTGCGCGTTGGAAGAATTTGAACCGTGACAAATGGATCGTGATAGCGGCCTAAAATCTGCGAGTTCCTCTGCCAGTGGAATGGGTTTATAACTCCTATATTTTTCAATCATTTACGTTTTTACTACTACTAGTACCCAACTCCCTATTTGCTACTCTACAGTGACCTCCAACACTGGGCTACCAAACTCCCCGTTTTCCAGTGCTACTCTATCTTTACCTCCAGCTGCGGGCGATACAAGTTTAAGTTTCTTTCTTCTGGATCAGTTTGCTATCCCGGACGAAGCAGAGCGAATCTTGACCGTCCGGCATCGCGAGGTGCGACTGTAGTAGGTAAGAGAGGTTTTGCAGTCCCTGACCAGATGCGAGGTGCGCCAACAAGCTACAGGAAACATGCACAAATGAACAGACTATGCGCTAAAGACTCTTGGAGCGAGTTGCCTAGTCCTTTTGTAGAGGGATTTATGGTTGTCTGGGGGGAGCGGGGGGGCGGGGGTGCTTAAGAGGGTGGATCCGCTTAAGATATCGGTATGCGTATGCTTAGTACAGCTTGTGGTAAGATTATTGTAGAAACATGGGGGGAACCCTATTTGCTTGACCAGCCATACAAACCCTGTTTTCAGACCCCTGTCTCTACAATAATTTTACCTCTCGCTGTATAGAACATCTCCAATCTTTGATCTACATACAGAGCACATGAAGGGCGTAAACCTCATGCATTCCCACAGTGCGAAAACCTCATTATCAGACGGTGCAAAACCTCTCTATTGGCAGAAAAGCGAGACGCAGACTCTCCACACCTTTCTGCAGGAGCCTAGATGTCTTAAGCCCCCACAGGGTTAAAGTGTGGGTGTGTCACTATAGAATGATTGGCTGCAAACGTCGAAGTTTATAGCGATGGAGAAAAATATTGTAGAGTAGAAACAGGGGGTGTAAAAACAGGGTTTAGGTGGCTGGCCTGGCCAATAGGACACTTGCCGTACTTCTACACTATTTTTCCCAATCGCTGTACAGCTTGTGGTAAGAACCCTATTGACTTGACTAGTCATGCGACCCCTGTTTCTACAATAACTTTGCCTCTCACTGTACCTGCCCTACCTGCCCACCAGAGCTTCTCTAGCCATAGGTTATTCCTTGGGTCAGTGAGACACGGAGAATCTACTCGGAGTTTTCTAACGTTTCCAAACTGAACTGGGTCTCCATACCACCAAAATCTAGTTGCCAAGCACAATTTACGCCCATATGCAGACCCAGTCCAGTTCGGAAACGTCAAAAAACTACCAGTAGAGTAGTGATATCAGGCCCGCAGTCAATCACAAACCACAGTGTTGCTGTGATGGCGGATGTAATAAACGCTTTAGGCCAACGATCAATTTTGAAAAATACTAATTGCCACCCAGCAAAACAATTTCCGCAACTAGCAGTTTTGAACCAACATTTTTCAAAGTTGACGGTTGGCCTAAAACTTTTAATAACGCCAACCAGCTTCCCTGGCGTAGCTTCTGGAGAACAGCTATATACCCCTCAATAGCCTCTCAGTTGAATCCAGGTCAACGACGCTTTATCGTAAATTGAGACAGCGAGATCACACACCTCCGCTGCAATCAACAGTACTTCTCATCTAAATCTTTGCGGGCCAACAGCTGCACAAGTCAAGTACTTACTCCGCCCGCCCCCCCCCCCCGCACCACCCCTCCACGCCCACCATGAATGATACGCAGCCCTCCTTCCGCCGCGGCGAAAAAGTCTGCCGCCCCGCTGACTGGATCGACGTTGTCAAGTTCTTCGGCTTCAACTACGTCCTCCACGCGTTGACCGTCGTGCCCCCACCTGGTGCCAACATCTTTAAGACCACCGTCACCTCCCTATTTGCTATTCTAATTCCGTTCACTGGCGTCGAGCGCGCCATGTCGGTCCTCCACAGGCTCGTCTTCCTGTGGGGCGGTGGCGAGCTCGGGAAGGCGCTCAGTGCCGGCGCGCTGTGCATGCTTGTGCCAGCGGACGATGGGCTCAATGACGGGAGCGCGGTGCGTTCAGAGCCATTCGTAGCCTTGTGCAGGCATGTGCGGAGTGTGCTGCGCTTGCACCGGTACCATCCGCAGGACCATCCGCAGGACGGTGTGTCTGCAGTCTTCGACGCAACACTGCTGGAGCAGATCAGTCCGCTCACAACAATCGTGCACGGGCAGTACCCAGCGGATATCCAGACGCTATACACCGGGCGGCCAGGGGAGGATAGGGTCGAGGATGGGCCGCCGCGGCCGGGGGAGGATAGGGTAGAGGATGCGCCGCCGCGGCCGAGGTACATGCTGGTTGCGGTACCGCCGGAATTCTCCGCAGAGCCACTTCTGGACATACAGAGCAAGCAGGCCTCGCTCTTACGGATGCTCTTAGACAAGGTTAGAGGGCGTCAGGGCGCAGCCGGAGGGTCCGGGCCGGTGGCGCCGGCACTCTCCTGCAACTACAGCTTCCTCAAGACCATCGCGGCGCTCATCCAGATCTTGTATGGCTCCTACGAGCTGTACATGATCAGCGGCGACCAGATACGGCAGTATGGGTATGCGGCGTACCAATTCACAGTCATTCCATATGTCACCATGTCCATTGTCAATCTACTCGCGGGTCTCAGTACGCCAAGCTATCCGGCGATGCACACCGCCCACTATCGCGGCATAAAGAAACTTGAAGAGCGAGGACCCAGTGGTGACCCTGGGGAGAGTGTCCACGGGGATGCGGCGATGGGGGTGGGGAGGAACTACCCATCGAACTGGTGGACAGAGTACGATCGAGCTAAGGTCGAAAAGATGGTGGGCGGTGCGGTCGGCTATGTCTACGGTGACTTTAGAGATATCGGAATAGCAGGTAGAAGGGTCGAGCCTCTCGACTCTGATCACTTCATTACTCACGTCGCCAGGGTGCGTCCCCCCCACATCACCCCCCGCGCGCCATTAGGCTGCTAACCGGGCACCAATCAAACCACAGTTCGTAGATTTCATCCTGTACCTTCTTGTACTCGCCGTTTATGCTACTCCGTACGTCGTGATTCAGGTGCTAACAGGCTTTGGTAATGGCGAGAGCACGGTGGTCCAGCGGGTGTTTATCATGGGGTGGATTACATTCGGCCAGTCGAGTGCGGTGTATTACTTAACCCACCACAATGACGAGTTAGGGGCAACCATCCGGCGCATTCTAATCAACTCGCGGCAGTCGAAGGTGTTTACGATAGGGTGGGCAGTACTCTTGGGGCTATTCTCGTCAGTGGCGGGGTTCTACACGGTTTCTAAGATGATCCTGAATGACAGGACCTGCAGTAGAGTATAGGCGGGTATACTTGTATAGTGGCTGGGTGATGCTTTGGGGGTATTGGTGGTGGGCATGATGAAGTGGCGGCTTGTGGGAGCGATGTGGTCATTGTATCTTTAATCTGCTGATCGGATAGAGAATGTCTATTGCGCGTGAGCAATGGGGGCGCAAGGAAATCCATATGAGAATCTGATTGTGTACAGTCATACGGCTGAGAGATAAAAGCAAGGAGGAGATCGGAGATTGTTAAAAGATCTCCTCTCCCAACTTAGGCCACCCGCTTACCGTTCCATAGCGGTGCATATCACCTAGAGTCCCGGCCAATGTTCGATAGACTGGCATGATGCCTCGTATATATCGATAGAAATAAATCATAGTGAGATAGTTGATGCAGCTCTTTTGCTTAGCCGGTATTACTAAGTGATTCTTCTACGCGCGGTGCTGAATGCTCATTAAAAGCTCGTGAAAACAAGGAAGCAACGCGGCAAAAACCAAAGTTGACGTGACGCGATTCAACTACATAAAAGGGAGGAAATCTATTGCAAGATTAATCTATCATGGATCTGTTTAATAAAAGGTACCTATTGACGTTGCTAATGGGTTCGTGGGTTTCATGTGTTGCTTCAACTTTGGTGTCCGCCCGTTCCCTTTCACGACCTTTGACTGAACGAGGGAGTAACTAGCTATTACAATTCAGCATACCCATATGATAAAGTGTGCTGATAAAGAAACTCCGGTAACCTAGGAGGCTAAAAACAACATTAACTGGCAATATTTAGTTAGTGCGGTTTCAGAGCTTGGATAAATGATACGATACGCTCGCACACCCTGCTTTTGCCTCCGCCACCGGCTGATGCAGCACCGCCACTGCCAGGACAACTGCCAGGGCCACTGCCAGCACCACCCAGAGCATATCCTCCACATGATTTCATGTGATTGCACCTACACTAACAGATGCCAAGACGAGTGATATTACATGACCGACATATCTGAGTGATATTTGGTGACCGGTGTAAGATCTGTCCAATCCATTGATTACTAGCAGTGGGGCACTTTGCAGTAACAGTCCAGGAGCAGGTACGATCGGCATGTGAAAAATCAGAGGCAATGGCATTAGGCTGGCGCTCACTATAGCACATAAGGAGCTGTCTCCCGAGCGTTTAGAACCACTTCAAACATTTATGAAGCGGGTGCAATGAGATTTAGAAGTCTCCATAAATAGTGGTTAAAATAGATCTCAATCCTTTTCTATTCGCTCTGTCTGTGTAATGAAAAACTTGTTCATCCGAGTCCAGTTTAACTACCCCCTCATGCGTATCGGGTTGAGTTCGATATCAAACTCGAATTACAGGTGACAGCCATGACGAAAAACATAATATCACCGCCATAATAGGTCTACTATTATTGGTGTTTATGGTACATATAAAAACAATTCCGCTTATCATTTAGACATAGAGCATAACCACAAGACTCGCATTTCCAGATGGTCTATGGGGGCTACAGCCTGCACACTCCCCTCCAGTGATTTGTCCCACATACACCAGATACAGTGCAACCCTCCTTAAAGCTGTATGAGTGAGTGCTGTCTAGAGATAGTGGGTATAGGTAGATCCTTTTGTTTAGTGATATATGCGGATTTGATGGTATGAGAATCTGTGGTAGTCTGCGTTTCGTCCTCCAAGGGATCAAATTTCCGCGCTTTTCCTCCTCCTCCTGCTCCTCCTCTCAGCCCTCACTCCGCACTTCCCCGCACCGATGTCGACCTCTCGTCCAGCCCCCCTAATTTCTGCTAGACGCTGCTTCGCCATCCACTACCGACGCCCCCCACCACTACCACATCCCCTCCCCCCCCTCATACTACTATGCCACCGTCTGCACCGCACCCCCACCCCCAACCCCGTCCCATGCCCGCCACCAAACCACCCGCTAAATTCTGCCTCCGGACGGGGAGCCGGCTCTCCTGATGCCTTCAAGCAGATGACCGAGACCAACTGGCATTCCGGAATGCTCGGAAAGCACCCCCGAGTGCTCCAGGACGTCCCGCTGGTTCCGACAACGGTGGCGGCCAGGACGAGTTGGTTCAGGCTTAAACTTGGGGCACTGAAGCGGAAGAGGACGGTGAAGAGGATGAAGAGGAGCAAGAAGAAGCAGATCACAAAAAAGGTGAGGAGGAAGAGGATGTGTAGAGCACTGCAGAGCGCTTTGGAAAGCACCGGCAAGTGCTTTGGAGAGGGGAGTGCCTATATACCTGTATTATATTCAATTAGCGAGTTCAAGACGCTTTGTAGTGTTAGTATTTATGAATGGAATTACGATTTGAATGCGCTGCAAAGTAGTGCCAACTAAAGCAATTGAGGCTGGTAGGGAAAAGAGTAGTATCGCTGGTGAAAACAGGGCGCTGAAAGGTAAAACGCGTGTGCGTCGATGGGGTGCGCCAGGTTCAAGAAACAATATCAGGAGCCGCTGGAGAGGTCAGTAGGGCTCCAGGAGCAGTCAGGAGCGCTCCAGGAGCATTAACAAGATGCTCAGGAGTCGAAAGAGAGCTCCAGAAGCAGTCATAAACGCTCCGGGAGGCGTCGGGAGCGCTACAGAAGCGTCCAGGAGATACCTGAGTAGTGTCAGGCGAGAGAATGCACCGTCGGGGTAGCGCCAGGTAGGAAAACGCTCCGTCAGGGTATTTTCAGGCGGAGTTTATCGGTATTGGGGCGCGCTGGGATTGTTAGTGTACGCCTGGGAACGCTAGGGGCTCTAGTGCGCGCCTGGGCGGAATTCTATACGCTAGAGTGGGTCAGGAACATTCTGCTGCTTCTCTGGAGAGCTATTTTACCTATCAAGCGCCCTAAGCGCCATGGGCGCCCACAGCGTCTGGTGGAGGTTACGGGTTTGCTGATGTGGCCATGATAATAAAGTACATCGGTGAATGCATCCCCAGCCCCGCTTTACGATTTTACTGCTGACATCACTTGAGAGTCAGAGATAGATAAAATTTAGAAAAGTATATTGTCAAGATTGAGCCTGGAGCATTGAGCCTAAGCATGCCGCATTTTACCGTATAAGCCCTCAGTGGATATAGTTCGATTGTAAATTGAGACACAACGAATTAAAGTATAAAGATTACAGGTATAAAAGGTCAATAATGCATCGACCGTACGAGGTTACACAGCCCACGACAGCTTATTCGTCAATTGAGAAGAACAACCATACATACTCTACATGCTATACTACCTATCCGATCTTCAGCCCCGCCCATCAAAAACGCGAAACTGACCTTGTCTCAACACCTTACAGCGAGAGGTAAAATTATTGTAGAAACAGGGGTCTAAAAACAGGGTTTGTATGGCTGGTCAAGCCAATAGGGTTCCCCCCATGTTTCTACAATAATCTTACCACAAGCTGTATGCTACACAAAATTACCTAGTCCTCCGTTCTGGTTAGGTTCCGCTGCTTTCAGCTTGCCAGGAAGCCTTTCTTGGCATCTCTTGGCGGTATGGTTAGTGGAAAATTAAACTGTCACGTTGCCGTAAGATACCTCGCTAACTCTTGCGGTTCCGTGCAAATGCAGAAACCCCGAAAACTGATATGTTTTCTTTGTATATACATACCGCAAAAATATCAATGCGCTATGATAGGCTATACTGTGCAGGATGTGGCAGCCACCCGGCATGGCTCGGAAGTTCGACGAGGAAATATTCTCATTAGGGTCCCGTGACAAACTCAGAGCTAGAGTTACCAACTGCGTTATTAACTTTGGCTGTCATAACCTGCTGTTTTTACCTCAGACTGCGGTCTGCATGTAATTAATGACTTGAACAACAACAAAAAAAACACCTGCTGTTTTTAACTGCAAACTGTCCCAAACTCGTAGTTGAGTGTATGACCGTGACACCCAAGTTTTCGACAGCCAGATCTTAACAAGGCCAAAACTTTCTGTCATAAGTTCATTTTCAAACTCCCGAGTTTGAGACGGGGCCCTAATTCTCATATTTCAGGCATATTATTCAAGTGCGGAAATGAGCACCGGAGTCAACTTAGAGTTCTTCCACAGCGCCAAGAATCAATCTGACGGAACACCCCGGTCCTACAATCGTCTTGGTGGCAACTTGAACGACTAATAGGGGACTCTATGTCTTTGTCAGTCAAGACAGTTGTCCCAGGTTAGTCGCTGCCCCAAATTTGACTTTACCTTATTTTGGCTGCGCCGATCACGATAGCAACGGTCTGAGGTTTTGTTACCGCACTAGGCCGTGAATATGTGCCTACTCCTGTGTTATGACATCGTGAGATAAGATTAATGCCATGGGAAGAGAGTCCCATTGGCCGAATGAGCTATCCAAATATGGTTTAGACCCATCCGGACCCCAAAGGTTGAATCACAACATTTTAAATACTATTCGTCGATTCAGAGATGAGTTGTAGAGCTCTGCATGCTGAACGCCTGGCGTCTATTCGAACTGCTACTAGGCCCTATGATATATTTCATTATTTCGGTGCGGAGGTAAATAATCCACGCGGGGACGATAATTAGGGCAGAAAAGATCAAAACCGGCCCTTGTCTCACAACTCTCTTTAATTAACGAACTATATCGATATATGGCAGTGTAGATGTTTCCTCCAGGAAATGTGATTAGCCTCCGGGTGATCGTTTATCTGTTGATTTTTGTGGTGTCCCAAAAGGGATAGAACAAGCGAGTGCACATGGTTGGTTGCCTGCTATAAATAACTGCCACTGATCGGGCGTTAGCCAGTTTTTGGTGAAGGAAGAAATTCAAATGGATGCAAATGGATTATTTTCACAATCAACATTATTAAAGATTTGATATAAAGTGTATTTGCATTTGAATTTCATCGTAACAAAAGTTCCAGCAAAAAGAATGTCCACTAGCTGACTCTACAAATGTTAAAAGTAGTGGAGGTCAAACTCGCTCTCTCTGGGAGTAAAACGTACGGCTGGATCTATACTTCCTTGGCAAGCCTATCAAAAAAGACTCCGGATCCCTCTGAGCAAAGGGCCTATGAAACCGCAATCTCCTGATGATCGCCGAGCACGGTACAGTGCTATAGCCGTTTGAGGACATGTTAGAGTCTTAGAGATCGTATCCATGAGATACCATGCACGGGAGAGCGATGCAGACTGCGAGTGGGGCGCATATGCCCTGTTGGCAATCTTAGCATCGACTCTTGAACAGCGATTGTAACAATCAACAGGGCAAAAGTAGGATATGAATACCAGCTTGATTTCAGCTTCCTGCGTAGACAAAATCTCGAGTAATGGATTAAATCTCTCTAGAGAGTTATGTTATATAAATTTTTCCTTACAACATATACACTAAGGAGAACTGATATCACAGTGAGTTGCTTTCAGTCAGTCTTCATGCATTCTCAAAAAAAGTACAATGCTACTCGGGAATAGACGCAGGCAGTAGACCTTGACATTGCAAATACGCACAATCTAACAAGTATTTAGCTATACCGAGTATGGAATGTGGATTTTAAAGGTCTTGATTGGCTTAGTTTGATATATTGCTTTTTTGGTATTGGTGGCGATTGTGGTATAAAAATTGAGCTTTTTTGATACATGTAGTAATCGGTTCTAGGAATTGCTTTTTTGTGTTGGTAGGTTTTGGTAATGGTTAGAGCTTAGTGGTAGTTCGGTATTAGTGGCAATTTTGGTATATTTCTGTTGGGTTCGTTGTGGTAACTGCTTTTTCTATTGGTGACGATTAATGTGTTTCTATTGAATTCTAACGATTGAGCTTTCTTTTTGGTAGTAATCGACTGTTTGTTTTCTCACAATCACAAGAGAAGTCACTTGATTTGGTGACACTCTTATTTCATTATCCTCACTGGCCGAAGGCCAGAACCGGCTCGTAATCTTATATAGCAATAGCACTCATGAAATAATCATGATATCACCAAGGTGTCAAATGGCAGTTGTTGCTGTGCTGCGAACCCCTTTCTCCAGCACGTTGTACAGCGAGTGGTAAAATTATTGTAGAAACAGGGGTCTAAAAACAGGGTTTGTATGGCTGGTCAAGCCAATAGGGTTCCCACAATGTTTCTACAGTAATCCTACCACAAGCTGTAGTTGAACACATTACATTATGAAAACCGTGAATTTGTGTATCCCATACGTACAGTCATTGGGGTGGTTTCTAGTGTCCTCGTATTCATTATTACGTATTAACTCGACAGGCATCATGATGAAAGCATACATACATGTAGGTGTAGATACAGGCCTACTGCTAAATATAGGTACTTAATACAAGGTATGCATAAATCCACTCTTGCACTAGTCACACCCCACCCGCCCAGAGGAAATATAAAGGCCCTGCCAAACCCCTTGTGCGGAGCCTTCTATCTCTGAACACCATCCTCGAAGACTGCAAAAAACTATTGCATTTCTCTCAAGCACAATTTGACAAACACTCTTACCTACCCTTGCAGCTACTTGACCATATTATATACCATTTATCTCTCGTCCACGCACCAATGATTTTTCTCAGCCCGCATCTCCTCCTCCTTTCCCTCCTCTTTCTCTTGGGCTTCGCCAACGCCGACTGGAAACTCTCCATTACCTACGCGAACGGCAAACAGATCACTGCGCACGGCTTCCGCAACTCTGGTTGCGAAGTGCTCGCAGTATCTGACTCCCCCGTTGCGACCTTCTATCTCGAAGGAAACATCAACGTCGATACCGTCGCATTCTACACCGACACATTCTGTAGATCGGGAGAGTATAAGAGGGGAACAGGATCTACAAATGTAAACCCCGACCAGTACTTCAAGGCCTATAAGACATGGTAGATAGAAGCGAAGAAAGGAAGACTTCCTCTTTCAGTCAACCTTGACAGGCAGAGACAGGGGATAGGGAACTGTTGATGTCGGAGGATTCGAAGTAGTGAGGGATGTAGGTCCGGATGTTACGGGAGGATGAGTTAATGTTCACTCGCTTCTATTTTTCGATATGTGTATCTAGCTATCTATTGAGGAAGGAGAATGCAACTGTTGTTCATGTTCAGTTCTGTAGGTAACATAGTTGACTGTCATGGAAATCAATCACTCTATATATATTACAAGTGCAGTGCGGCCTCCGGCCGCACCTCTATAGTTAGGAAATGGAACACCTATTCTCACATGAATACTGGTATGTACCTATCTGTTTGTCAAAATGGATTAGCTAAAGCCTAAGAGAAGAATAGCTATCCCTTGGACGGATGAAATTGTCAAATTCGCATCCTGTACCGTGCACGCATTAAGTTAGGTATACCGTTGCTCTTAATGGTTGAGAATAACCATAAAGCCAATCAAAAATAAGTGTTAGATACCTGCTTGGGCTAGTATTAGCTCAAAAAGACAGGCAGCGAATTTGATTGTTTCATCCGTCCAAGGGATACTGTCAAATCTCTTTACGTTGGTCAATCGTCAAAACCTCTGGCATGAGTATCAAACTGTAGTTTTATTAAATTGGATCCTATTTCTCAATAAAGTGCTCACAATCAGGTCGGGTACCGCTAGTGCGCGGACACTGACCCCTCATCGCTCGCACGAGTTCTTAAAAAAGATTTAGGATTTCAACGCCTGCTGATCATGATATATTAGTTTATATAGTGGCTAATTCTAGTAGTGAGTCCTTCCATGTCAGCTCCTTTTCCGGCATTCATTTAGATCTATCTCGGGAGTAGTTCTTTGTCTGTTTATATATGCAGTTCTAACCAATGCTTCGTGATTACAGCGAGGGATTTTATAGTATTTAAATTAGAATAATCGCTACCACTGCATTTGCGAACTGTTCCAGCCGGACTATAAATTGAGTTCCCAGTAAATGTATACGGTAGATTTTCTGATATATGAATTATGGTATTGACATACTCATCTGGAAGTACGAGGTCACCGGGTGATGTCACAACTGAAACTGTAAGAACGGTGTGTATGTACAGCGGCGGGTAATAAGTCATCGGACGGAACGCCACCAAAACAAGCGTTTGCAGGCAAAATTGTGGCTAGGTCATCCGATGACTCATTACCCACCAGTGTACATTTACATGTACAGTCCTTTGGGGCAACGGCGAAACTGGTTGAGCGACGACCAAGGATATTTTTCAGTCGAGACAATGGAGCTCAGGCTGATATGCAAGCACTCGGTTGGCTGAAACCTGTGTTTTCTTGGTTGTCCCAGGTTCGTCGTTGCCCCAAGGTTGACTGTACACGCCATGATACATTCTTGTAAAATCTTATCCCTTCGTCTCTCCTCTATCGAATGGTCTCTTAAAACTTGCCCTTTTTCGTGGGTGCCCAAACCACACGAAAGCAATCCAGAGATTGATCTAGATTAGCAGATTCAATAACCGATAACTATTATTAGCGCTGGCCACTCTTTCATCCCCTACGAAAAAGGCCTCTATATCCCGACGGACTATGGGATAATAGGGAATTAAATTTGTTTAGGCGCGTCTCTTGATAAGAGACAGCAAGGTCTGTTAGGGAAGCCACACTAGATCCGTATATTCTTGGGTGGGCAGCATTTTGTCGACAAACGAATTTGAAGGGAGAGGCCGCTGTTCCCCTGATACCAAGCAGCGTAAAATTAATCGGGGAATAGAATTCTGGGTTACTTTGAACAGAAGTGTAAGATTAACTCATTCACCCCCATCACATCCCGCTTATCGAGAAATCAAGTTGCTTCATCATGAGCTATCACTCGACCTTACGACACGAATCTCAGGGCTAGGGTTATATACCAGTCTCAATTTGCGGGTTAGGGTTACCACTTGCCACGAAATTATTGTTGGCCAAGTAATTTATAAGATTTCAGACTATAAAGAGTGCTAAATAGCATCTCCAAAGCTGTGTCCGACTGGTATTCGACTCCGACCCGACCCTTGAGACTAACCAATTGACTCCTTCCCCAGGACCCAAAGCCGAAAGTATGTCACACCAACAAGAGACCCCTTATTTACTCTACGGGTTCCATATCTTACAACTCTAGCTATGCTTACCTCTGCCAGTGATATCTTCATGTAAGAGGAAATGTTTAGTATGTTTGATCTCTCCAGGACTAAAGCCATATATATCTCCTATGGATATATCTAGGGGTGATTATCATTGATCGTAGTGATTTAGACCATGAGGGAACGCATGTTATATATTTAATATCTATGAAGGCCCCGAGGATATCCGGTTGCTTATCATGATCAACATATTGTTTCTCTGTGACGATGTTTATTCCACCCGTGGATTGTAACCGTCTTTGATTGGTGTTTTATGTATCTGTGTGATAACATTGAAGATTGTGATACAAAGGAAAAGGATAGCACAAAATTCGAAAAGAACAAAAGAAATGAGTCAAAAGAAATGGCATACTCCCAGAACATGGACTTCAGACACCTTCCAACTATTCATCTCTTGATAAAGAGGATCAGCAGCCTCCAGTAAACCACTTTTCAAGTTCCGTCAGTCTCTGCGATAACCATCACCTTCCTCTCTGGAAAGATAGTTAGCGTTATACCGTAGCCGGAAACTTCGTAGGGGTCACACCATGCGATAACACACTATTCTCCCCATCTCGTCCTGATAATATCTTCCGTGAACTCTTTGAGATGCTGAGTAACGCGGGATAAGGAATCCGTGATTGCCGAACTGTTTACCTTCATGACCGCTAACAAAATTCGGGAGACATCTCTTTGCATATTCTTGACCTGGATCGTGTCAACGCAATCGGATAATTTATCCTGGAGAACCGTTCGCGTTGTAGCCTCAAATATATCCAGAAGGCTGTAGTGCTCAAGGTTTTTGAGGATCGGAACAGTTATTCCTAGGCAGACCTTCTGTGCGGTTTGGCAGTTCCGTCCACTCCGACTCACTCTCTCTGTGGCAAGCAGAAAGTGAATACAGAAGATGCATATTCTTCTGAGCTCCTTATCATCACACTGTGAGCGCTGAAGCTCGGAGATCTGCTCTTTGAAAAGGTTGACAAGCCATGGAATAACAACATCCCTCTCGGAATCAAGGGCCTCTTGCGCCGCTTCGGCGAGAATGTTTGAAAGACGGTTGGCAATCTGGTTTTTTCCTGTTGAAACGGCAGCGATCAGGGCCTCCGTGCCAGCTCTACCATAGGTCAGGACTATATCTTTATTCCGGTCACTCGCAGCATTGACCCATTTCTCGGCGAATACTTTAACTATTCCCATAATCTTCACCTCGTGCTGCTCGCCCATGAGATCTTCAACTACGCCGACCCATTTCCTAGCCATAATCTCAATCAGGTCCCTTCTCCCCACCCTAACAACCATGAAGAGGAGTTCTATGCCGCCGAAAAGAATATTTCTTGCCTTCGCATCCTCCCCGGTATCAAGGTAGGCGCTGAAACCATTGACGCAGTCAAATAACAATGTCTCAACCAAGGAGGTCCTGCCTTCATCAAGTGCATAGGACAAGGCATCCGTGTACAGCCGTGTGATAATATCGATACCGGGGGAGAATTTCTTTGCTACAGCATCTTCGAGTATTATGAGTGCCGTTCTCACGATCAAGAGAAGGAAGGCATCAGCTCCTTGCAGTTTGAGCGCAACCTTGAATGCTCTGAGGCCAATCTGGAGAAGTACATGGAGCGTTCTTTTGTTTCCCGAGCCAATAGCAATAACAAATTCCTTGGCGACCTTTTCCACCCTCTTTTCAACAACCTCCATCTTTCCCTTCTGAAACTCCCCCCCGATTTGAGCAATTGCAGCAATTGTAGCTTCATCCAATAGAGATGGCTTGCGCAGCGTGTTATCGGCGGTTAAGCGAGCCCCCTCAGCCTTGAGAAGTTCAATCATATCGGTATGCCCTGAGTACATGGCGGCGCCCAAGGGGCTTCCGTGAGTTCCTCCAGTGGCGTTAACCTCTGCACCATGTCTGATAAGGATAGTGGCAATCTCAATCCAGTTTCTATATGCTGCTGCCTGAAGAGGACTTCCGTGACATCCCCCCGCAGAGTTAACTATCGCGCCATTTTTCAGGAGAAATGTAACAATATCAAGATTTCCCTCAAATGCAGCTGTCTGTAGGGGTGTGCCGTGTTTACCATGATCGAGATTCACTTCGGCTCCCTGTCCCACCAGCCAACGGACAATCTCGAGGTGATCTCCAAACGCAGCGGCGTGGAGGGCAGAGCCAAAATCACCAACTGGGATATTGATGTCAACACCAAGATTAAAAATTAACTTCACAAGCTCTTCGTGGCCGCCGGAGGATGCCAGCTCGAGTAGTTGGATATGTTCCGTCTGTCCCTGGGAGTGATTCAACAACATCTCAACGATTCCCATATGCCCGTAATCAACGGCTAGGGCCAGCGGAGAGCTTTTCGAGTCCTCGGCGGTGCGGAGCGTTTCTTGAAGATTAGGGCTCTTCCCGAGCAAGATGGCTACTATCCCTGCATGCCCGTTTGCCGCAGCCCAGTGTAAGGGTGTTCTACCGACATTATCGGGACAGATTGTTGAGGCCCATTTGACATTTGTACCTTTTGCCCTGCGCCCACCCTTGGAGATTGATTCCTGGGCTGAGAATGCAAGCTCAATAAGGCTCTCCATCCCCAGGTAGCACAGGATATGCATTGGTGTTGTCTGCCGTGGGAATGTTCCTTTTCCTTTGGTGCGCCAATATATCCGGAAAGATGTCTCCATACTGCCGCCTGCGGTTTCCATCCATCGAAGAAATGATTCCCATATGCGTGAGTGGTCTTGGGCCAGTTTTGCATGATCTGACCAGTGGGTAGCGGAATATTTGATGAAGGGGTGTGCTTCAATGGTTTGAAGGTCTGCCTCCTCCACCACCGTTCGGCTTGCATTTGTCGAGTAATCTGTTGCAAATTCGGTGAAGGTTAGATAGGTGAGACACGTCAGGGATATGTCAAGATGAGCGCGGTAATGCTCATTGGTGAAGCAGTAGTCCCCAGAGCCTCCGCTCAGGAAATACTCTTTGATGGATGAGTGCACTATCTTGATTGTCTGGTCGGCGCCCACGATCTGCACAAATGGATAGCACCTTGACTTGATCTCGTCGGTAAGAGCGAAGCATACTCGCCCTTCTATTGATTTGAGGTCCGTATCGCCATTCCGAATAGCGCAAGCGTCACCAAGCTGGCGCAGTGTGAGGGGAGTATGGGCAAAGACTATAAACTGAAATAGCCGCTTCGTATCTTGCCGATGATTCCCGGGCACCCGATCCAGGATTGCGGTGTAGAATCCATATAAGTCTACAGGGGCCCGTGGTCTAGACGAATTTGTCTCTGCCTCAGTCCGTTTGCAGAGATCTCCAAGCATAGCAAGGCCCTCGTCAACTGTCTCAAGCGTCCAGCCACTTGCTGCCTGACCACAAAACATCTCCCACGCCATTGACGCCCACAAAAACACGCCAGACGCCTGCTCAGCTATTGTATTCTTCACCTTCAGCCTCAAGTCTCTGCCCATTCCTTTTAGACCTGGGGTAGCCTCAATCCTCTGCAAAAGAAACCTGTCAATGTCTTCTTTGACCTCTTTCTCCGCTAGAGACATCTTGACGATAACCTTTCCAAAGGATGGGTTTTGAAATGCCTGGTCAAGCTCTGGCCCGGGGTGAATTCTGGTGGTCACCAAAACCTTTACACAGCCCGAGCTCTGGGCTGCTTGTAAGACTTTTGTAAGGAGCTCCCCTTTGGGGCCGGAACATTCATCCAACGCATCAAGGATGATGTAGACTTTTGGTATACGAGCGAAGAGCTCTCGCATGATGTCCATTGTCTTCCCAAGAGTAACCAAAAATGAATCGGTTGCAATGCTTGTAGCTTGTTTAATCCTATTACCGTAGGCTACTCGGTGGTGTAAGATCTGACGCAGAAGACATGAGAGAAGGTTCAGAGGATCTGCTTTTGCTGTTTCTTTGCTGTCGGAGAAAAAATAAAGAACCAAAGGTCGAACACAATGCGCAACCATCGAATCGGACTCCTTTGTCAATACCTCGATGACAGACGCAGCCGTCACTGTTTTACCGCTTCCAACTATCCCAGTGAGCCAAAGAACCCGTGATCCCGGAGAATCTTTCCAACTCCGAAACATTTCATTTTTGAAGATCCATCTAGCAGTCTTTCGCGACCTCTTTTGCAATACATCCTCTAGATGGGCCTCATAATTTACCCTGTGCAGTGTTCGATCTAGCTCCAGGTCTTCTGGAGAAATATCTACAAGAAGTCCGCTTTAATACAGGAACTCAATATAGAGTATTGATATTGATGGGTACTAACGATCTATCTGTCTCTGCACAGCCCCTTCCGCCAATGCACGAATATAATCGAATAGTACTCTAAAAAGAGGCGAGTCCGCCGACTGGAATTTACATAACCCTCTGTGATCTGTTTCCATCCCTATCTGATTTTCGATGTCACCGCTAAGACCCAGGACAGCCGAGCTCCTAGGTACAACCTAAACATCCACAAATACCTACATTAGTTTATTTCTTCAAACGGTGGGTGAGGAACTGGTTATTTTGTGACCGTGTACGGGGAGACTTACCACCTCACGCAATCCAGGCGTAATGCGCGTTTCAAAAATCGGAACTATTTTTTCAAACCTTCGGTTCTCTCCCGAAGAATGGTGTCGGAAATCATTCGAGATTGTCTCGAGTATTTCTGAATCGACTTTCAGAGCACCGAGAAGCCCTGAAGCTTTCGATCTCTTCGAGAGCTTTGAGATATTTATCACCGTACTGGCAAGGTTTGCGCTGTTACTGCCTTGGTGGGGTGTGCCGAGAAAGATTATACCAAAAACCGAGTGGAACAAGGCCCCATGAGTAGGATTGTGAACCGCGTTCAGCATGGCCTGGAACAGAAGAGATTGTTAGCTATATTGCTCATAGGTTATATATACATATATATACGTAGGTATATACTAGCAGACCTTTTTGATAATGATACCCCCTAAACTATGGCAAACGAAGATTATGGGCCGATTAACCGCGAGCTTGAATAAAAGTCAGCAACAAGCAGCACACACCAACCTCCGATGTCTCGCGCCCCCGCTCAGAATGTTATCGAAATCATTGATGGGTCATACCTGATCGCCTTCTCGTATTCTTCTCATCGCCTCTAGTAAACTGTCTGCAATAGAAGTAATCCTAGCGGTAGATCGTGTGAACACTACAGACGCATCGTAGCCAAATGTGAAAACCCTTGCGGTTCCTCCTAGACACGAATCCTTCCCAAGTTCCTCTAACCAACAGAACTTCGTCTTCTTATGTTGCCATGTTTTCTTGCGGTGTCCACCTAGCCCGTGAACTGCCACAATGCTGTCCGTTGTGTTAGTTGAATCCTAATTTGATGACTTCACATTAAATTGCATATTCATATTCGCGGGGGCAGTTACTCAACGTCAATACGCTGCTTGGACTCCAGGCTGCTATCCACTGTTGGGTTTATAGCTTCAAGGCCAAACTCTGGCTCTGCCTATTCGTATATATGAAGTATTAGCCTACAGGAATCGATGAAAATCTAGATTACCATGGGTGTAATACATCATCTCCAAAGCACCCACGTAAAAACTCAGTGATAAGCATAGTCGGGTTATTCTATAGTGGAAGAAGCGTAAACGTAGGGAGATAGAAAAAGCTTCTGCAATTCGAGAGGCTAGGATGACTTGCGGGAATATAAAGGACATTAATCAGGGTGGAGGCCACGCTTTATTAAAAAAGCACCTTCAAATACTTAAGTGATCAAGTCTGAGAATAGCATAGTGGCCCTGTCTAATGTGAGAGGAACAGAGCCACCCATGCGAATGTAAGACGTGCGATACGTCGAAGGACCCACACGAGATGTAGGAAGGGTTGACTTGGTACGCCGAACTGCGCATTCGCATTTGCTCTGCATTCCGTGGATATATGATATCGTAAAATCTGCCATTGGACCAGGATTTTCGCTCTCCAATGGACAGGTCTTACCTTCTGCTTGCTACCCAATGATATAATAATCTACACAGTGTCTGTCATTTTAATCATTGGCATTGCCACCATTGTTTTGTATATATACTTAAATTGATATCCTATTCATAAGCGCCCAATTAGAACCCATGCCTCCTTCGTTCTATGCGCATTATGCTCCGGGAACACCTAAAACAGTGAGATAGTACGAGGCAGTATATAGGAGGCAATGATCTCGAACACAGATATGGTACTACAATTGAAGAAACTGATTCTGCTGTTCTCCCATAGTTGTTTGAATCCCAGCCCCTAGTTCCTAGTTAGCAACCAATGACCGGAATTCTTGTAAATTAAAAATTGAAATTAGATCTTGGTGGTGGTGGGGGCTACCCCCGTTTAGATGGCGCACACACCCAGAGGGATCGATCAATCAGTCCTAGATCCAGATACAAAGTCTGATACTCGATCCCTATTGGACTCCGAATCCACAAGGCTGAAGATTTATTAACAGCCTGGGTTTTCAACCTGGCGAATCTCCGCCTAACGAGCTGATACCGTTGACAGCGGCGCTCTTTGGGTGTCATTTTAACAGTGCCGCTCTCGTATGCGCGCTTCGCCTAGTATGATTACCTGGCTGTAGTCGTAATACGAATGCAAAGGCTCTCGAACATATGACATGGCCACTATACACTATTTTTTAACAGCCTTGTACTTCACTCAACTGTAATCCAATCAGCACTTGAAGGGTGTATCGGAAAGTGGGCTCATACTTTGTGTGCAGGTTATCCAGCCTCGCAATAGGAACGCAAGATTGATTTATACTCAAATTCCAGACGCAAAGAACACATGTGTCCATATGTGCCTGATGTTTCATAAATGCAGCTGTAGATAAACAACCTGTTATACGTATCTTATATACTCCAGACCATACCCCGGCACAATCGATGCGCGCATGCAGTCGCGACTCCCAGGTGCGCCTGCGAGTTACTAAATTATAAACCAACACAGCAGTCCAGTGTTTGATATCGGCCCGGTTATTGCTACAGAAACCTATTACTAATTGATATACCCGAAAGCCGCGGAATAAGGCAGGAGTGCATGGCCGGGCTCGGTCGCACTGAAAAATCTGAAAAACCCCGAGCGCGGCCCAAATTCGCCCACAAATGTTCACTGACATCTATATATTGGTGCTGATGCGTTTAGGTAAATATCATTCCTCCCGCCCTTGTGGTTGAGGGGGGGCGATTTTGGTTGTTAACCTACTCAAGGAACCTTTTTCTCTTCAGGATGTGATCGAATCCGACAATCCAACCACCCTTGCCTTATTCCACAGCTTTTGTAGGACACGCGTATGTTGCATGTTCCATGCATTTGGGAGTTTCAATCAAAACTATCATCTAACCATCCAGACTGCTGGGACTTTTGGAATCTATTATCTCGAGCTTCTATGCAGGTAATCATTATACACATTAGCAAGGATGATAGCTTTGCAAAAATTCAACCATGACTTACCATCACATAGCCGGTTAAACACCTGCAATTACTCGCGCGTTAATCAAAAACTCGGAATTTTTATTAACGAGTGAGTAAAGTCGAGTTGTAATCATAACCGCTAGGCAGCCTGGGATAGATCGATGAATACACAGCCAAACCCAAAACAGTAGAATGCTAGAAAACGGTTCCTCCTCGCCCCGCTACTAGGTGGGAAGTAACTGGCGGAATCCTTCCAGAAGCTTATTTTCACTGCTCACTCTTTCTACCTGCCGTAGAGCCCTGCCCAATAATTTGCCCCGAGAGAGCTGGCTGTCGCTTCATTATCTCCCTACTCATCTTCGCGTTGGGCAGTGTCAATCTGGCAGGAACGACAAACAGCGAGCGCATATTACTTGGAAGGCTTGATCAGGACGACGCCTGAGTGATTTGAGCTGGCCGGTCAACCCAACTAGCACTCTCTGTTTTCCACAGGCAACGTTAGGACCAAAGAAACTAACCCTAGTACTATGAGCCAGACGCCTACCCAAGTCGCAATAAGCGTATCAGGATTCTACACTCGAGCTCGATCCATCGTAATATCTATCTTTACCATAGGCTTATCCCAATACGAGATGAGAGAAATGGGCTTCTGGTGTCGTTTAGTGATAGCTGGAGATGGCAGATGAGTGTTTCTATGTAGGTATATACATACTACGCTGGTAAGGGTAAGTCTGTTGACAATGACCGTGGATGCAACAGGTCTCACTGTCAACAGACTTACCCCTACTAGGGTACATATTACATAGAGTACATACCCGCAGCATTGACCTCCGCCCCCTGAGCGGACAGACTGGAAAAAATATCACAGCTATTTTAGGCAGACTTGCAATTGCAATTGAAGGGATCCAGCCAATAAGAGGTACAGCGCCAGGTAGAAAGTGAAGGCTGGCAACCAAAAATACACCAAAACTAGCTTAAACGGAATGAAAACTCACATCCCAATTGCAATCAGGAAGCAACAAGACTCTATAAACGAAGACTTTGGATATCAAATTCAATACATCTAAAAGGGCACTCTCTCAGGTCAGATGTGAAGGAAATTACATGAGCTCGAAGTAGAGCAATTTGGAGATTCGGCTACATCCCATACCTGGGTCAGGCATTACTTAAGTGAATGAACAAAATTGGGTGTTGACAGGTGGGAATCCGTTCACTTACTAAATCTCAAAGCCTGGCACAAGCAAGTGGTCTTGGCGTGTTCTTTTGGTAACTCAACACAATAAAATCAACACAGCTCATGCTAGAAGCATAATAGTTCAACTTTGAGCAGATGAAACAATTCTTCACATGCAAGAAATATACTTCTTGGGGATTATTCATGATAATTGGTGGCCTAGGGCCACGCTGAAAAGCAGCATTTTTGGTGTATTTTTGGTTGCCAGCCTTCACTTTCTACCTCGCGCTGTACAATCAACGTCACTATCAGCAGATCAGCATATGTAGAGTAATCTACTAAGCCTGTTTTTAGATCCCTGTCTCTATGAGCGTATAAGAATCGAGTGCGCAGTGATCTTGGCGTCTTCGCACTGCCAGCAGCAGCTGCGTGGACAAAATTGTATGGCCCATAGATGCTTCGCCCACAGAGCTTCCCATCTTTCTTTATTTCTCGCTTTAGGGATAACTGCACATAGACGTTCATAGAAAGTGTGGCAAAAATATATTACTGGGAATAGCAGCAGTTTCCACCACTCGCTACCCTGAGAAGCAGAATATTCTCGCTTTTCTTTGTTCATTTGAGGATAAAAGAAACTGCTTGAACTTGTTGAGTTCTTTGCCACTGCTTATTTCAATCTCGAAGTGCAGTTCTCATTCTCGTCGCCGGTTAATGCGGTATCACCCAATATGTGGGCGAATGGTGACCTCGTACCCAGTCTAGTACCTATGTGGTTGTTCCAATAAGGAATCTGACTGGGCTGGAATACCACTTACCCATTGGTCAAGACGACCAAAAGTTACGCTTTGGGTTTGTCGGATTGAGGCTCAACAGGTATTTGACCAATCCGAAGCCCAAGGTTCTAGTCCAGTTCGATTCGTTATTTTTGAGATTTTGCGGTACCAGGAGCCTACTTTCCGCTGCTTTTCCGGTGTCCGGAAATCTTGGCGTCACATCGACTAACAAAAATTTTGCCAGATACACCAGCCCCAAACTTTGGCAGAAACTGTCGGAGAAAATCACGTGGCTGCCAAAAGCCTTGGGGATGGGATTGAGCTCAGGTGTATGGGTTCATATCACATATACATGGCAGAGCTATTCTATTTAAAAGGCCCGGAGGTCCGTAGGTCCCTTGAGAGCTCATCATGATACTACTCTAGCACTATCTAGTAACTCGTACTGATTTTCGGTTGGCTGTATTACTATTACGACACACAGAAAGCAAGAAGGGTACCTGACTAAGTGAGTGCGTGTACGGTCTAGGCTGTGAATATGAGAGTTTCACCCGTCAACCCTCATGGTCGAGTGATATCCTGTGACGCCACAGATACTGGGTTATGGAAAGTGAGTATTCTATCATGTGGGTTGAAGGTGATATGATGCCCCTCTCCTTAATTAATATTTCTTTATCCCGCATATCTGTGCGCAGAAATACATAGCTATTTCAATCTAACTACATGCACCCTTCTCTGATACAAGTAGTCTTGGCATGACGCATATATGTATATTAGGGTCCCGTGACAAACTCAGAACTGGAGTTACCAACTGCGTCATAAACTCGGGCTGTCATAAACCGCTGTTTTTTAACTGAAAACTGTCGTAAACTGATACTCAATCTTCAATTTTCGTCCTAACCCACTCCCAAAATGGCTGTTGAGTTTATGACAGTGACACCCAGGTTTTCGAGAGCCAGATTTTAACCAGTTGAAAGCTGTCTGTCATAGGCTCAGTTTCAAACTCCCAAATTTGTCACGGGGTCCTAATATATATAGGCGTACGCGTGATATCTTTTCATCTTTGCATCATAGTCAATATACACATCCTTGAGAGGCTACCAAACGGAGGTCACCAGTTTAATTACTGAATTATATCGCTCCAAGAGCCTAAGGGACCGAAGTCGGGATACCACTAACATTTAGAACTCGATTCACAGATTGACCAGTTTAGTTTACCTAGCCCGGAGGCTGCATGTAGCTACATTATAATACGGGTAATGTAACAAGAGTAGGCATAAGACGCTAAAGACGCTCTTTCTTTGTCCAATCAGCTATCTGATAAAACAGTTCGCTTTAGGTAAGGGGCTTAGATGTCTGCACGGGTATATCTTGCCTTTAACCATCCCCAATTGGGTTTAGATCCGTTGCTAGCGTCATTGATGAGATTATTAATAAGACCCCCAACCTAACAACCGGATCGGAGGATGAGACAAACACAACGCACGCAGCAAAACATAATCTCAAGGCGGGTAATGGGTACTACAGAGGACTGTGAACGACACATCTAATATCATGTTCTTTCAAGTCGGTCCTTAAAGGCCCGAGACGGCTATGGCCTATTCTCCTCAAAGCCCCGAGGCCTATCGATCGCCGACAAGTGGGTTTATGACTGCGAACACTCTAATTTCTACAAGTAATCATCCTAAACCTTCTGTAGAGTCCTCAACTCGGGATGGAACGAATATATAGGCGGGGAGAAGAAGCGATAAAGTCACCGAGACAACAGCTCTCGCTCGCGCTCCCCGCTGCAGCTCGACTGGTTGATAATTCATTAATTGTTTGCCTTGCTCTCATCACGACTCGAGATTGATCCATTCTATTGGTGAGCCATTCCCAGGGTTAAGGTTCTTATGGCCCATACCTTCTACCAACTACATGTACCAACGAGCAGCGAATCTGCATGTTGTTCCATCCCTTACACGTATTGCAAGAAAGGGACAGAATACACTTTAGATATCTCGGAGAATTGTCGATATTCTTCAGGAGCAAGAGTCGGCGGCGCCTCCTCTGCCGTACAGTAACAGCACCGGTGGCTCGCGCTCTCCGTAGGCTCTCTGCTTGTTTTATCTGCTCGAGCTCTCTCACCCCCAATATATATCGATCTCTCCATCCATGACCCCCCCCCCACCCCCCGCCATATGTATCCTCCAGGTAGATTTTTCTCTCTCTTGGCTCACACGCCCCACCCTTGTACGCCACCCTAACTAACCCCGCCCCACGAGCGATCACGGCCCTCAACCTCCAATTCCCCTTTTCCCCACGAACCCCCACGGTCACCATGGCGCACAGAACCTTCCCCCACACAAACACTGACGCCCAGGCCATCTTCGGCAGCCCATCATGGATCTACTCCGGCCCAAGTGCAACAATTGGCGCGGACCAACCAACAGATGCAATCGGGTGTGGCCAAGACGGTAAGGAAGGAACCTCATAACAATACGGAGAAATCCAGCATAGAGAGAGGAGGTACTGTAGCTAACCCACCACCGCGGTGCAGAGGGGGCCGCTAAACAAGCGGTCGAAGAAAGCATCGACTTGGCTCACCACATGGAGCGCACTCTCGCAATCTCCCTGCCGTATAGGGACCAGGAAGCGCTTGGTCCACCCGCCAAAGCTGCCCACGGTAGAGAAGGTAATCGAACCTCCCCACGCAATGCCCAACGCCTCCACAAGGTACAGAGAGAGACAGTATACTTACCACCGCCCGCTACCAGCCAACCACAACACTGAGCACAACAACGACGAGAAAGCCCGAAAGCGGCCCCGCTATGCCAGGCAGAAGGGCATGAGAAGGCTATCAAGGATGCTCCGCGAGACCCTCCTCACCCCCGACGAAGGCCGCTCCGCAGAGCCCCCCGCCGCTGGTGACCCCGCCACACCAACCCCAGATCCCCGCCCCAAGAGGCCCCGCCGCAAGCGCGCAAAGTACAGCTACACCATGTCGCTCAACCTCACGCCGCAGACCAACGACCAGGGCTCCACGGGCCAGTACTTTGCCGTGCTCCTGGGCCATGAGACCACCTACAAGCAGCTGCTGGACCGTGGCCTCGACGCGCTTGCGGCGGAGGGGATCGTGAGTGATGGGGGGCCGATCAATATGGCATTCGCTATCCCGACGGTGTGGGAGAGGGAGGATGGGCACCCTGGGCCGCCGCCGTGCTACTACGGGTTTGCGTCGACGAAGGAGATGAAGTTTATGCGCAATGAGTGCAGAAAGTACCATGGGGTGACGCGGCTCGAGGTGCACGTGTCGATGGAGAGGTTTCCGGCTGCGAGGCTGGGGGGTTCGGGAAATGGCCGTGGCGGGGGCAAGCAGAGGGAGGGGAAGAAGAAGAAGTGGGTGGTGGAGGGCGGTGGTGGGGAGGTTGAGTTGGACTATTGAGTGAGCTGTGTCGGGCAGATGCACAATCTCTTCTTCCGACCCTCGCTACATGGTACAAGTACAAGTCCCATTGCATTTCCAAAGCTGTTTTTCTTTGTCTTGGCACCCGTTCCGTTAGACTTTGTATCTACAAGTACTTGCTTAAACAGCTACATTTAGTCCACTCATGGTGTTCTAGCTCTAGTTTAGATGGTGCATGTCTTCATTCAGTTCATTTGCCCTCTCTTCCGTTCAAGGAACCACCTGTGTCCCTTTTCCGTTCACATGCTATGATCATATGAAGTTCTTAATTTCAGCCCAACAGCACATCGATCCCCCCCACCCGCTGGCCGAGAGGGTGATCGTGCACAGGTGCATGTTCATACATACATGTACTCTACTTGTAGCGAGAAGCGAGATCGAGACCCGGTTGACACACGCACACACACGCACACACAGGCACACACCCATGCTCCCGCGCTAATCCAAGAAGGCACAAGCGCGTATGGGTCCGAGTGATTGAACATGACGCCGAGTGATCACACATGACCCGAGTGACAGTCCATGAAGACATGCATCCGCGGCATGCACCGCAGTTTGTGACGTAGCGCACAAGCCAACATTTACACATTGATATAGTACAGGAACACTGCCCAGCGCTGGCAGATGCCTTACTCGACCGAATAGCCAAGGTTTATCAACTCGGTCGCAGCATATCTATACATGTGGACAAGCTTGTGTGGGACATCCGAAGTCTTGGTCTAACTTTGTCAATCTACCGTGCCTGCTCAATGTCCGACACCAAGGGTACCCCCTCGCGTGCGATTGATCCAACAGATGTAGATAGCAGACGCCCTTTGATGGGGTATACCACCCGGGACTGGTATAGCTCCGTGGCTGGTACGCGCTGGATACGTATCCCAAACCTGAAACTACACTAGCGCGCACCTATGGCGCCTGCAATCATCATACTTCCACTATTCCAGACCTAATAACCCCAAGACCGCTAGAGTTTTTTGCCGTACAGGTGCCCTTTGAACTGAAGACTCCGACTCAAACCCTATATCCAGAATGATTTAAGCCGGTCCGAACGACGCGAGACTTTGATCTAATCGACCAGGGACCCCAATTCTCTAGATTCCTTCTGACATGGTTGCTTGATAGTTCACTAATTAATCGTGTTCAACCCGAGCCAGTGACAAGGCGTAAGGAGTCTGTCGTGTTTATCTAGATCGAGAGACAATGGATAAAAACTACACCAATCCAAGCCAAGAGATTACAGGATCAGGGAGGTAGTCTTCACCGGGGACAGTTTCGCACCCCTCTGTCTCTAGGCTTCCCCAACCATAGGCCTCCCAGCCTTGAGGTCTATGTGCCCTTCGTTCGTTGCAAATAGCGGTAGTCAGAGTGAGCCAAAAACGGGTTGGAGCCAGAGTTGAAACGACTTGACTGGTTGCGATAAAGTCTTTCAGCTTTCCATCCAGAAAAAAGATCCATAACCTGCTTTAAAGCCTGACTCTGGTGGCTCTAGGGACTCTAGCCTAGTCTGACTACCGTTAGTTCACGACATTTAAGCGAGGAGATATCCAGTAGGCTAGCTGTTATTGGGGCCGCAACGCTGTCAAAAGAACTAGGGCGCGTTCGGGAACGCCTTGGGCGAAAAGTGAGTGAGAAATCTTTGAGTTGAAAAGTAGGTAGGACCTACCTTCCAGGAACTCCGTCAACAACACAGTTAACCATGTTTTTCTAAAACGGAGTCCCCGCTTTGGGGGTTCCGAATGCGCCCTCAAGTACCCTAGAATCTGCCCCAAAAGAAGAGGAATCTACCGAAGGAGGAGTGACAGATGTTACTTTCGTCACCAAGAACCTAGGGTTAGGTGTATTTAAGCAGGATTTAGAAGATAATCTACCAGACCGAATTAAATCTCCACTTACCTAATGCCCGGCCATGAAAACGTACAAAGGGGAGTTTTACATACAGATAATCCAAAGCTAAGTATGTGCATACCTGCATGTAGTTACACTCGAGCAGGGCTTATCCCGTATCTCGGTCTAGGATAACCACCGTCAATCATAATTACAGTATAGTACGTACAATGTGTCTAAAAACGCTCATACGGGGGAGTTTCAAGAATGGGCTGAAGTAATGAAAAACAAAGAAACTTTACCCGGGTGGGGTATCGTTAGGTACAAGGATTGACACATCCAGTTGAGCCATTAGACACTTTGCGCTGGGAGGTCCGGAGTCTTTTTTGACAGACTTAGCATTAATTAGCCAAGCAATTATAGATCCAGCTGTGGATTTGACTCCGGGCTGAGGGTCTGATCATGAAATTTGACCTCCACTTCTTCCAACTACTGCTGCATAACCAAATGAGGGTTCCTTTCTATGCAGACTGCTTTGTTATAAAATTCAAATGAAAATTAACCCCAATAAAACACTCAGAAATTTAGCAATGGTATTGATGGTGGAATAAATTCATGTTCTATAGGGTTGCATTCTCACCCTCATCAAAAACCGGGTGTGCTGATCAGTGGTAAACAGTATCTGGCTCCATTTCTGACTCCCGGGAACTAGCGGAAATCCAATAATGCCAAGCTCCAGGAGGTCCGGATTCAAAAACGCAAAGTCTCTTATCCTCATCCAAGATTTCACTGATACTCAGAAATAAAAAAATAAAAAAATAAAACAAAATAACAAAGGTAATAAAAATAAAATAAAATAAAAAAGAAGTGCCTTCTTCCGATCCAATCTAACATTTCATGGGTGATTAGGCAGAGACCAATTCTACATACTAGACGACGGACGAACGAGTGACAGATGAAGAAACTTGGAGATATTCGTATTCCTGTATGGGGCCGGCGGCCTTTGTACCATAAAGGTTCTTAACCACCAAATAATCTATAGTAATGCATATCTAGAATGACTAATTATAACCTTATATTCCTTAACCCAACTGCAGTCACGCAACCACGTCCACCCCACAAGGCCTAGTACTAGTGTGGAGGACAGAAAGCCCGTATTTTCAAGTAGCACCCCCGGATACCTTTGGTGGCATATTCCAGCGATCATACCATGCCTCGGCTCCGGGGTACTATTCTTCCTGGACTCCTCCGAGTACTATATTGGTGCAGAAGCCGGCAATACCCCGCGGCAGACCAGAAACATGATCGGGGCGTTACAGCTAGCAGCGAAGCTCCACGAGATGATCATAATTAGCAGTCTGGCAAACATCACACTGCAGTGAATCCAGTTATGTCTGATGAGGGACGGCACACTGCTGGGGCTCTTGGGTGCCGAGACCCTCTTTTCAAATTAACCTTCCACTACTAATCTCACGCGAATTTTGGCTCTCCGCACGTGATTGCCTCTCTGTGCTGCCATGGCCAGGATTTACATGGAGGAGGGGCGGGCCGTGGGGTAAAGCAGTGCTCAACTGTGGGCAGCAGCTGTTGAAGAGGGGTTTACTACCTCTCTTGGCTATTTCCTTCGTTGGCAGCCTTTTGTGCTCATTGTCAGGGCCAGTCAGCGCGGTCCTGATGACACCCCGCCAGGACTAGTTTCATACCAATCAATAAGACCTGGGACAATATAAGGGGGCAGGAAGCACATATTCTGACTGCCGGTATCTAAGTTATGACAGCTTTCTCGATAATTCATATACTTCAACGCTAAACTATATATAATTTAATCCTCGGTATGATTTTTCATACAACTACCAGTATCAAATTCTTAGCACAGCCTGGATGAAGACACGCTATCAAGAGAAAACATGAACCATAGATCTTTCGATGGCTCTCTCACTGGATTTCAGTCAACACCACCGCTGTTCTGGGCCGTGGGACCGAAATCAGTTCCAACTGGACCCACGGCGGTACCACTTTCACTGGACTGGTGTTTAACGGCAGGAGTGGCGCTTTTGACTCAGCTTCTCTCCATAGTAAAACGAACCAATCCTATGCCAGTTATCGAGGTGCAGAAGACAAGTTTATTATAGACCTTCCAGGTATCAAATCCTATACAGTGTGCCGGAAGAGAGGTAAGGGGGAATCCGCAATGCCCCGCGCCGGAGTGGCAATACCTCGCAGCCAGAATGGTATTATCTAGATGTTGTTCCGGGAAGCTTTCAAGGCGAGCTGAAGAGCAGCCAGGATTTGGTACCTGTGCTCAAGGTCCTCGACTCTGGCGGGAGGAATCATAACCTCTGGATGACAGAAGGGCGACCGTTTCCAGGTAACGAGCACTTCAGTGATTCAAGTTTAACGATACTCAAGCAAGGCCCATCCCTCAGCGACATGTACCTCTGGGTTTGTTCAACGTCCGCAACGCTCAAGGCAGCTACAGCCTCCTCGGCTGGCTGGTCGGCCGACCTAGAATTTAGTCCTGATTTGTCCATTTTCCACGACACTCTCTCATATTATGAAAACGGTGACATGACAACATGACAAAAGTACCCCGGAACGGCTTTTTATCACAAAAGCTGGCTCGACTCAATGATTGAACCTCGTGACATGTATGGGCCCTACATCTGCGTCGGCCCTCGTCTCATAGGACCACTGAAGAAATACACCTCCCGGGCACAATCAAAGGGAACGAATAATACAAACAGAGTATTAACTCAATACGCAGAGGGAGCTCTCAACTTTATCATGTCACAGCAGAATAATGTTCTTCTCGCTACGCATAGTCACCTGCTCGAGCTGCGTATCGGCGGCACATATTTTTCGCTTCTACTCTACATGCCGCCTTCCGCAACGCAATATACGGGAGTACCGTCTCAAACCCGCAATGGAAAATCGATTTTCGCGGGTCATCTGATGCCAGAACCCATATTAGATTACACAAGGTTCACTTACACACCTGTAGGGGTCTATTAATACCTATACGGTTTTCGTATATCAACACGCACAGCCATCTTGGGAGTGGTGATACTCTCGACCCATGATCTGTTTGCACTATTAGGATCTCTTTAGTAATGCTACCAGGGCGGTATCATCCAGTCCTGGAAGTAAATACCGGAATATGCTACGCTATGCTTAGGCAGCGACCCTCCTCCCGATGTTGTCGAAAACACTTACGCTGGTATCGGCCTGGAAAAGACGTTAAGCCAGGTCATAAAGATTAAAAATACAGGAGAAGAGCACTTGGAGCTTGTGATACTCGCACCTGGAGATACGGTGGATGAGCTAGTCGTTCACAAGGCCAATCAGTATGGATATCTTGGTGTAAACGAAGGCGTGATTGGAAAAGAAGAAGAGAGACTGAAATAGGGAATGCAGGCCGACCTTGCTGTGCGGTGTGATATATTGGGCGTTGGGAGGTGCCCCTTCCTATTCCTACTGTTGTGAGGGTTACATAGTGGCGGCCTCGGGGCCTTGGTTTTTACACTATCAGGTATCCTATTTCCCATCAAAACAACTACCTACACATGTTGGCCGACTCGTTATGTTTCAACTGGATTCAAATCATCTTCTAAACAATATCCTCCGATGAGAAAATCTCCATTCCTTGTTCCATGAGCCCATTAATATTAGGGAACCAGCCCCATACATTATGGAATCAACCTGCCGTTACTTCCTTGGTGAAAAGACGGTTTTTCTCACAGCGACTGAACCACTCCGATCAGGAGGGAACCCCCAATACAATTCCGGTTAAGGCTATTGTTCAAGAATTAGTGCTTACCTATCTAGCCTGGGAGTATATCGTTCGAGATCGGGTTGTGCATGAGGCCGAAGATTCGCTTGGTTTTTATTAAATGCTTCCTGGAATATTTGTTATTCCTGCGTTTGATATATCGAAGACTGAGATATATTCGTTGTGCTGAAGAGTCCGAACTCACTAACGTATTTCACCGTGTACCCGTGTATCACTGTGTACACGCGCCATAGGTTTCAGGTTTATAAACATACCCAAGATTCGGCTTTTTATTTTTTTATTTAACTCATTAATTACACACAGACCGTAGTCTATGGCAATACCACAACCCCAGAACCACCCTGCCAACTCCTGGCCACACCCAGTGAAGGGCATTCAGCAAGCTCGCACTCCTCCGCCGCCGCTACCTAACTAAAAGAAAGAAAATTAAAAATAACATGCCGCCTCTCGTCTTACACATTCACTATTACAAATTGTATCCTGTCTCTTACTCCTCTAAGCACCGGGAATCAGACCACGTGTCTCCCATTATAGAATGTTATGTCTTCCCTATCTGCTGGCTTTACATCTTCCCAAGATTCGGCTTGGAACCAGTGTCATAATATACAGAGCTGATATTTGAAAGTCCTTTGAGTTAAATCAATATTCTCAACCTAATTTTTGCTGAATCTACTACCCAGATTTTTGTTCTGTAAGACTCCTTAGCCCCAAAGCTCATGCAATGGAATAAACACATGTATCTCAAATATCGAGGATGAGATGGGTACAATCATACTTATATATGATATATATTTGTATGTTACTGGCATTCGGGGACATTTTACAACAATACCATACTATAGGTAGTTCATTGAATTTAGTTCCGCGAGTATTTAAGACAGTGACTAAGACATTGCACGAGTACGTGGTGATAGACGGGTACACGGTGAAATACGTTATATCTCATTAGCTTTAAAAATCTAGGGCTCGCTTGATTTTAGAATATCACCCAGGAAAAATCTACGATCAGGAAGACTTGGAACGGTCGACGGGCCAGAGGAGTTAGCTCAAGTCCTTAAAGTCTCGAGCCCAGGCCAGAGCTAGTAGCCGCGACCAACCGTCCTCACGAGTAAGTAGGCTTCAGCCTTTTCAAGTGTTACTTCATGTGCGTTGAAATTATGGCCGGGATGCCTTGGTAATCAAACGATAAAAACAAACGATAAAATCTCAAACCCTAACCCCAACCACCAACAAAATATGTTTTCACAAACCGATCGGGAATGACTTTAAAAAAAACTCGAGTTACTCAACATCTCGCAAGTCCGGTTAAGTCCAACAGCTCCTGGCATCGCAGGTCGCCTCGAGCCCTTTCCCTTGTTTGTCGATCCACGCCTGGATAATCGAATGTTCTCTCTATCAGTGGATTAGGCTATACTTCGATTCTATTTCCGCTTGGCTTCAACTACAGTGAGTGTTACCGACGTCCTAGGCTGCATGCACGAGCAAATTGAACAAAATATACATCTATAGATATCTTATGGACGGGTGATAATCTGTGACTGCATCATAAAACCCTAACCCTAGATAGCACCTACATAATTATCATGTTCGAGCACTCGATGACTGAGTAAAATATTGTCAACTGGAACTAGAACCAGCCAACAGCACATTCACGACAAACGATGTTCAAAAGCACTGTGTACTCTCTCCATTTAAAGACAAATAATCAATTTCAACACGTGCTAATAAAGGGCTAGAGCAGTCCCCTCAGAATTCCAACCAGTCTTGCCAAATGATATCCAAAGCCCATCACCACAACCCTAGTTGAGAGTGGTGATAACAACGTTGTCCGGATCCGTGTACCCAATCTTCGTAAGTGTATGCTCCGCCCCCTGCGTTATCAGCGTGACAGTGTGTGTGCCATCTCTCGGAGGCTGGTGCGCGTTTGCCGACAGTGGCGCCGTTGGGATCACGTTCACGCCGTTAATCACCGCAGACGGCTGCCACTTGTTGCTGCTGGAATCATACACGTTGACCTCAATTTGGTTGTTTCCCGTAACACAAAACATCTTGTCTTGGGTCGCTGTGATGGCCGTACCGGGTGGATAGGTGCCCGGGCTAGGGAACGGTGCTAAAGTCACGTCACAGGCTCATGGTCAGCATATGCACTAAATTTATATACCTCACTTCATCTGCACCAGGGTTCCCGCGCTAGGTCTTACCTTCGGGTGGGGTAAGTTCAGCCTGCGTGATCGTGCAATCTGGATTCTGATAGAACACCCCCGAGTTCCCCTTTGGATCAACCGCTATCGAGGTACGATCGATCCCCGGTGGAAAACGGACACTCGTTTGGCCGAATGCACCCTCTACAGAGCTACGAAAAAGAGTGCGGATCTCGCGTGTATCAGGGTCTTGGTAGAAGAGCCACGTTAATGATCCTCCGTCGCTACCACGGACCCCAAGCCCTGCGCCGGGAAAGGCGGTGAACTGGCCAGTTAGTGCGCCGTCGTACCAATCGCGCCCTTGCGTAAAGCAGCGCTGTTCAACACCTGTCAGCGGTCCCTCTCTCTCTACGTTCAAATGGACTCAAGTGGGTTTTACCTCGAATATCTTGCCATCCTTATTGGTGTAGTAGAGGCGCATCTGTGATGTAGGTAATGTGAGCAAGCTACCAGAAAGACATCATTATATGAAGGTGAGCGAATTCATACATTGAAGATGCTGTAGATATCGTTTCCCCACCCAAATACTGCCAATCCTGCAGTAGGATGAGGATTTTCGTCCTTGCTAACAACGATTGCTTCTCCACCCCACCCTCTTTGCCAGATATTGCCCTCCCCGTCGAGGTTGAACACCACAGGGTGCACCTCTGTTAGACCGTGAGAGGTCATAAAGAAAAGGGTTGAGCACACAGGGGTGCGGGCAGCGGTGTTGCTTGATACGTCGCTCATGGTGGTGATTGATAGTGTGGAATGGTGAGTTGTGGATGTTGGACCTGTTCGGAGGTGGGTGGAGGCGGTTTATATAGACGGCCCGCTCTCAGTTCTTGAGTGTGCGGACAGTCGTGCCCTCCAACAGGATAGTCTCGCAGTTTCTTCCCAATGGCCCTGGGCACAGCTCCTCACACTGCTTGGAGCTAGTTTTGGCGATTTCCTTTGTAATCTACTAACCCAAAGCACATGCCACAGCTTGAGAAGACTCGTCCATCACGATCGGTGCCGTCAAACACATGCTAAATTCCCTCTTGGTTTGATAGACCCGTAGCACAGGCCTGGACTTTGGTATCCCTTGGACGGATGAAACTGTCAAATTCGCAGCTTGCCTGTTTGAGCTAATACTAGCCCAAGCAGGTATCTAACACTTATTCTTGATTGGCTCTATGGCTATTCTCAACCATTAAGAGCAACGGATATACCCAACTCAGTGCGTGCACGGTCCAGGCTGCGAATTTGACAATTTCATCCGTCGAAGGGATACTGCTGCGGGAGCCTGTTTTTGTGAGCAATAAGGTTTTACATCTATTATCTATATGTACCTTTCAGCTCAGTTGAACGAGCATTGAACAGTCCACCGCATGGTGTATGATGTCGATCATGCAAGCCATCTGCGCTTCTTGAGATCTTCAGGTTGTTGGATTTTGTTTCATACGCGCAATTGCGCCCCCATTCACGGCACATGTAGTAGTACCGTAAAACGCCAATATGCAAGTTTTGGTATAAAATATCCTTTCTGCGGTGCAACATATATTCTCAGATTTTACGGTAGTACGACTGAGAGAATTAAAGATCGAACGCACGAGTATTATCCCTTGGACGGATAAACTTGACAAATTCGCGACCTGGACCGTGCGCCACTTAGTAGGGCAATAGTCTTGCATTTTACGGCTAGTTTTACGGTTGGCAACAGCATCAGAGCCAATCAAGAATTTACAACGTTTACACAACTTGCCGGGCTAGGTTAGTAAGAGCTAAAGGACGTATATGTAAGTACCGATATTTCTGGAGAGTATGTACGTCCATGGGCTTAAAGCAAAGTGGTAGGAGTAAAACTGGTGGTGTATGCATACTCCCGTGACTTGAGCCAATCAGCAAGCGATTTTCTACACCAGCTTTAAGCCCATGGGCGTACTCGCTAGAAATATCGGTAGGTCGCGAATTTTCATGTTTCATCCACGTAGCGCATTGGACGGTGACGAAACGGGACCGATTTGGCGAACGTGCGTTGAGAATCGCTCGACAGTACCGTTCTCTCAGTAGTCTTGGCGCATTATCATGATCATTGATCATTGCATAGGCACACATGTATGTACGTACATCTGCAACAAGCTCAAGATCAACCCCGACCCCACACTCCGCAGATCCATGTACAGGGGTCTGGCATTAAGTGAATGAACAAAATTTGCTGTTGCCAGGTGAGAATCCGTTCACTCACTAAATCCCAGAGCCTTGTATGTAGAGTATGTACTCTACAATACATAGTTCCACCCCAGGATGCGTCCCCCATAAACCTCCGCGGATGCAATAGCTAGCTACTCTATTGGAGTCTGTTGTACCCCCACGCAAGAAGTCCTCTTGAAACCCTTGCAACTGCCGATTTCCCGGAGAAGCTCTGCCACATGAAAAAGAACTCTCCGAGTAGAGCACATACTGCACACCTTTCTGGATACCCGGAACCTGCATGGCGGATCCGCCCGGCCTTGGCCGCATCGGTATCTGTGCATGCCCCGATCAGGGAATACACGCAGATCCCCTTTTCCGGGGTTTGCGTTTTCACCTACGTCGAGGCCAATAGCAGTCAAGTTTGAGACGCCAAGGGTAAACTACTACCAACTACAGCAACAACTGCGTTGAAGGTAATTCTCTTCTTTTCTTTTTGGATGTTGATGCGCGCAGGGATTCGGCATCTTGTAGCACGCGAGTGATATCCTGTGATGCGGGGCGAGTGTACCTACTCGGGGCAGGTAAGAAGTACCGGACAATGCATGTTTTTGGTTCACCAATGGGTGCGCGTGCTAGGCGTGAACTACTGCAAAAAAAGCCCAGAGACAAAACCTGCATTGTCCGGTACTTTTTACCTGCCCCGAGTACACGCGCGGTCGACAGCAGTTCTTGTCGACCAGTGAGCTGCATCTACACACACAAACCCCCAGAACTACCGACGTTGGGAATGTCTTATAGCTTCTAGGAAATATTATAATTAATATATGCCATGATGCCAACCTTGGCCCTTAGCCTAGCCGGCTGCGCTAGGATCCATTGGTTACAGCGCTGCGCTGGTCTGATATAGCTATTTCGTCTAAACAAATGACAGTACCGCGCCCCCGCCGTAAATCCAGATCTTTGTGGGAAACCACACAGAGGTTCCATAGCCCCCCCATCGCTAGCCATACGCGCCCGGGCCCTACATACAAGAAGCTATAGAACTTCATATATCTAATCCTGGGGTTGCATTTGTAACAATTTGCCTCCCCCGCGATCAGTTGTGGGTTGGTGAGACAGTGCCAACGTGTTTCAGAGCCGAGCTACAATACGGCCGACGACTGCACTCGCGCATATCGACGGCGCCGGCCTGATGGAAAAGCGTATAGTCGGGGCCGAACGTACTCCCCCTCAAGGATTTCAGGGCAGATCCCAAAAAGATCAGTGGCGAAAGAAAAGTCTAATTGTAGTGCTGGAAGTTGTATTACTAAAGCTGGGGGATAAATCACCAATAGTGTGCAACGCCGCAACGCCGCAACCATCGGAGCAAAAAGGTTCACAATTTTCGGCAGAGCTACGGGAGAAGGTCATCATGTCAATTTTTATGCAAAATAAACTCAAGGTACAGCGGTGGGTAATAAGTCATCAGACGGAACGCCACCAAAATACGCGTTTGCAGGCAAAATTGTGGCTGCGTCGTCCGATGACTTATTACCCACTGCTGTACACACTGCCGAAATTACTACTCAATGGTTTGAGGAGAATGGTATTGATGTTCTGGCCTGCCTATGTACCTGATCCAAATCCCATTGAGCATGTTTGAGTACACCTCAAGAAGCTCTACCATCAACGCTACCCCCATTTACATATGGTACTAGATCCCCTCAGTTCATTAAGCCCATCATGGGGGCAGCTCTTATTCATTGCCTGGAACTGCTACCTGGTGTTTTATTTAGTAGGCAGGTTGAAAGTATGCCTACTAGGATAGAGGCTGTAATGAAGGCAAGAGGCATGATATTAAATGCCATTGGTACCTTCTTTATACGCCAAATAACTAATCTACAGATTATCAGCTCTTCAAAGGATCAATTGCGGTGTTGTACTCATAATCGTGGTCCAGCGGGCTGTGGTTGAACCCGCTGCTACGTCGCACTCTCAGTCATTTACGTCCTCGCGCTGTACCTACAGCGACCAGAATGATCTGTGGATCAAAGCTGTATGGCGAAATATCTGTTCACGACGCGACACCACACTGGATTCGTTTACGACGTGGTGATGCGCGCAGGGATTGGGGTTTTGTGACACGCGAGTGATATCCTGTGAACCGAAGAGGGGAGCTAGAGCCGCTAGAGTAGGTACATACGGGTTATACGGTCGACACCAGTTCTGGCTTAACCTCCGGTGGTATGGGAATACTTGTAATGGCCTGCATCTACATACACACACGGATTTTCTATAACTAAGTACATGTACCCACCTTGGTGGACGTCTCTGGAGCTGGCCAGGATGTTTTCCTAGGCCTCATAGCTTCGATGACATATATTATAATTACAACCTTGGCCCTTTGCCTAGCCCCCCACGCCTCTATTAGGTACAGCGCTAGCGCTAATTAATACATGTACTTTACCTAAACCAAGCACAGTACCGCTATATGTGCTCGGGTCTTATACCCTATATACAAATAGCTGTAGAACTTCAGATAGCTCTAATCCTGGGATTGCAATTGTAGCAAGTGGCCTTCCCCGCCTTTGCGATCGGCACATCGATCACACTCATAACTAATGGTCCGGCCTAGCTATAATCAAGGTCAAACGATTGATACACACATGCTTGGCCAGCCAGGTCCGGAAACAAACCCGTCGAACTTTACAACAACCTCTATTTCGTGCAACGGCCATTCAGCCCAAGCCGAGTCCAGACGATCGGTAGTGGGTTGGTGAGACAGGGCTTGCGTGCAGAGCCGAGCCGAGCCGAGCTACAATGCGTACGACTGCATGTCGCGCATATCCACGGCCTAGTGGGAAATCAGATACATGTAGTTTGAAAGCTGGACGTATACGTACTGCCTCTCGCTGAGGTCACTGCCGGTTCCTGGCGTCTAGTATCTATATCAAAAACTAAACGTGTGGTATTCTATATATATACCATGGGTTAACTAACTCGCTCTTTTTGCTTTTCATGGAGCAAAGTTTAATCAAGGGTACTACATATAGGAGATTATCAAATACACCCCTTCGTCTCCTGTGGCGCTAGTGGCTCACGATACAGAACTCAGAGACTACCCTTCAGCATTGGCCGGCGATGCAAGATTGACATAAGAAGTAGCGGCTTATACCACATATAATTAGAACTATGTCTATCACCACAACTTTGGTTCGGCAAGGGCTGTTGCGAACAATGATAAAAAGAAGTACCGCATCCATCATCCATAGCCGCTTTTACATTTATCCATTGCACGCCAACACAAGTCTATTGAGAAACTCAAAGCTCTCGGGTTCGAACGTCCCAAACTCACCTAATTTCCAACCACTCCAAGCAGCACCGATAGACCCCTCTAGCTCTATCGTATGAGAGCAATATTCCACGTAAACACTTGATTGTAGCTTCGTCGGGCCTACCCACCGAAAAGCATGAGATTTTGATCTTCGAGAATCTTTGAGAAATAGATCGTTGAAATGAGGATTTTACCCCTCCAGTCTTTAAGCTCGCCTCGGTCGTTTTCCTTTCACATGCCAATTGAAATTGGGTTTTGAGTCTGTTATATAATCGGGGAGGGTTGAGAATTAGGACTTGGAGGCGTTAATTACCTATAGCTCCAAATTGGCCGTGGGATTCAATTATGGCTTCCGTGTCTGGGAAATAAATAACGCTAGTGATATGCGCATGTAGTCGACTGTGTATCCCAAACCTTCCCCCACGGAAATGTTTATAATCTATAGAGGGTCTTTCATGCCGTTCACGAAGCTGTTGATCAAGTAGCCGCCCGAGCACACGGTAGGATGGAAAAGCACCAAGCCTAATTGCTATATATATTAAAGCGGGCAGGCCTAGGATCGACTGGCTATACGAGGGAAAACGGTATGGAAACTAAGGTCCGGCTCCTAGGAAAACTAGATGACGGTAGTTCAATCTGGTACATCTTTCTAAACAATTATTATGGTTAACAATAGAGCCCAGATTGAATTTGAACGTCTGGGTATCCCTTGGGCCGGTGAGACGCGCAGAATCAAGGACTTCCTATTCAAGCAAAGCCAAGTCACGTTTCCTCGAATAATAGAGCGTGGCTTAGTGATGAAGCACCAGGCTCAGTAACTTTGCCACTGGAAACCACTACTGAGATAGGAAGTCTTGGTTTCTGCGTGTCGCACCGGCGCAAGGGATACTTTTCAGTGGTGGTGCCTTGAGCAGGTGTGGCTACTTGCAGTTAAGGCCACCCCCGCTTTATACTTAGCCTACAGGACCTGAACTGTCGCGCCTCACACAACGGTACCGCCTGCAGCTACATCGGCCACTGTTTGCAACAAATTACATTGACTAAAGCCATCATCATCATGTCGTTCGGTGTCGGTATCGGCGATGTTCTTTTAATCACCAAAAATTGGGTTCACATTATGGGTAAACATTAGCGGGGCCAAAGAAGAGCGCGAGGACCTTCTGGCTTTCCTAATGGAATGGAGCCTATGATTACTGATCATGCAGGCATGTCACCGCACGATGTTAAAAACGCCAAGAAGAAATTCTCGGAGGCTTTAGCAACCTGAGCTAAACCGAAAGCTTGTGAAGGGAAGGGCATTTCGGCGAGCGGCATTGGAGGTTAAGGGGCCGGGGAGGGCAACGTTTCTAGAATACCAAACGAAGCTTGAAAAAAGATTGATGCGATCGAGAAGATCGACTTTGCGCAAAGGAGCCGGCTTTACATATATTCCCATTATCTGATTAGCAGCTAGTGGGATCAGTACCAATGATACCAGAAAATGGAGCTGGGTCCACTTCCGCAAAGTCTCTAATAACGGTAGTTAGAGACTGGGCCAGAGTCTGAGCCAGAGGCTTTTGACCAATAAAGGTTCTAGCTATCCTTGGAGTGAGACACATGGAGAATCTCTCATGCATTAGCGGGCATTTTCAGTCATGTGACTTAGAATTTGGCTGAGGAAGCGACCGGGTAAGCAGTTTGCTGCATTTATCGGTCTTCGGAATACTCAGAGATGCTAAAAACTACGCAGGTTTCTGCTTTATTGTAGTAAATCGTTTCCTAGGTAGGGCACGCTAATGCATGAGAGAGATTCTCCATGTGTCTCACTCGTCCAAGGGATAGAAAGCTGTAAACACTTTTGTATTCAACCAATCAGGTCGTTCTAACTCTGGCCCCAGCCCGTTTCTGGCTCAGTCTGACTACCGTTATTACTGATTCCGCACTAATCGCGCTAAGGATGACGATTAAGAGCGAAGTTCTAGAAACCAAACGAACTAACCGGCTTTCCAGACACCACATGCCGATCCGATTTATTGACGCATTGAACCAACAGCGCCTATTACCATGGGACCTTTGCTTGGCATGGGAGGTATTGAATTGGTTTACAGTCGTTGACGGTCGCTTGACGAATACTGCCACTTGACGAACAGGGGACTTTGGGCCAATAGAAATTAAAATAACTGGAGATCTCTCAGCTTGGCTTTTTATTTCCATACTTGGAATGCTTGTTCGTCAAGTGGCAGTATTCGTCAAGCGACCGTCAACGACTGTAGTCCTCTACATGATACGCCTCATAATATTACTAATATGATAATCAAATTCCACAATTTCCAGAATATCGTCCAGACATGTTTCAAAGCCAAATCTGCAGGAAGGTCCTTTGTTGAACGGGGGAATACGACATTATCAACGAGGAGAACGGCGCGCTCCTAAGAGTAGAAAACTGGACCGTCAGGGCCGGCATGACGCTTTCAATGGCAATAATTCTAAGGAAGAGCATTAAAAAGGGCGAAAACGATTATCGGTGCCAGTCTTGCAAATCCCAATATAATAGACCCGCTGGTGCGGCCGCGAGTTATGTATACAACCGAGAGCGCGTGCGGTGGTAGCTGATCCCCCACCCTGAGCCGAGAGCTTTGTGCTGAACTATGGGCCTGGTAGCATGGATAAGTATTGTAGACGGTGGTTTCAAATTTTCTCAGAAACCACGATTGTGGAAATTGGTTCTCATGCCACCCGCAAAAAAACGGTTTAAATTCGAACACTAGAGAGCCTTCAAAGGATGACGAGTAGATGCATATACAGCTGTCCCACATCCGTGTAAATGAGATTGAGAACAGGAGGTGAAGTCAAAAGACTATTCTAATTCCTTACATATACGCTGCAGCACTCCATCTAAGACTTTATCAGGCTCAACACGTGTGTAAATCCTCGCATATCGTTTCAATAATATTGGTACTCACGCCGTCGAGTATTTCAGGGATATGCCGACCATATACAGGGAGCGAGTAAGCTGATACTAATTATGGCGTTGTAACCTGACCCTAGCATGGAGTGAGTAGACTGTAGGTACACCGTTGAGGACATTGACGATGTGCTGACCATATCCAGAGCGTAAGTAGACATCACACCGCCGAGGTTTTCGATGATGTGCTGACTATATACAGCGGGTGCGTAGAGTACAGACCGCCGATGATTTGAGATATGCTGACCGTATACAGCTTGTAAGTAGGTCTCACACCGCTGAGGGCTTTGATTATACGCTGACCGTATGCAGTTTGTGAGTAGACCTTACCCCGCTGATGAATTTGATAATGTGACAATTGCATACAGCGGGTGAGTGACCGCACACCGCCGAGAACTTCGATGATTTGCTGACATATACAGCTGGTGAGTAGAGATATACGTTCACCGTCGCCGACGACCTTGATGACGCGCTGACCGTATACAGGACATGAGTAGACCGCTGACCCCCGAGGACTTTGATGATGCGCTGACTGTATACAGCGAGTGAGTAGACCGCCCATGAGGACTTCAATGATGTGTTGACAATACAGCTAGTAAGTGCCTTGCTCCGCTGATGGCTTTGATAAAGTAGTGCTGATATATCCAGCTGGTCAGAAGACCCCACACCGCTGAGGACTTCGATGATGTGCTGACTATATACAGGCGGTGAGTAGTTCCCACACCGCCAAAGGCTTCAATGATGTGATAACAGTATTTAGGATGTGAGTAGATCTATACCACTACCGAGGACTCTGATGATGCGCTGACCCTATGCAGTGAGTGAGTATTTTCCACACCGCGCGTGAGTAGACATCACACCTCGAGTGAAACAGCCTTCTCACTAGCCAATTGCCACAACCAGGGCGAGGTGAGTAGACTCTAGCCCGATCAAGTACAATGACAGTTAGAACATAACTCAACAAAGCAACGAGCAACCGTAAATCTCCTCAACCATCCCTTATCGCGAGAGCAACTCACTGAACAGTAAACTATGAAGTTCACGAATTAAAGAGCTTGAGTTGAATACTACTTTTCCTCCTTTTAGCCAGTCGCTAAATTAGCGTCACAACATGCAGAATGATCAGACGGAGGGAAGATGGGTTTCCTTTATGTACTTTCGACTAGTAGCGCTGGGAGAGAGAGTGCACATCATGTTCTCACGAGTTTTCTTGAGTTACTTCAGGTAATGCGGAGGGATGGAGAGGCGGTTTCCTTTGTACATTGTTTCTCCTTTCTCGCTTTCTTTCTCATCTTTAGGCCATAGCCCACGGGCTCCATGCTGTAGGATAAAATAAATAAATAAATTAGCGTCACACAGGACTATTCACAACGATGTGATTAAACTGGTAGATGAAATTGCACTAGTAAGAATCATTATTTCTTTTGAATCGACTTCGCATCATCTCGCTACTGCAGCCTCCTTAAATAACATCTATTCTCTAGAACCGGTAGGCAGGATATTGTGTGCAAATGGATGGGACGTTGTATGGCGGGACGATGGGACGGGCGACTGCTGTACAAGCGGATTTGCTGCATTTCGACAAACTCTCTTTAAGCTCCTCACTTGGATCGGTTCGTAGTGTATTATTGTACCCAGTGATATCATGTGACCCAGCTAATCAGTATAGAGTATCCCGGCTCCATCAATGTCAGAGGTGTCCACCAGTCTCATGGGACCTGCATTAGAGGATCGACCAGCTTGCATTCGGTGGCGCGCAGTCAGAAGAGCCAGGGATGCACTCCCGTGGTATCCGTGCCTACTCTACATACATGTACAGAGCCTGGTAGAATTAATGCGAAAGTCAGCGCTAAAAGTGTGGATTTTCTGGTCTGTGCTCACAGCAGAAATTTCTTTGAGAGCCAATAGGACTATCGGGTCACGGAAACCCACTTTCGCAATGATGTTACCACCCTCTGTAGGTACCTACATGGCCAACATGAAGTAGAGTATGTATGTATACACACCCACGCATTGATCAGAGCCCGCGCATGCAGCCCAAAGACCCGAGTTCTACGTGGTTTCTATTGATACATGTATGTATGTAGCTAGAGATGCCCATTATCTGGACACCTGTAGGGTACATAGTATATACCGCTGAACGCTACGTTTCTCTCATCCTTCTTCCCCGCTTCTTCCTTAGTTTTTGAAACTAACCTCCTCTTCCTGCGTGGCAACCATCACCACACACCAAAAATTCCTCCCAAAATGGCTTCATCCGCCCAACCAGAGTATATGAAGTTCCTAGACCCTTCGGGCCGCCCCATATTCCAAATAGACTCCCTGCTCCTCGAAGCCTCGAATCTATACAACCTCGACGCCTCCCTGGGTAACGCCACGGAGGGCGACGAGCGAAACCTCATCACCGCTCTCACCCTAAAAGGTTTGGGAAACCACAGAGACCGCCCCCTCCTACTCCTCCTGCTGGCAAACCTAGCACAGCACGCTACACTCGCCGCCTCTGTCTCCAAACTTGGGGACGAACTCGCCTCCCTGAGAAAAGAGGTTTCAGCCCCCAAAGCTGAACCTCCCGCCTCCGACCCCCAAATCGTCCAAAAACTGGACACCCTCATCGGAAGGACCAGTTTTCCCCCCACGCCCCAGGCCCCCCAAAGACCTACCCCGCCCGCCAAGCCTGCCCAACCGAGGGCAACCCCCACACACGCACAAGTGGTTAGAGCCACCCCCAACCCCCCCACCCCACCCACCAAAAAAGCAGCGAAGGCCACCTCGGCACAGGCATCAGGATCCGCCACGAAAGCGAAGCTGTTATGGCGTCACGGGACGTCAGGGAATAAGCCATGGTGGAGTGAAGAGAAGTGTGGTCGCACTCGTTGATGGATGAGTCATGGGTATTCTATTGGGTTCTATTCGGTTCCGTTGTATTCTATCTGTTTCCTTAAGCGATGGTATTTGTCATACTCGGACAGGGGTTATTCGGTTATATAAAGGGCCCTGTGTTCGCTCTCTGTCTAGTTTCTCTTCCTTTCCTTTTCTCTTCACGCAACCTCCTGTATTTAAGGAATACCAATACTTTATTCCTCTATAGTTCATAGTCCACGATCTTTTGGTCTCGACGACCAAAAGGGTTTCAAGATACTTCGTTTGCTTAGAGTCTACCTCTAGGCCTCCTGCCTCGGTTGTGTTCCTTGGACCTCCTCTGTTTCGCCTACGGCCCCCACGTAACAGAAGCCCCTGCCGTCCGCCCACCGCCGCTTCTTCGCCACAAGGACCACCCCCAGCCCCATCGCCAACGCCGAAAGGCTTACAGCATCCCTCCCCCGCCTCTTCGGCCAAGCCCTGGCCCGAAGCCATCAGGTCGCCCCGGTCACCTCCCTGACCATCACCATCAACAGCAGAGGCACAGTCTCTGTCACCGCTCCCCCAACCGTCCCCTCAACGGTCTACACCCCATTCTTTGAGGCCCTCACCACGATACTAAACGTAGAGGTAGCGTCCCCAGAGAACCCCTTCACCACCTTCCGCCCCGCCCCCACCAATGTCGACCTCGCCATTCACGGCGTCCCTCTCTACGAGCTCCCCAACCAGGAGTGCCTAGAAGAGATCCTCCCCTCAGCCCTCAAACTCGCCGTTGGCATCACCCCCTCCGCCGTCCGCTTCCTGAACACGGACGAAACCTCCCGCTGCTCGAAGGTCACCACCTCTGTTGTCGTCTCCGTGACGGCAGAAGAGGCAACAACCATCGGCACCACCATCCGCCTCTTCTCTCGCCCCAGACGCTGCAATGTCATGTGGAGAGCATCCGCCTCAACCCAATGCAGGAACTGCTGCAAACTCGGTCACGCCACCCAGGGATGCAGGCTACCCATCGCCTGCCCCCTGTGCACCCTCCCCCACAAACTCCAAGACCACCACTGCCCAGTTGCCTCGTGCAAAGGAGCATCCGCGGCCCTTGAGAACTGCTGCGAAATCACCCCCGCCAAGTGCATCAACTGCAACGGGAACCACCGCTCGTTTGCCCCCGCCTGCCCCAGCAGGAAAGCCACCACCCCCACCCCCCCCAACCCCCAGACCACGATGGACACCATATAAACTCATCGCGCCACACCAACACCGCCTCCATGAGGAGTCACCTCGTAGGCACCCGTTTAAGGACTTTCCCCCTCTCATTATTTTCTTTTGTCATCGTAAGTTTTTTATATAGGCGGGAAAACAGCTGGTCGGGGATAGGTCTTTACGCCATAGTTTTCAAACTTTATGCGATCATTGTAACCTAGAAACAATTGACATGATATAAAAAAAAAAAAACGCTACGTTTCTCTTGGGCGCCTTGTTCGGCTACCCTTCGCGTCTAAACCGTATTACTAATTCTTTACACCTGGCATGCCCAACAACGTGAGCATTTATTGGCTGGCCGGCCGCGCGAGTGAATACCGAGTCAGTCATTGGCAAAACAAAACCTTTTAACTGTGGGGCCAGTGGCGGTTGCCTTGAGAGGGTTGGCCTGTAATTGTGGCTGCCGGCAAACTAGCTGGACAACCCCGCTTTAGCTTTAGCGTTACGAGGATACGCATTCCTTACACTATCACAACACCACTATCATAGAGTACTGCTTGCAATAGCGTTTTATTTCAACTACAGCCTTCATCATCATGTCTTTCGGTGTCGGTATCGGTGATATTCTTTTGGTCACCAAAATGGGGTTCACCTTATGGGTAAACATTAGCGGAGCCAAACAAGAGCGCGAGGATCTGACGGCAGATTTATTAAAATTGAAAGCTAAGTTGGAAATCCTTGAACCTATGCTTGCTAACTCAGATCTTCCACCACCTGTTGCAGAACTTGCTAGGGAACAACTTTCAGAGGCCTTAACGACCCTAAAGGTTCTCGGGCAGCTAAACCAAAAACTTGTGGAAGGGAGATTATTACGGCGAGCGGCATGGGAGGTACGGGGAAGGGAAACGTTTCGAGAATACAGGTCAAAGCTCGATAGATGTCTTGCTACGATTGATATGCTCTTCCTTAGCAGCTCAATGTATGTAACCACGAACCTAGTTCATTTACCAGTTACGTATACATTCTTATAAAACTGGTCTCCAGGAAGGTAGTCACAGACGAAGTCCGAGAAACCAACGCCGTCGTGAAAAGAGTTGAAAACGGCATGAAATATCTCGGCTTTTCCCCAGACTATGAGCCAATTATGTTTATCGACGCTTTGAACGGACAAAGTCTATTGCCATGGGAGTCTTGCTCAACCTGGGAGGTATAAATATATTTTTAGTCTAAAATGCGCCTTTCGATATTGCTGATGTTATGATTTAAAGAAATTTCGGACTTTGATGCAAATTCAGTACAGCGCCTCTGCGGGAAAGTCATTTGTTGAACGTGGGGAATACGATATTATTAACGAGGAAAGCGGCGCACTCCTAAGGGTGCAGGATTGGCGCAAAACCATCAAGCCTGGAATGCTGCTTTCAATGGCAATAGTCTTACGGGAGGAGACAGAGAAAGACGGAAATGATTATACCTGCCCGGTTTGCAAAACACAATACGCCGGACCTGTTGGTTCAAGTACAGGACATACGCTAGAACGCGTTAAATGGTAGTTTACTATTACATGACATTTTATGGATTTGTGGCTGAAGTATACGTCTAACAGCACCTATTGTAAACGATGGTTCCAAGTATCCTTGGAACTTGGTACCGTGGTCACAGAGGAACAAGCCGATTTAGCTTCCAATAATGGCAAGCTTTCCAATGCTGGCAAGCTTTCAAAGGATAACGAATTGATGCATATTCAACGTTTCCATATTCGTCTAAACAAGATCTCCAGCAAGGGGTGAGGCGAGAGAGTGTTTTTGACTCCATTGATATATATGTATATATATTGACTAAGGCTTGATCACAGATTAGACCTGTGGGTATATCGAAACTCAAATTTCAATATGTGCTAATCGTGAATAGGATGTGAGCAGCGCGGCCTAGACCATTTCGTAGCATAATATGCTGACTATATTCAGGAGGTAATTCATGTAGACCGGCCCCAATTATCACAATAACTTACTGAGCACATATAGCTCGTGAGTATACCGCTTGATCACGATCGAGCCATGGCCAGGCGGTTTCAAAGATATACTAAGCATATACAGGGAGTAAGTGGCATAGAACGACCCCAATCATTGAGATAATGTGCTAATCATAATACAGCCCGTGAGTCGAGCCACCCAGATCGTTTCAGCGATATGCTGACCATATACAGGGTGTGAGTCGATCTATACCACTGCCGAGGACTTCGATGATGTGCTGAGCATATACAGGGAGTGAGTAGACCTCACACTGCCGAGGACTTCGATGATGTTCTGACCATATACAGGGAGTGAGTAGACCTCACACTGCCGAGGACTTCGATGATGTGCTGACCATATACAGGGAGTGAGTCGATCTATACCACTGCCTCGGACTTCGATGATGTGCTGACCATATACAGGAGGTGAGTAGATCTATATATACCACTGCCTCGGACTTCGATGATGTGCTGACCATATACAGCTCGTGAGTAGATCTATACCACTGCCGAGTACTTTGATGATGTGCTGACCATATACAGGGCGTGAGTCGATCTATACCACTGCCGAGGACTTCGATGATGTGCTGACCATATACAGGAGGTGAGTAGATCTATATATACCACTGCCTCGGACTTCGATGATGTGCTGACCATATACAGCTCGTGAGTAGATCTATACCACTGCCGAGGGCTTCGATGATGTGCTAACCATATACAGGTTGTGAGTAGATCTATACCACTGCCGAGTACTTTGATGATGTGCTGACCATATACAGGGCGTGAGTCGATCTATACCACTGCCGAGGACTTCGATGATGTGCTGACCATATACAGGAGGTGAGTAGATCTATATATACCACTGCCTCGGACTTCGATGATGTGCTGACCATATACAGCTCGTGAGTAGATCTATACCACTGCCGAGGGCTTCGATGATGTGCTAACCATATACAGGTTGTGAGTAGATCTATACCACTGCCGAGTACTTTGATGATGTGCTGACCATATACAGGGCGTGAGTCGATCTATACCACTGCCGAGGACTTCGATGATGTGCTGACCATATACAGGAGGTGAGTAGATCTATATATACCACTGCCTCGGACTTCGATGATGTGCTGACCATATACAGCTCGTGAGTAGATCTATACCACTGCCGAGGGCTTCGATGATGTGCTAACCATATACAGGTTGTGAGTAGATCTATACCACTGCCGAGGACTTCGATGATGTGCTGACCATATACAGGGCGTGAGTAGATCTATACCACTGCCGAGGACTTCGATGATGTGCTGACCATATACAGGGGGTGAGTAGATCTATACCACTGCCGAGGACTTCGATGATGTGCTGACCATATACAGGTCGTGAGTAGATCTATACCACTGCCGAGGACTTCGATGATGTGCTGACCATATACAGGTTGTGAGTAGATCTATACCACTGCCGAGGACTTCGATGATGTGCTGACCATATACAGGAGGTGAGTAGATCTATATATACCACTGCCTCGGACTTCGATGATGTGCTGACCATATACAGCTCGTGAGTAGATCTATACCACTGCCGAGGGCTTCGATGATGTGCTAACCATATACAGGTTGTGAGTAGATCTATACCACTGCCGAGGACTTCGATGATGTGCTGACCATATACAGCGAGTGAGTAGATCTATTCCACCGCCGAGGACTTCGATGATGTGCTGACTGTATACAGGAGGTGAGTAGATCTATATATACCACTGCCTAGGACTTCGATGATGTGCTAACCATATACAGGAGGTGAGTAGATCTATACCACTGCCGAGGACTTCGATGATGTGCTGACCATATACAGGTTGTGAGTAGATCTATACCACTGCCGAGGACTTCGATGATATGCTGACTGTATACAGGAAGTGAGTAGATCTATACCACTGCCGAGGACTTCGATGATGTGCTGACCATATACAGGTTGTGAGTAGATCTATACCACTGCCGAGGACTTCGATGATGTGCTGACCATATACAGGATGTGAGTAGATCTATATATACCACTGCCTCGGACTTCGATGATGTGCTGACCATATACAGGATGTGAGTAGATCTATACCACTGCCGAGGACTTCGATGATGTGCTGACAATATATAGCTGGTGATCTATACCACTGTCGACCATATACAGGGGCGAGTAGATCTATACCACTGCCGAGGACTTCGATGATGTGCTGACCATATACAGGCAGTGAGTAGGTCTATACCACTGCTGAGGTATTGAACTATTTAGTTACTAATTTCTAGTATCTGCAGCACGTGAGTAGACATCACATCTCCGAGTGAAACAACTTTCTCACTAGCCAATTTTTATAACCAGGGAGAGACGGAGGTGAGTAGACTCTAGTTCAACCAAGTACAATGTCAATTAGAATATATCTCTACAAAAAAACGGACAACTGTAAGTCCCCTCAACCACCCCTTCTTACGACTGTGACTCTCTGATCACTACATTATGAAATTCCCGAATTGAAGAACTTGAGGTAGATAATATTTTCCGTTCTTCTATCCAGTTGCTAAATGTCTCACAGGACTAGTCACAACGATGTGATTAAATTGGTGGATGAAATTGGACTAGTAAGAATCATTATTTCTCTTCTGAGTCGACTTCGCATCTATCTTGCCACTGCAGCCTCCTTAACATGACCTATTCTTCGGAACTGGCAGGTAGGATATCGCGCGCGGTGTTGGTTTTGGTTTTGGTACGCAAGGGAGGGTTTTGTGGCAGTGGGTGGATCGGCAGTGCTCTGTGCTTTTCTTCTTTTCTTTTTTCTTAGTTCTTGATTTTCTTTCTTTATGACTTTCTTTCTGGATGAGCGAGGTGCTATTGAGTGGTGGGTTAGTGGTACAACGGATGGGTTGCACGGCAGGACGACAGGACGAGGGGATGACTGCGATGGGACGACTACGATGGGATGGTGGTATAAACAGATACGCTGCATTTCGATCAAACTTTTTTCAGCTCGCAAGGTGTGACTATACAGTGTGAGCAAGTGATGCGGTCTTGGATCAGCCATTGTACCGCGACTCACGGGGTATGATGGCACCGAGTGATAGTATGTGCACCGGGTCTGTGGTACCGAGTGATAGCATGTGATCCACCCATTCAGAATTGACTTTTCCTAACATGGCTAAATCAGCCTTGGTGTTGTAATATAGAATGCCGAGGGTCTCTTTAAGAGAGTAGAGTAGAGCAGTGTAGGGTAGGGCAGAGCACCCATCCTAGAGTATCCCCGGCCCCATCATCTAAGGTGGTCCACGACGTACAGGGATGCACACCACTAAACGCCAGGTTTCCTTTGGGCGCCTAGTTCGGCTACCCTTCGCATCTAAACTAAACTGTATCACTAATCCTTTGCAGCTAGCGTGCCCAACAACGTGGGCTTTTATTGGCTGCCATATCACTCGCCACAGTTCTTTTAGCGGCCCGAGTCTGTCGTTAGCGTTTTAGCCGTGAGGCTAGTGGCGGTTGTCTTGAGTTGTGGCTGCCTTGTATGTACCCACCTGGTACATAGAGTACCTATGTACATACATATAGTGGCTAGGCCAACCCCGCTTGAGCCTTGTATCTCAACATCTAGACTACAGATTGCAGGAACGTATTTTATCAACTACAGCCACTATCATCATGTCGTTCGGTGTCGGTATCGGCGATATACTTATGGTCACCAAAATTGGGTTCAGATTATGGAGAAACCTTAAAGGAACCTAAGAAGAGCGCGAGGAGCTGACAGCAAAACTAATGGGGTGGAAAGACAAGTTAAAAATCATTGAGTCTATGCTTGCTGACGTGAAACTAGAGCCGCTCGCTGCTAAACTGGCCGGGGAACAGCTTACAGAGGCTTTAGGAATTCTGGAGAAAACCGAGAAGCTAAACCGAAAGCTTGAGAAAGGAAAGATTTTGTGACAAGTGGCGTGGGAAATGCCTGGAAGCGTGACGTTCCTGGAATATCAAAAGAACCTCGAAAAAAAACTTGGACTGCTAGATATGCTCTTCCTTAGTGGCTCAATGTATGTAAACCTGAATATTGTTCAATTCTCCGTTACATTCTTAAAGTGCTGGTTTCCAGGAAAATGGTCACGTACTGAATTCGAGAAACCAACGTCGTCCTGAAACGAGTCGAAAACGGAATGAAATATCTCGGCTTCTCAACCCCAGACCATACGCCAACTATATTTATTGACGCGTTAGGCTATGAACATCCATTACCATACGATTTGTGCCTAGAATATGAGGTATAGAATTGGTTTTATCCTTGATATTATGTGCCTCGCTATATTACTGATGCCATACTTGAAGGATTTCTGGACTATACTTGCAATACACAATACACCGGACCCGTTGGTACCGGCTACCAGCTAGCGCGCGTGAACTGGTAATTGATCGACCCTCCGTGGAGCGAAAGGTGTGACTAAAGTATGCGTCTCACAGCACGTATTGTAAACGGTGGCTTCAAATAACCTGACAAGCTACGGTACATATTGCTCTTGATGCCCCCAAGCACCAAACCGGTTTAAGTTCGAACACTGGCGAGCCTTCAAAGGATGACTACTTGATGCATATGCAACGGTTCCACATCCGTGTAAACGAAATTAACAGCAGGAAGTAAGCTCAAGAGACCTTTCTAACTCGCTACTTATACGCTACAACACTCCGGCTAAGAATTGATCCGGCCCGAACGGTGAGTAGACCCTGCACCACCGTTAATGGGTTCCCTTATGTACTGACGCTGTGCAGCCCGTGAGTAGACCACTGACCGCCGAAGACTTCGAAGATGTGCTGACTGTATACAGCTAGTGAGTAGATCCCACCGCGAGTACAGCGATAGGTAATAAGTGATGGAACGCCCTGAGATACGGTTATACCTGCAAACACCGTATGTTAGTGGCGTTTTACTCAAAACAGCTATCACTCTGTCTCAGGGCGTTCCATCACTTATTACCTACCACAATACATAGACGATGTGCTGACTGTATACAGTAGGTAAGTAGACCGCACCGCCGACTTCAATGATGTACTGACGTATAACGTATATTACGGCGTAACCGCCCAGTACCGGGATACCGCCCAAGTAAGACATTGGCCATGCACGAATCAACTTGTATGAGGGAAGAAAGCATATAGTAAATGAATTGATAATGTGCATGAACAGAAGTATGGAGCGGTAAATGTGTCAAAAGTGATTTTGCCAACGGTTGATAAAACCTTTACCACCGGTGATATAAGTACTGAATTTCAGTAGAGGCTGTGCGCACTAGCTCCTGAATTCAGCAATGTGTGCAGTTTCTTGGCAGTGCTATGCCACTGGTAGTGAATTAGGTGCCACCGGCGGCGAAATGGGCCCCACCGGCGGCGAAATGGGCACCACCGGCGGCGAATTGGGGCCCTCGGCGGCACTACACTCCTGAATTAAGCATCAGTGCGCATCTATCCTGAAATTCAATAGTTGTGCCATCTAATATTATTTTCCTCGGCGGCACCACTTCCTTGAATTAAGCATCAATGCGCATCTATCCTGAAATTCAATGGTTATGCCATCTAATATTATTTTCCTCGGCGGCACCACTCCGTTGAATTAAGCATCAATACGCATCTATCCTGAAATTCAATGGTTATGCCATCTAATATTATTTTCCTCGGCGGCACCACTCCGTTGAATTAAGCATCAATACGCATCTATCCTGAAATTCAATGGTTATGCCATCTAATATTATTTTCCTCGGCGGCACCACTCCGTTGAATTAAGCATCAATACGCATCTATCCTGAAATTCAATGGTTATGCCATCTAATATTATTTTCCTCGGCGGCACCACTCCGTTGAATTAAGCATCAATACGCATCTATCCTGAAATTCAATGGTTATGCCATCTAATATTATTTTCCTCGGCGGCACCACTCCGTTGAATTAAGCATCAATACGCATCTATCCTGAAATTCAATGGTTATGCCATCTAATATTATTTTCCTCGGCGGCGCTGCTCTTTGAATTAAGCATCAGTGCGCATCTATTCTTAAATTCGGTAGTTGTGTCATCAAATATTATTTTCCTCGACGGCACCGCTCACTTAAATTAAGTATCAGTGCGCACCTATCCTGAAATACAGTAGTTATGGTAATAGATCTCAAAATTCAGCTATCGCCTAAATAACACTAATTTCTCGCGAAAACGGTTACACGGGGCTTGTTTTGGGCCGGGATGTTAAATTATAGGTAGGGTTAGGGTCAAAAATGGCCTATCTTGGCGATAGGGCTCAGAAAATCGAAAAAACGACATCCCGGCCCAAAACAAGCCCCGTGTAACCGTTTTCGCAAGAAATTAGTGTTAAATTAATGTTAAATTATTTAGGCAATAGCTGAATTTTAAGATCTATCACCATAACTACTGTATTTCAGAATAGATGCGCACTGATGCTTAATTCAAGTGAGTGGTGCCGTCGAGGAAAATAATATTTAATGACACAACTACCGAATTTAAGAATAGATGCGCACTGATGCTTAATTCAAAGAGCAGCGCCGCCGAGGAAAATAATATTAGATGGCATAACCATTGAATTTCAGGATAGATGCGCATTGATGCTTAATTCAAGGAAGTGGTGCCGCCGAGGAAAATAATATTGGATGGCACAACTATTGAATTTCAGGATAGATGCGCACTGATGCTTAATTCAGGAGTGTAGTGCCGCCGAGGGCCCCAATTCACCGCCGAGGGCCCCAATTCACCGCCGAGGGCCCCAATTCACCGCCGAGGGCCCCAATTCGCCGCCGGCGGGACCCATTTCGCCGCCGGTGGGGCCCATTTCGCCGCCGGTGGGGCCCATTTCGCCGCCGGTGGCACCTAATTCACTACCAGTGGCATAGCACTGCCAAGAGATTGCGCACATTGCTGAATTCAGGAGCTAGTGCGCACAGCCTCTACTGAAATTCAGTACTTATATCACCGGTGGTAAAGGTTTTATCAACCGTTGGCAAAATCACTTTTGACACATTTACCGCTCCATACAGAAGAGTGTATAAGAGTATTTTGAAAAGTAGTGACTTCTATAATTATATATATAATATGTGTTTTGATACCTGTTATAGGGTTCCCTAACCGGCCGCCAGTGGGATTAAACTACAGTGAGTATATCGGTCTTGTTAGTAGCGGAAATAGCTTATAAAAAGTAATAAATAAGCTTAGAATTTTGCTAGTACTTATTCTATATTTTTATCACTTGTATCTTATACCTCTAAGAGCTCAGCGCAAAAGTGAGCGGTTACCCGATCATGGTCGGTTACCCGGTAAAATACGTTACAGCTGGTGAGTAGACCGCACACCGCCGACTTCGATGATGTGCTGACCGTATACAGCGAGTGGGTATACCCCACAACTCACATCAGTAGACATTTTATCTTTAAGTGAAATAAACCTTTGACTAGCCAATCGCCACAACCAGACCGAGGTGAGTAGGCTCTGGGCCCACCAAGTACAATGACAACAAGAACATAACTCTACAAAGCATTAATGCACAATCGTAAATCCCCACAACTACCCCTTCTAATTCTCCCGAGAGTGATTCTCTAACCAATACACTATGAAGTTCACGAATTGAAGAGCTCAAGGTAGGTAATACATTTCGCCTTCTTATAACTAGTTGCTACACGTCTCACAGGACTAGTCACTACGGGGTGACTAAAACTGGTGGATTAAATTTAACTAGCAAGAACTATTTCTCCCGAGTTGTCCTCGCCACTCCAGGGCCCTTAACATTCTTTATTCTCTAGACCAGATATGCTGCATTTTGGTCAAACTCTCTTTAAGCTCTATACTTGGATTGCAGGCATCCGGTGAGGTGTGACACAGTGTGAGCAAGTGACGCGGTCTTCCTATCACAACCCAGGGGTATGATGGTACCGAGTGATAGCATGTGATCTAGTCAATCACAATTGGCTTGTCCTAAAATGGCTAAATCAGCCTTGGTGTCGTACATGTCCATATAGTGACGAGGGTCTATATAAGCTGAGAGAACTAGAGTGGAGTAGAGTAGAGCAGAGCAGAGGAGCACTCAACCTAGAGTATCCCCGGCTCCATCCATCAGATCTGCAGAGTGGTCCACCAGTCTCATGGGACCTGCATTAGCTGATCGACAGTTTTCACACAGCCGGGGGAGCGGAGACGCACACCCCCCGAGGTATCCATCACTTGCACGCATACATGCGCATGCAGCTCGATGTATATCGTTCTAGGCCATGACCGTGGCTGGGGATATAAGTACCTACAGCTAGTAAGCTCAGCTATAATGTACGTACATTAGGTACATGTACATGTAGGTACAGCTCGATGTCAGAAGTGATGAGACGGCAACCAAAATCACACCAAACTACACCAAAATCCGTCAAAATGCAACCACCACAAACAAAGTATAATTGCAATAAATAATGAATAAGGTTTTAAGAGATGAAATATCAGCTATCAAACGTAATAAATCTAAAAGGGCACTCTCTGAAATCGGATGTGGAAGAAGTTACATGAGCCAGAAGTAGAGCAACTTGGAGATTTTGTTGCATCCCATACAAATATGTGGTCTTGGCACGTTTTTGGCAACTTGACACAACAAAATCATCACAGCTCATGCTAGGGACATATAATTGTAATTTTAAGCTGATAGAGCGATTGTATATATACAGAATATATAGTTTTTCAATTCCCAGATAATATCTATCTTAATTGGTGGTTGAGGACCGGGTTGAAAAGTGGCATTTTTGGTGCAAAATGGTTGCCGTCTCATCACCTCCGACATCGCGCTGTACATATACATGGTAAACGTGAAGTATACAGACGCACGCATTGCAATTGATGAAGCCTCATATGCACCCCAAAGGCCTGAGTTCTAAGTGGTTTCTATATAACTACATATGACTCAACTCCCTTCTCACTTCAAGTCTTATTCCTTCTTACACCACAAACTAGGCATCACGCACTTCACTCTCTAGGAACTTTCGAACCCTGACTGATCTCGGCACCAGAGTACATACATGTATCCTCATCGAGCGAGCTTGTCACGTGGTGGCCTGGTTGATATAATCATCCAAATATAGCCGCACACCGGTAGCATTCACAAACCCGATAAGCGACTAATTGGCTGCATTTTTAAAGATTGATATAGAAAGTACATGGTGGTGGTAGTTCTACATGTAGTTGTATATAACTAGATTTTCCAGCTGGCATCTCTGCCGTAGGCTAGGTGTTCTTCTGGGGTGGTTTACGTCGTATACGTTGTCTTTAATTTCACCTCGTTGTAACTCGAAGTACAGCCACGTCCGCAAGATTTGGCACCCTGTAAAAACGTCTTTTTTTTTTGTTTAACTCATTAATTACATCCCTGTAAAAACGTCCGCGATTGCAACAAACAAAATGTTTTGGTCATCTTCCTCATACGAAGTGCTGTGATATGCAGCGGTATGGAAACATCTATAAATGTCTCTTTGTATGTGGTCGTTCTTATACAATTATCCGGTTGTTGATATCATAATTTAAACTCATCAGCTTCGAGACTGGGGGTGCCAAAATTTTGCAGACACGGCTGTACATGTAATAGGGATATCTCTATACCGTATCTATGGCTATATTTCATTCCAACATCAATCTAACTAATACTAATGGTAGCTGGTGGTAGGTTGCGCCAGACAACTAGTACAGGGCGCGGCAGTACTACATGTATCTTGCCGCCACATTTCCCGCTTGGCAGACTGCTAAACCGGAAACCCCAACATCATCTATACGATAATCGTGCGTGCGTTCTAGATGACAATAAAGGTCAAAAATATCCACACCTGAATTACGAGCTGTTCAATATAAAACTCCAAAGTTAAATCAGATACCAAGGCTTGTGGGTTATAATCCAGACGATTCACTCCTCTCAATTTAACTGTGTTCCAGAAATTGTGTCTCTATCTTGCGCCTCTTTCAGACAGATATAGCCAACATGTCATTGCTTCCGACCAAACAGATTTCCCATGGCTCACCTCAAGATATTCAGCTCCGACATCACACTGGGATACGAACACGCTATACATATGTGTACTCAACTCAAAACGCTTCTATCATATATAAATTTGGATATTGGCGCGTTATACTCACCCTCGGCCGGAAAGCTTGTAGATGGCAGAGGTTATGGGTCCCGTCTCTAGGACTTTCCTCTGCGCTTTAGGCTTTGATTGAAGTTGTGCCAGCACGGTAGTGTTGTGACAGGCTCCAGAGAGCGAAGTGTAAGTTCGATCACGTGCGCTGCGCAAAAACCTCTTTAGAACTAGAAATATATGATATATGGGAACATTTTATATATACCATGAAACTAGCCCCTTCTCTCAAGTCCTGCCTCACCATCAACGACGAACAGCTGAAGTAACTTACACAACTGGTCAGATCGACCCCCGACGTAGCTACGGTGGCTCTACGACGCCGCGAAAACCCAAAAGATCACAGTCAGGCTGGAGTGGGTCAAGGCACACGCCAACAGCAAAGGAAACCAACTAGCAGACAAAGCAGCAAATGAGGCAGTCGGGAAAGGCACCCTCGACAAAGACACCTTCATCTCCTTCGCGCACCTGGAAAGGGAATCACGAGAAATCACCATCAACGACCGGGGAGAGGACTGGAAGACAAGAAGGAACAAGGACAACGCAATGCATGAGCCCGCTGGCGCCACCTGATAAGATTCGAAGCAACAGGCAGAAAAGACAGAACCATCATAAGCAGACTACGAACTGGACACATTGACATTAATCAATACCTCCACCGCTTCAAAAGGAAAGAGACGGTGGAATGCGAATGCGGAGGGGGAGAACAGAGGGTGACCCACATTCTGACAGCCTGCAAGGCTACAGTGGAGGCAAGGACCAAAGAAAAAGACCATAAGACGGTCCAAACCCTCCTGTGGACTAAGACAGGCATCGAGAGCGCGCTCAAGATATGGAAAGAATTTGCAAAATGGAGGCATGGAAACGGAGAAAGAGACGAAGGAAAGGACGAAAATGAGAGAGAGGCAACGCAAGGATGGGGTGGACTTAAGGACAGGGAAGAAGGAGAGGCAACTTGATAAGTTCCATTTGTGTTTTGTTTTCTTATGTCATGTTCGGTTTACGGTACGGGTACTGTGAGAGGTGGCGGAAGTGAAAGGGCAGTTCTGGGGAGTTTAATGAGTTAAACAAAAAAAAAAAAAAGACCCCCCGACGTAGCTTCATGTCAATGTTTGAGCAGCGGATCGTAATGACCCAACCTCTGAATTCCTCACCCCGGAGTTCTACCCGTTAGCTATCGGTACTTTACAACTTCTCCTCTACTTACATGACCACACCATTGCCTAGCTATAGCTAGGCAACAGCAAAGCTAGTGATCACGGAATTGAATACGGGAGATACAACTCGATCCGTTAGTTAGAAGTTGAAGTTTTGTAGCGAAGTTTTGGTTCTCGCTGGTCCATTATCGGCGGTTGTTGGGCCCAAACATTTCAGCTCCCCTAGATGTCTTCATGGTGCAATACCTGCACCCAAACCATATACAGCGGAGTCCGGATGTATCATTCTCGATGATAGCATATCCTCGATTGTAGCATATAGTTAGGCAATCTGAAACAAGTCAGTACAGGCAACCTTATCCTCGATACAAGCATACTCTCGATAATAACACACGAAATCCGTTCCCGACCATATGCTACAATCGAGACTACACTGTAGTACTTATTATTAAGATACACCACCGAATCTTCCACCTACGGCATCAAAATTAAAAGCGAATCAATTAGAGATTCCAAGATTCACAAAGCTCTACATACTTCTACCATAACATATCTAATCATAAGCTTACCTAGAGATTGAGAAGAAAGGAATGTGGTGTGCTAGTGAGCAGGATTAATGGTACAACAAAGTGAAGTACGCCGCCAGCGCAGCTTTCGAGCTCCCGTATACGCATCTTGAGAGATGGAATAATCACCCCGCATGTAGTTCCAAGTAGATACAATAGTATTTAACAGGTCAGATATCATAAAGACTCCACACGAGTCGTTGCTTATTGATGATTTAGGAATAATGATACCTTGGCTGTCCAACTTGGTTGACATGATAACGGTTCTAGACATTCACCGACAGTACTGGCAAACATAACAGTAATGTCCTTACAATCCGTCACACTGCCAAACCGACCGTCGCCTAAGGCAACCATTGACTCAGTATCACGCAAAACCACACGAGGCGACATCCCACATCCAAAATGTAGGATCCATGTGTCATATTGTCACAATGGTAATACGGCGCACCTAGTGGGGTCCATCTTTCAACCCCTCGACGACACACACCGCCACAACCCTCCATAGCCACGAAACTATATCTCATGATCCCCACCGCAGAGCAATACCGCACACAGGAGCATGGATGACTACCTCACCCCCCAACTCCATTCTCCTAAAATATAACCTTGGCTTTAAGATACCTACTGACTACCAAGATCACGGCTAGCTACGTATATGCCCAAAGCGGCAAGGCCAGCGATTCCTTGAAACGCAGCCTCACCGTGTATTCAGTACGATACTGTCAGCATTCTCGTACCTAGTAGTGGTATCTTACATATAGATCGAGTACCCAATCATCTACTCCAGGATAGTAAATTGCAGTTCGGCTAACAGCGCTATATGTAGTGACGAGTGATATCCCATGATCCAACTTGATCCTCGCAGCACCGCGCAACCGTAGAACCAGACTGAGGGCACTCAATAGGCGAGAGTTGAATGGGCGGGGTCCGAGTCAAGCACATGAGACAAGTGAATTGCAAAGTCATCTTTCTTCGATATATGTATGTAGGTTCTTACGCGGGTTAACCGAGCTTACTGACCAGCCCTGGTACTCTCTCCCCAATATCGGCATTGGAGAAACAAAAGGTTTCATCTATTCTCTCGCTGCCTTTAAATGTTTCTTTGACGAATGGATTGGCAGCGCGAGTACGTCCCGTCTTTTACGACAAAAGTAACTCAAGAACGACAAAAATATCGAAATGAATTCCGTTGCGGGGAATTGAACCCCGATCTAGTCGGTGAGAGCGACTGATGCTAACCATTACACCACAACGGATTGTTAAACAACAACTACTTAGTATATATCAACCAAACAATATATCTGTACTTGTAATCAACAGAAAATCAAAGTACGTAATGAATCGTTAGATTTCTTGTAACATGGTATACTTATTCGAGCTTTTATAAAACAGTGGTTCTCTAAGTCCAGCGTTCTTAGCATACTTACCGACATGATCCCCTAACCCTAGACTGGATTCATCTTATTCAGCATCACGTGCTCATAACTTCATCACTGAACAAATATCGACTTCATTATTTCAGCCCTACCGCCCTACCTAACCAATTACAGCCCACCAAGCCATCACCTCCTGCACCCCTCTCCCGCGCATGCACCTCCCTCTCCCCACAAAGAACAAGACCCACCCCGCACGGAAAATCCCGCATTCCTGCCCGCAATTAGCAACCCCGCCTCTAGCTCTACGCAGCAGCGCAGACCCAGTCCAGCCCGTTGATTCTGCACTTTCGGCAATGGCACTTGTCGGGATGAGTAATACATGCAGCGGCGGCATGTTCAAATAAGAGTGGAGTGTAGAGTAGTAGCGCTCGATATTTCGAGACTGGGATCCAAATACATGTACATGTAGTTATTTGGGTATGTTGTTGCAACGTGTCTAATCTTGGCCTAGGGCGCCTTACATACTTTCGAACGGAAATGATACATATGACCACTTTTCAACATATCACTAAACCCGGGCTAATACAGCCATGACTCCCTTCCTCCCCTTCCTGAGCAAAGAGTGAGGCTACATAGTACATACACGAGCACCAAGTCAGCCCTACCCCCATCCTACCGCCCCATTGAGGGTACTCGGTACATCTCCGCTCCCGCGGATCCATACAATAGTTGAGGCCTCCATATCTCGCAATCTGCACTTTGGAAGACATGCAGGTGTCAAAGCGGCTTTCTGCCTGGACGGTCAGCTCCTGATCCTTTTCGGGAAGCTTGTGCCATGTGGTATCTCGACGCTTGCTGCTGGCGCCCTTGTGATAGTCTAAATCGGTAAACAAAATCAATCATGCGTTCGAACCAACTGCTGATATGGAGCCTTTCAGTCGTTGGCTCGACGCTGTCGATACGACCTGCGTAGCCGCCACCAATAATCTTACGTGTTCCAACGTCGATTTTAGAAATTGCTGTGTTTGAACGAGGACGGGCAAGTGGTGAATTAGGCACCGGCGTGAAGGGAGGAACTGGTGACTTTTATTCTCAAAACGAAACAAAAGCCAATTTACAGTACATGTAGCAAGTGGCGAAATGTGCGATTCACAGCTACTCAGCCAGCCTTGCTTGCCCGTACATCTTTTTAAAGGTCTCCCAGTCAACACATCCCGCAGCTATTTAGGTTGATCCTGATTGGCCCCTGCACATCCATACATGTATTGCTTTTTGCAACCCTCTCCAATAAATTAAACCTCTTGATTGGGCTCGGTAGCGCTAGTGTTGTTCCCCGTGCAGCAAGGAGTACCTAAGATCCCCATCATGCAGCAGATTGCATCGCACCAGTGATCGTTGAAGATCAACGACATTAGCGTTGAGCAGCGTGTTTGGTTCAGGACCCAGCCCCGGGAAACCACTTTTGACAGATGGCTTCATGGCACTTGCTTTGCATCAACATCAAATCAACGGTAGCTAAGGCTGATGATCCCTTTCTTGTTATGGGTAATGACATCAATGTTTACTCTGATCTTCATCAAGCCCATCTCGTATCTGCTGGCTCCTGCGATGCCCCTATTAGACCGGGTATGTGGCCTTCGTTTGGTACATATCGTTGTTAAGGCTTTAACCCTGTCAATAATCCAACTCAAGTTGACCTGTCAGGTTTCTACACGTGACGCGTAATCTGGCCCGCAGTCTGTGCATCAAGTAGAAACACTATTACTGTATAATCGCACTGGCTGGTGAGCATTGCAAGCCGAGGCGTTTTTCCTTTTGTTCTTCAAGGTTCCTATGGGGTACAGGTAACGCCGGGACTCATATGAGTGTCATGACGAAGTCCGCGCCTCCACAATGTTTTCGTTGGTTACTTGACCCACCTCTAATAGTAATCGATAATGTTTTGCAGTGGATCTTTGTCTGTAGTCGTATAGTTTCGTTGGCACTGACGTTGTTACAAAGGTTCAAGTACACACTAGTATTGCTAGGATTATTAGGTATTGTAGGTCAAATCCATGCCCTTGTCCTAAATTAAAAGTACCTGTCCTAGCACGCCACGCTATCATCTCAGGTTCTGTGTACGCCATATATACGACATTTTGGTACCGGAATTCTGCCTGTCGAAGTAAGGATGTAGTATTCCATGTTCTTGATGCCCAAAAGAGTGGCGAGAGTCTCTTTACCTAAAGCTCTGATACGGGGAAGAACGATCTTTCAAGATAGTTAGTCATTAATATGCGCGATATATTCACAGTCAATCCGCATTCAGCAGTTATATCATGACATCACGGGTTATCAGATTCGTGAGGCTTGCTATGGCTGTCTTTGCCTGAACGATGTATGCTTGCTCTCAGCTCTCGATCGACGAAACAGATGTCCCCCCGGCTCCAGATGTCAAAACCGGTTCAGGACAGAGCGTTAGGTAAGGATGTCTAAAGTAAGCACCTAGCTTGGAGTCTGACAATAGGGCATCTGATAGCCTTGTTAGTAGTAGGATTCATCATTGCGGGGGAGAAGGAACTCGGAATTCTGTATCTATAAAGGCAGGTCAGTTCCCACCGGGAAACATTTTTCTCACAACATCATCTTCACTTCATCTTCACTTCATCTACTCATCTCTCACTACTCAAAAACCTCCTCTAAAAGATTTTAAAGAAAACTCACTCCAACATCAACCTTCCAAATCCTATTCACAATGCATCCCTTTCCCGAAACTGAAATGAGCACTACTTCCTTGGAGGCCGTTTCCAAAAACTACATCGTTATCCTCAAGGAAGACGTTGAGGAAGAGAACTTCGAGAGCCATGTCCAGTCAGTGATGTCCCATCACACAGACCACATGAGTGCCAGCGGCACCGAAGACTCCACCATGGATGGATTGCGCGAGAGATGCTGCTTCGGCAGTTTCAAGTCCTACTACGGTGCTTTTCATCCAGACACCCTTGAGCTCATCAAGAACAGCCCCGAGGTTTGTAGCAAAACCAACACATTTCACCTTCCCATACGTCACTTTCTAGTTGCACTTCTAACTCTATATACGGCAATGACAGGTAGACTTTGTCGAACAAGACCAGGTGATGCGTGCATTGGACTTTGTCACACAGAACGATGTTCCATCGTGGGGACTTGCACGCATTTCGCAGAAGGCCAACGGTGATCTATCTACCTACACCCATCCTGAGTCCGCTGGAGAGGGTGTCACTGCGTACATAGTTGACACTGGCATCAACATCAACCACAAGGATTTTGGCGGTCGAGCTCGATGGGGGACCAACACGGCGGACACTGTTAATGATGATGAGGCTGGACATGGAACACATGTTGCCGGTACTGTCGGCGGCTCCACCTATGGTGTTGCTAAGAATGTCTCTCTTGTTGCTGTCAAGGTTCTTGGTGGCGATGGAAGCGGAACCAACACTGGAGTCATGAAGGGCATTGAATGGGCTGTAGCCGACGCCAAATCCAAGGGAAAATCGTCCAAGTGTGTTGCAAACATGTCTCTTGGTGGTGGATACTCTGCTGCTCTCAACAAGACCATCAAAGCCGCTACTGACTCTGGCATTACCTTCGTTGTTGCTGCGGGAAATGAGTCAACGGATGCATCGACTACCTCACCAGCTTCCGCCGATTCTGCAATCACTGTTGGCGCAAGCGACATCAACGACAAGATGACTAGGTATGTACATCCCCATCTGACTTGTGAGCTGTTGTGAATCAATCTAACACAAACGCCTTGGCAGTTTCTCCAACTTTGGGCCCGTTGTCGATGTCTTTGCACCAGGACTAAATATCACATCGGCGTGGATTGGCTCAGACGATGCCACCAAGACCATCAGTGGTACCTCCATGGCAAGTCCCCACGTAGCTGGTCTGGCTGCCTGTTTTATCGCCGATGAGAAAATTTCGGGTTCAAAGGCGGTTACTGTCAGGATCAAGAACCTTGCAACCACTGGTACCGTGAAGGACGCTCCCTCTGGCACCACCACCAGGCTTGTCTACAACAACAGCGGTAAATAGATATAGCAAGTCTGTCATAGTCTATACGGGAACTCGAAATCAGGCCGTGGAAGGATCTCTTCTCTTTGTTTTCAACTTTTCTCTGAGTTTGTGACGGCGGAATGTTTGATTGTTTTTTTGTTTCTTTTTCGGTTTTTCGGTTTTTTCTTTCTTTTCATTCATCAGAATATAACGAGAAATCAAATTAGCTTATTGTTTTAAGGAACTGGAATGGTCTTTTCAGCTTACAGATTTTTGTTTCAACTTTGGGAATGAGAAGCAATTGATATATAAACCTAACCCTACCTTGCACACCGCACCGCGGTCCCAGTGATTGGCTATTTAGAACACTGAGTTACGTGCGAAAGCAATCGGAGCCTTGTCAGAAGTTAACACATGATTCGTTTATATATGCATCAGATAGAATCACATTTGCCATACCAGCTTTTATCACCGAGAGTACTGCCGTCCTCTCCACAAGTAAAGGGCCCATTTCGGCCAATTAGCCCAAAACGCAGTGTTGAAAGAGCATCCACCGCACTACGCACCACCCCACCCTTCAGTCTTCCGCCTTCTACATCCCAATTTCTCCCTTGATGTTCCACCGTGCCACTCTTGATGACAAAGACGACGAGCGAGTGAGCGTTGATGAAGCATGGACTGACTGATGTCAACGGTAGATGGGGACAATGCTTTGAATTCAGGCCAGGCTTGGCATCGATTTCTATATGTGAGTGAATGTGTGTGCCTGAGGTTCAGGCTTTGCTCGTCACACACCACACATACGTGCATGTAACAGACAGACTACCAGGCTCACAGTTACATATGTAATTGCATCTATGTAGGTATTGAGAACTATCATCAACGACCGCGAGGTATTGGGATCAATGGGGTATCGGAGGGTAATAAAAAAAACAGGGTATAATTAAAGTGCACATGCGTTCACCAAAGAGCTGGAATCCTTAGTAGGGATCTGGTTACACCGATATCCGGCCGTTTAATCAACACCCGAGTGAGATATCATAAATTGTGATAACCCCGCTCCAAGGTCAAGAGTAGCAAAAAGGAGAGACATCGCGCTCTGCTCCTTCCCACCCAGCCACACAACGTTCCCAACAAACCTGGGAGGTGGGCAATCCGAACCGCCGACCTCGGACCCGGCCCCTCTGGCCGGTACCATGGACACTGGGCTACGGCGGTAGATTCAATATACATGTAGTTTTCCTAACGAGCTTATCGAGGAGTGGAACGTGATGGTTAGATGTACGTAAATCAAATTAAAGAAAAAAATGGAAGCACTTGAGCTTGAGGGCCCGCCCGCTGTTAGGCGGCACTTACTTGCTCATCTATCACCATGCACTTTGAACCTAAGCTTTCTTCATCACTAGCGGCGCTGAGTATTTCAGTTGTTTTTTTTGTTTTTTTGTTTTATTCATTAATTGCATGCAGACCGTAGTCTATGGCAATATCACTGAGTATTTCAGTTCGTACCTTGACCCTTGTTTAATTTCAATTAAAGCGTGCACAGAGATGGAGATATAGCTAACAAAAGCCCAACACCATACGCTCTCTTTTTATCAACTAGATACCTCACTTTAATTACCCGCCGAGGAAACAAACAAACAATCCTCTACCAGCTTCACACGCCATCACTCGCCGCCTTACGTCTTAGCAACGCATCCACAAACCCCACCACCTCCAAACACTTCTCCTCCTCCAACCTCCCACACACAACCTGCACGCCTGCCAGCCCCCCATGATACACATCAGGCTCATAGTCCTCCCACACGGCTCTATCTATCGCATTCACCGGCACATACCCCTCATCCCTGAGATCCACGCTCCTATCCGCCATTGTGACCGGCAACGTCGCCGCCACATAGTCATGAAAGTTCCACACGCCAGTGTACCCCCCATACGGCATCGGTGCGCTCGCGCCCCGGCGAACAGACGCCCACGGTGCCACAGGTGTAATCACGGCGTCGACCCCACTGGCGCGCCAGTGGTCAAGGTGCTCCTTTTGTAGGGTGCTCTGGAGGTGCTGTAGCTCCCACATGGCGCTGGTAGGGATGTCGGTGTCGGGGGCAGTAGACACGGCCTTATAGGGGAGCATGGAGTCGTACCAGGGCTCCTGGGTTGCATTGATTAGGCCGGCCATGTTTCGGGCGCCGTCAGCGATGAAGAATCTCCCCAAGAGGGTGTTGACTTCGGCGTGCTTGAAGGGTTTCCTATAGAGGTGTGAGTTTTCCAACAGTACTCGGCAGTACTGATATCACATTTAAATACTATACTCACCAGTCCACAGCCTCCACCTCCCCCGACTCCTCCAGAACCTTCCTAACCATATCCACCGCCCTCTCCACCGACGGCTGGCACCTCACAAACCCATCATTCCTCAACACCCCAATCCTCAACTTCCTCCCCACCGGCATCTGCCCCTCCCGCCACGGAATCGGCACACACCCCGGATCATACCTCCACGGCTCCGCGCCCACCACCGCCTTACAAAACATCCGCACACTCTCCAGCTCCGCCGCTATCGGCCCACTCACCATATTGAGCTCCTGCTGCCCACTCAGGCCGCTCCTCGCCCCGATCATCGGGAACCTCCCAGATGACGGCTTCAGCGAATACAGTCCCCCCCAACTTGCCGGGATCCTGATGCTCCCGCCAATGTCCGTCCCGACACCCACGGGCGCGCCGCGCAACGCCACGAGCACACCCTCGCCGGTCGACGACCCCCCGGGGGAGAGAACCTTACTGATTGGGCTGAGAGTCTCCCCCCAGAGGCGGTTCACGCCTTTGAGCATCATCATGCCTGTTGGCACGTTCGTCTTGACGAAGCCTGGGATGGCGCCGAGGTCGCGGAGGAGTGTGACGAGCCCGGATTCGGGGGGTGCGGGGCACTGCGCGGCGGACCAGGCAGTGAAGCCAACGGAGGTGGAGTACACGGAGGGGTAGACATTGAAGTTGTCTTTGAGCGAGAGGGGGAGGCCGTAGAGGGGGCCTCGCAGAGCTGTGGGGGTGGTGTCAAGGGCTTTTGCGAGTGCGCGAGCTTCGGGGATGGGGATTTCTGTGAGGCAGTTTGTCTATCACCGCTACTGTCAGCTCTAGTACAGAAAGTGCCCAGCTTACTGGAGCATAAGGGAAGAGCGGCATACCGCCTGGTGCGCAATCATCGCAGCTTTGATAAACGCCTCTGTCACCTCCTGGACACTCCACTCGCCAGCACTCGTCTTTGCCACGATGGCTGGTGCGGAGGAGTTGATTATTGTGATCTCGGCGGGGGTGAAGAACTCTTCAGATCTGGAAAGATGCGTGATGTTCAGTTGGGAGTTTAACTGCGAGAGCTGCTCGGGGGTGAGAAGGTATTCCGTCGGAATTTGGGCATCGCGCTCTTTCAGCTTTTGCTGCGAGATCTGCAGGTAGGGCGCGATGGTAGCCATTGTGGGGAGAGTATGGAGTAGCTGCGAGGAGAGCGCGGAGTAGCTTTTGTGGGTGTCGGGATGGAGGCATCTTTGTATCTTGTCTATCTGCTATCTGGAGCTATAAATACCACAACCAAGAGCATACTACTCTATACCACTAAAAGGTCATGCTACCTTGCTATTTGCCTACCCAACGAGCCCACCGACGCAGCCCTTCCCGCCCGCCATTTCGGCCTCCTCCTCCGTCCGCATCCATTCTTACTCTGGTCAGGTATGCGTCTAATAAGCAATACGAAGCTCCCAAGCCAAGTACCTCATTGGCTACGGACATCCGAGACATCGCCAAGGCGTCGATCCCCGACGCCTCATAGGGCTGTCGATTTTGTCGGCAGTTGGAGGAGTGGCTTTAGACTCTGGGACCAATGGTATCATAATATCGAAGTCTCACTGCACTAAAGGGATGCTATATGACGGCAAGTTTGGAAAGACGTTGTGTTACGAGCTGGGAAACAGTGAGCAATCTCTACCGACTATCTGGACATTCGTGACAGCGAATCGATAACGGAAAATAGTAGACGTTTAAGCTGAATACTTGAGGTAGATGCTACAATGAAAACCGTAAACGGTCAACCTACATCTAGCACCCTCTCAACGCAAAGAAAAGCTACATGTATCCAACACTGGCTAAACAAGATAACACCTAGCAAAGCATATTCTAATTGCGGCTGCATTTTGTTTTTCAAGAAACCCCATGAATCCGTCACCACAGCGGCATTTTCTCAGAATACGCTAGGGCTAGGGTTATATGTATCTGGATTACTCGGCTTCTTTCTTTTCTGGCCTACGACCTCCATCTACGCCTAGCTACATACTCTCTATTTCATGACGTTTCCGGACTGGACTGGGTCTGCATATGGGCGTAAATCGTGCATAACAACCATATTTTTATGGTATACAGACCCAGTCCAGTCCGGAAACGTCATGAAATAGAGGGTACATGTATGTAAGGCCAGATCTCGATGGTCTGCAAGTTCCCACTCCCCCGCCCACACCCAGAAAAAGGAAAACTCCAGAGAACACTCAAGCAGCGCACAACTACTACCTATAGTCTTGAGCGCATTACCGGCTGGACACACCGCTACAGCGATGGGGAAAATTATTTTAGAAGTATGGCAAGTGTCCTATTGGCCGGGGCAGCCACCTAAACCCTGTTTTCAGACTCCTGTTTCTACAACAATCTTCAACGAGCATACGGTAGGCATCTTACTGCTCCGAGTAGGGAGTGTCGATGGGTATCAGATCGGTATCACAAACATATCTCTGTACCAAGGCACACTGCCCTTGGGCCCAGCTAATAGCTGCAGGTCATCGCATACAGTCATGAGTTTCCCGGCAGGATGACAACAGCGGCAGCGAAGAAAGTGGCACAGGAGCGGGGTCTTCAACCCCACTCACTACATGCAGCTAGCTACCCAGTAGGAGGTACACCCCAGCATATAGTTATCACCCAACATCTACGACAGCATCTTCGTTTAGTCAATAATGCGCACTGTGATGTGTGTGGGGTAGCAATTAAAACAGGCAGGAAAGGAACTTCTGCAGCACTTTCACGAGTGGTGTTGTGATAGACGGCTTATTGGCTTTGTTCCAAACAACACTGAGCCACGCTATTTAATCCGATAAAGGGTATACAAAGGTATTGTATCAAAGCGAAGGCACTTCTGGAGTTTCCCCTTCCGCCTCGAAGGCAAAAAGTTTGTTCAGCTTCCTCTCCATAGCAGAACCTCTGGATTACCAAGCCCAGATATACAAGAGAGCTCATTTATGGCTGGCGGGACAAAAGTGCCGCATGCGTGGAAGCGGGTGATATCCCATGACCGTCTACTAAGTGCCTCTTCCCAATGCAGCCGAAATAGTAACAACCGATTAGTAACCAACTATTGCTACAACCTGGTTTCACAACCCCTGACCGAGGCCGCGATACAAACCTCGGCCTCCGTCCGGTTTGAAGTATAGTACGGAAGACATCGCCTTTCTGTTTCCGTTGAATTAGTTGTTGAGGAACTAAACAATGGTACCAATGCTTGGTTCAAGCCATTCCAAACACTGGGAGAAAAACCACTACACAACATAACTACAAAAGCCGGCATCCAACCCTGAGAGCTAGCCCCCCTCCCAAGCAGGTCAAGTCGCGTCGGCGCCGGTGACACAACTAAACATTATTAGAACTAGATTCCACCACACATTCAGAAGCTTACATACACGGAAGGGAGAAGTACGGGGAACCACCCTTCCCCAGGGCATCAAACCCGGGCACAAACCGTCCACACGGTTCGACTTGGGGTGGTTGATGAATCAGACACCCCCCCCCCGCCGATAGCGGCGCGCCCGAACAGCGACAACCCAGCGCGCGGGGAGAAGCGCACATTAATGGTCATAGAGGACACAATCCGGGGCACTGTGTACCTACTCTCTACAATAATATACGTGCCATGTCAGAACGTGCACTACGGCGCCACACAGACTGTGCTGTAGGGAATACTCTTCCCCCATCTATCCCCGCCTAGACGATAATACAGACAGACAGCCGTGATGCATGCATGCATGCCCCCAAGTCGTTACGGTATGGCAGTCTCTGGCGAGGAGGGGTCGCGTCGTGGCTCGGTAGTTTCTGCACTAAAACTAGACATATAGCCCTCAAAAAAAAGAATAAAAAAGAGGACTCTGGATCCACAACACCGCGACAGAGGACAGCTTCCATCTAGAAACTGTCCAAATACGTGCGCCCCCGAGTAGAATCCATTCCTAAAAATCTCGCAGGAAATCTCAAGAGGTGATCATGGGGGCCTAGATTGCTTTGGCAGCAGAACCCCCCCCATTTCCCATACAAATTTCTCTGTGTGATCTACAGACATTCTTCACGGTCTGTCACGGTGCCCGGCGCCCCAAAACGCTCTCCAAGCAAGCAAGGACATGTAGCCAGCCCAGCCAGGCCAGACCACGCCTCCACCTAGC
>VOVZ01000024.1:615943-636103 GCA_008079325.1 Morchella conica | reverse complement strand
CCACCGTCTACACCGGCAGTGCCGCACCGCCGCCGCCGCACACCGGATCACACGCCATCACTCGGACGCACACCGGCCCGGCACCGGCACCGATCACATCCCGGCACCACCACCACCACCGGAGCCAGGTCTACGCTGCAAAAATCAACGCCCAAAACAACGAAGCAGATGTCATCCTTTTTGATATGTATTTCCAAAAAAACCCACACAGTATAAATTTTTTATCCCCCAATAAAGCTGGTGATCCAGGGGGGGGTATAGAGCGGATGCGACCAAAAAGAAATCTTTACAACAAACAGGAAAAAAAAAACCAAGCCAAGAGATCGAGAGAGAGTGTAAGAAAACGTGACAAAAAACTACAAATTTAAAGGAAAAGCAAAAGCGACACCCAAACTCCATCCAACCCCACCCACGAAGCATGTCCGAAAAGCCATCATTTCAATCATTACCCTCTCCTTTATGCCCTATGCCCCACCCCACATCGATCCAGCGCATCTCAACTGCACCACGTCCACCCTTCCCACACTCATAGCGGCCGCACCCCCTACCAATACCCCCTCCGCTTGCCCTCGCCCGCGCCCATCGCCCCCTCGTCCGCATACTCCTTGCTCCTCCTCCTCCCCTCGCTCCTGCCCACGATGCACGCCCCGCACCAGTACAGCCCCACCACCAGCATCGCGCCCACAGCCCCCCACGTGATGCCCAGATACTCCACGCTGTACTCTGCCGTCACGCCCACGTCGCGCAGCTCGCGGTTCGCAATCTCCGTCAGCTTCACGGCCAGCGCGGTGCCGACACCCGAGGCGATGCCGAGCGCAAGAAAGCCAATCTACACGATACACATCAGCCACTGCCCACGGTGCTAAATTAAAAAACGGAGAGGGGAAAACCCACGGTTGCAAAGATCCAGTTGCAGCACGCCACGCCGCGGCCGCCGCCGCCACAGCCGATGAGGCCCGCCATGATGCAGATGGCGGCCGCGCCGGCGCCAATGCAGTAGGTGACAAACATGACCTTGTATGCGACATTGAGGGCCTCGACGGCGGTGTTTACGTCGTCGGTGGGGAAGCCGAGGTCGTCGAGCGTGATTCCCAGGCCCGTGGCGTTGAGCTCCCTCTGCATGATGCCCACGGGGTCGAAGGTGAACATTGGGCGCGAGGTGCAGCGCGTGATGCTCGTGGAGTTTACGGCCTCGCAGTAGCCCGTGGGGTGGAAGGTGTAGGTGTTTGCGAGGCCGAGCGCGGTGGCCGCGGAGGCGATGAGCGAGGAGGTGAGCTGGGAGGTGATTGTGTCGACGCTGGCGATGCCGGTGGTGGGGATGGTGGCGTTGGCGCCGATGTTTGTGGTGTTGAGCTGGGCGGGCTGTTAGCATTCTGTTATGTGTAGAGGGGATTGACTGGACTTGCTCTGATGATGTAGACGTCCGTGAGAAAGTCCTTTTCGCGGCCAGAGAACAGCGCCAGGCAGGCGAGGGCCAGCGCGACCGTCGACAGGACGATCGGGACGACGGCGGAGAAGCGCATAGCTGTGGGGGGTGTATGTGTGTTTTCAGCTATGAGTATGCAGTCAGTGTGTGGGGACTGTGGGCGGTCGGGGCAGGCAGGGCGATATATGATATATGTCTGAGCAGTGCTGGTATAGGTGTACTGGTATAGGTGAAGCGGGGCAATAGGATGTAACGAACGAGCAAACAGGTATCAAACCACAGACAGGCAGCCAACGATCACCTATATAGCCATTCTGTCTGTGTCTGTCTGTCTGTCTGTGAGTGGGGGCACCACCACACCGACGGTGAAGCAGGTGTCTGTCTGGTGTCTGTGCAGCGGCCGGTGGCATTCTCTCCTGTGTCTGTGTCTGCCCTACACCGTGCGTCTTGGTATTAGGCAAACAGGGAAGCAATTGACAACCCACCACCACCGCTGTCTGTCTGTCTGTCTGTCTGTCCTGTCTCTGTCGATGTTCCAAGCTCCATGACGGAGTGACGGAACCCTGTCTGTGTGCGTGCGTAAGCGGGGTCTGGGCATAACTCACACGATGGCCCCATTACGTATGCCAGCCCGCGAATACCCACGCGGAGAGTACATTGCATTACACGAGAGAACCGGTAACGCGGCTCTTCTGTGTGTGTGTGTCTGTCTTCTATCTCTGTGTCTGTGTCTCTGTCTTGAGAACACAGCCCCCCGCACGAGATTGCGAATCTCCCTGGAAGACTCGGGTTCTGTAGAGTACGTGGTGCTTGTTCGCGGGATGACCAAAACAGCGGGATGGATGTAAGCGATACGAGGTTGAGCATGGACTCACCGCAACTGATCAGATCGATAAGATAACACCCACCCACCGCCCAGCTCTTCACAACCTCTCACTCGCGCATCAGACACAGGACGCGCATCCCCTCACGATCACCACACCTCCCTCCACATCTCCACCACCACCAGCACCGCCCTGCCCGCCTGCCTGCCTGCCCTGGGCAGCGAAAAGACACCTAGCCCTCCAGATATCCCACACACCCACCCACCCGCACGGAACAACCCTCCTCATCCAGCAGCCTGCATCGAGAGGAACCTCAAGACTCTAATTGCTTCCCAGCCATGTATCCCGCCAGCCAAACCACAAGAACCCCAGACCTACAATTAGAGCACAAGCACCGGCATCATGCATACCTACACACTCCATCTATATCTGCTATAATTGCGTGCACGCCCACGCGCGGTTGAATCTCCGTCGGCAATCTGGGCATCTTACCCTCCACACCCCCCTCCACTCCACTCTCCAGGCAGCGACGCGTGTATAGTGTATAGTGTATATCTAGTGTATATGTAGTGTACAGTGTACAGTGTACAGTGAGGCCCAAAGTGCAAAGTGCAAAAAAACGACAAAGCCAGCCAGAAGAGGGGCGCGGAGGGGCATCCGAGCCGGACGCTTGTGCGCCGGATAACAGTCGCTGTGGTGGAAAAGGATGCTTTGTCAGCGCTGGCACATCTGAAGGGGGGGGGATGGGTATGGGTTTTGTGGATTTCACTGCATGTAGAATGTAGATTTATGGGTTATGGACGCTGGTACATTACACGCTTGTAACATGTGGTAGGTTACAGTGGCTGAGGGTACAAGTCTGCCCCCCAGCATGCGCAGATTGTGGCCACGGCAGCGGTGGGCCGTGATTGATTGGGGATTGGGGATTGGGGGGGGTCCGGGTGCTGATGGTAATTACAATATGGCCAGAAATGAAACAATGGGATTCAGCAGCGGACATGGAATTTAGACTACGAAACACCCCTGATGGCCAAAGATAGAATAGAACCTGCCATTGATTACCACTATCACTGGATATCCCACGATCGCTAACAGTGTCTCCAGTACAGTGCACTATCGTGGCCCAGGGACGTTACTGAAATATTGCACAAGACTTCATTAAGCTACGTATCCTGGCCAGGACCTCCCGTGATTAGAGTAGACATATGAACGTTTCTATACATGCCACACATAACGTAGCTTCATTACCATTACCCCTCATAAGATGCAAATAAGCCAGCCCAAAACAACAAAAGAAAAGTAAAATGAGTGTCAAGCCCAAAAAAGAACAGGCTCCATCAAATCAGCCGGCAGCAGACGGAAACACGCAATCCAACCTTCCCACAGCAGCAGCAGCAGCAGCAGCAGCAAGCTCACAAAGCATTCCGCAGAAACCCATAATCATAGTCCCCACGCATGAACCCCGGTCGGTATATGCAGCCCAGATATGGCCATCCACCACGCTCCCGCAGATCATCCATTCCCCGTTGCCACCGGCGCTCGGCGCCCGGGGTCTCCCCTGCTGTGCCGCAGACCCCATACCCCGGTAAGCCGTGCGAGGCCTACTTCTTTCCCAATATACAATACAATGGGCACAATGGCAATGTCATCCATTCGGTCAACCGGTCGGCCCAGTGATCCAGTCCATCGCAGTGCAGTGCAGTGAGTGACCCATGCCGGCTGCCCGATCGATCTCTAGCCACCAGCTACCGGAGGTTGTTTCCAAACCCTATCACACAACCACCATTAACATCCTCTTCTCCCCCCTCCTCCTTTGCACGCACACACAGCAGCAGCAATACATACCAGCTAATCATCATCTCCCCCATAAAAAGACGCTTACATGCCCCACCACCACTCCTGGGCATTTTCCATCTCAAGGCCACCCCGGGCCATAAAAGACCTCGACGAACCTCGACCCCTGGATCCCCGCGTTCTCGTAGCCAAGCACCTTGTAGCTCAGCAGTCGGCTCGCATACAGGCTCTGCCGTATTGCGCGGGCGACCTGGGCCTCGGTCGGCGGCGGGCGGGACTTGAGGTGGTGGTCCCAGGTCTGGAGCTGCGTGATGAAGTTTGGGGTGCTGGTGTAGGGCAGGATTGGGAGCGAGATGGGGAGGGAGTGCATAGCTTTCTCTATTCGTTTGGATTGTAGGTGTTGTTGTTGTTGCGATTCTAGGTATCGTGAACGTTGAGGTCTTTATCACAGGTACATGTAGGTAATGAGAAAATACTGGTGTTGAGCCGGTGCAGTGCAGGGGGGGGTGGCGAGGAGAGCGGCCAGATATATGTCCAGAGCCCCGAGGAATCACACAGTGGCAATCACACCCCTCCCCGGGACACCCGCGGAAGGAAACCGTAGCCTCCGGACTCGTCGCGTTTGAGAGAAGTGCTCAGAGGAAAAGAGAGAGAGAGAGAAGAAAAAAAAATCAATTTCCAGGTGCAGCCAGATCATGCCGTCATAGGTCCAGGGCCAAAAATATCTTGATTTCATCCGCTCCTCCCAGGTCCGTCCGCACTACTATTCTTCTGGCTGAGACGAGGCTCAGCCACTGACAGCCTACCACCACACACCACCAGCAGCAAACACCAATTAAGGATCCAATCCTCTACTATTTCCAGACAGGGGGGTATATGACTGTATGTTAATTCATGCCTTCTTAACCGCCTGCCCCCTCCCCTTCCATGGCATGTTCATGACACAGCACCGCCACACTTGGCGCCACACTGTTAACTTAACCGTGTGGCCGGCACAGTAATAACCGCCGAGTGATAGGCTGTGTGTCAGACCGCCGCCGTTAACTGCGAGAGCAAGGAGGTAGATGGAGCCGGGGGGCCTATAAATAGTAACAGCACAGAATGTCAGCAAAGGACGACTACACACCCACTCCACCGGCCTGGGACCGAATGGCATGTTGGGTCACATATACATACAGACCAAGGTGTGCATATATGATCGACCGGAGACCTTGGCGGGGTGTGAAGGGTCGTAAGGTGAAACGTGCGGGAGAGTAACGTGCTTGGTGGTGATTGGGGTTGTTGTAGTGGATTGTGAAGCAGACCGCGGGGATCGAGGGGGGGTGGAGGTTTTGGAGGTGCGATCTATATCTAGGGGTTGGGGGGGTACAGTTGACTATCTATATCCATTCTAGCTGCATATCTGGTTGCCCTGCAGGTGGTGGTGGTGGTGGGCTACATAACTCAGGTACTGGACCATCAAAGTGCAGGAAGTTGGCATTAGTTGTCCGACCTAGGTGAGAAAGCTCGCTGTTCCTGACTCTGGGGAGTCCATTTCTCCCCCTCTCCCCCCCCCCCCCCCCTTTTTTTTTTCTGCCTTGGAGGGAGGGCTAAGGATAAAGAGTAGGTACAACCTGCCTACTTGCTATATGGGATCTAGACTCAGGTTGGTGTCAGTTGGAGATGAGACTGTGTCAATGAGCAGCGGTGAGAGTGTTGATGCTGATTGATGATGGACGCTGACGTTCAGATGGAATTCAGAACAGCATGAAGAATGGAGGTTAAGGCTCTCTGGCCCAAGTGCTGCAGCAGCGCAATGGACGGGTTTATCCGCTTGTCAGTCACAAGTCGGGCTAGCTCGTGTGTGTGTGTGTGCTCCAGTCCTCATGTGGGATCGACTGGAGCTGGAGGGTGCGCATTGTGGACCAATCCACTTAGCCAGCCACATGCAGTATCACATTAGAATATTCACTTTCGCCCTTTATTTATACTTACATGTACATATCTATATGGATATAACATTATATGTAGCCTCTCCAGATCCTGAGTTCAAACATCCAAACGTGCGTAAAACACAATCATGATACACAGTGCAAGTGCAGGTGGGTGCGAACCATATACATGCATGTAGCGCCGATATCTACCAGGGTTGCCCACAGGATCAATTAATCGCAGTCACTGAGTAAGCACAGTACAATTGGTCATGTATGACATCACACTAGGGCCGATAAGCACTTCTCCCACTATATTTGGTACAAGTATTAATACAGAAGTAATTGGGCAAAAACCGTTTAAAACGGAGGAGTGTATAGGCGCGATCAAACCTCAAACCCCCTCCTTTTCTCTCTCCACATTTAGGAAAAGAAGAAAAAATATCACGTCGAATTGTATATCAACAAGGCTTGATTAATTTTAAGCTAGCTAGCCGGTTCTGCAATTGAAAAGGTTATTCTTACTACGCCTATATATGGCATGAAGGAACGGCGCGGGGTATATACTCAAGCACAAAGCAAAATTAAGAAGGCCTGACAGTTGTCGCGTAGAAATCTTACGATATGCATATGCGCACCTTCCGCGGAGGTCGGCCGGTCATGATTGTTTCTACTACTCGGGCCCTATTATATTAAAAATTTAGTCAGATATGCGCATGCAGATAAGGCTTTTTATTTCTATATGAGAAAAACCTCCCCAGCTTTGGGCGTCTATCAGTGATAGTACCCCATTTAATTTCTTATCTTTAGATTGAAAGTGGCGGTTGCAGGGGAATTCTCGGACAGCCAGATATTGCCAAAGTCTTACGAACTATAAGTTATATACAGTTACAGTTAACGGGTTAAAACTTGCTATATTCTCAAACTTATAGCCACACACAGTTAATGAGTTGACAGTAAACGGCGGTGGTCACACCCCGGGTTAGGGTTAAAATATATATATATATGGCCACATAATCTCTTCACAGCTATGTGTACGTACACGTCTGCAGAGATAATCCTCGAAGCACTCATATCCAGAAGATATTCAGACACCCTCCTCCGCCTGCTGGAGTTCTGTCACATGTCGGCGTCCGTTGGAGACAACCGAGTGATAACCCATGACGACACTGCCACCCCGGCTGAATGTGGCGGGCAGTGTGGTTCACGAGGACGACGAATGTCCTTGTGTCTTTACCGTAAGGACGTAGTCACAAGTATATATAAGGCCAATAGACTGTAAGAACAAGGTTCATCGAGGCCGTTATGTGTCATTTTTGCGGCGCTTCCGGGACACTCATGAAGATTAGTCATACTTGTGGAATTAATGTTCAACTGCGAAAGTCTTGGTCCCGACACAAAGGTCTCCGTTCCAAAAAAAGAAAAAAGAAAATTGAAACAGGGAAGCCGGCGACAGAGCCATGTTCGCAGTTGAAAATAAAAAATCCAATTGGAATTAGGGGACTCGAGAGGATGGTGCTGCTGGGATGAGGAAGGCCAACCTGGAAGCAGCACTATATATGGGATTTGAAAGTCATGGGTAAGAGAACTACAAATATCTCGTTAGCAGGGTCTGCAAAGCCGAGAATTGGACCTGAAATATTTTCCACCATTGAGATGAAAACCACTCGGGAGAAAATTAAATAGCTCTGAAGAAAACACAAAGACCCCCGCAGTTAACTGTGACTGCATATATATCTGTATATACTGTAAAGTTAACAATGTAGAATCATGCTTTCAACATATCTTGCATATCGAAATTAAAAGTTAAATTATCATCTCTAGCTCGAGGTCAAACCACTCACATGTGCACCCCGAGCACAGATAAGACAAGTGCCAGTAAGCACGAGGCACCTCACAAACACCCCGAGACCTCTCTTCAAGCAATATTTCTTAATGACACTGGTAGTTGTACAAATGTGCAGGTGAAAGTCGGGGCAGGGACTATCCCTGGTCATTTGTCATATATGAATGCTTCGAATTGCAGTTTTTCTAGACATTGTAAATGTACGAGAAGGCCCTTGCCGGTAATAGCATGTTTCGCGCCGACTAGCAGAGGTGTTGGTATATTTGTATGTTATGGCTGCAGCGTTAGCTTCAATTTTAGTAGTAGTGTACGTATACCAACGCGACATGCAGTGGGCAACCAAATACGGCCGAGATCATACCAGTTTATTCACTATAGAGGTCATAGGACGTATGCCTGACCACCTTTCTACATGTGCTTGATAGATAAAAGTCCATATGATCAGAATATATTTACAGAACGGAAGAGTAGTTGGGTGGCGAATATCTCGAGGATTCAACATGTTCATTAACTCGAAAGATGGTGACTACAGTACCAAAAAGGGGGGTGGGATCACTACGGTATTCTCGTCAATACGCTAGTAATGTGGTAAGAATACGGTATTGGTACAGTATTCTTCCTACAATGCCGGTTTAATTCGGTATTCGTCATTATGTTCCGTAGTCCTATTGTAGTAGTTCCACCCCGTTTTTTCATACTGTACATAGACCCAGGGTGTCGGAAAATGATGCACATTCGGTGATATCCAAACAACGAGAGAACAAATGCCCACATGAGGGTATGCACATATAGAACGGTAAATGTGTCGAAAGTAATTTTACCATCGGTATTAAATTACATGTATTTACAGACACTCTGCAAAGTGTTCGTGATTCCGATTTCAGAGTGGGATATTTCCCCATATGTAATTGTGGTGGGTCATCAAACAAAAACCAAAGAGAAAACCTTCCACTGACTGACGCCCGGAATCAATGAACTACAAATCTCAACATTAGTAACATCAACATTAAGGGTGCGCTACACCATGCGCTGACATTAAAACTCAATCACGAACACTTTTTCTGAGTGTCTGTACTACGTTATCCAGCAATAAATGAGCTAAGCAAAAAAAGGAAAAAAGTACTACGTTATCCACGGAATGTGAGTGATAATTTGTGACTCTGTACATTTTTTTTTTTTTTTTTTGTTTAATTCATTAATTGTGACTCTGTACATGTCTTTATTGCTTTAAATGAATTCCGTATACAGAATCTCCCACATAGAGAGGAAGGATAGAGAAAGAGTAGGTAATAATGATACTTCATTGCATATTGATTTGATAATATGGTCCTTTATTAAATAGCCAGCTATATATCATTAGCTACCAACCATGAATTATCCCAACCGCCTAGTACCCCATATTCATGGTCCCACCACATCTAATAAACAGATCAATAGTACCATAAACCCATAACTCCAATCTATATAACTCACATAAACTTCATACATAACTCTAAAGAAAATGAACCAACTCCAGAACCCCGTAACTCCAAAACTTTATACAATCCTTCTATCCACCTTCATCTCCACAGTTGTTGTTTTCGAAATCCCATCAAAGCCCCTTACCAAGTTTTCCTCACTGCTGTCGCCTCTAACTCTCCTCCACCAGCCCCCACTCTTCCTCTCAGGTCCTGTCACCCATGATCGTACCGCAAACCCCATATTCACATTGTCTGGGTCATACGCCACACTTAAAAAGTCGAATTCTGGTGGCGGAAGTGTATTTATTTCCCTAGCACTGGTGTTATGCCCAAAGTTCCCTACGCTATCAGTCCTCCCATGAGTTGGTAATAGGCATTCAGGCTTTGTCCGCCCAATAAACGATGTCGTTGACTCGCAGGCTGAATCGGGATTGTTTGTACCTGAACACTTTCGGGCAGGCTTCACACTTCCGCGGAATCTGCGCGGGAAGTTAGTGGGGATGGTTTCCAGAGCATGTGTTTGAAGAAGATGGGAGGGGCTTGTACTTGGCGATGATGGCGGTGAGGGCCGGGAGGGACGCGGTGATTATGCCGAGGGACTGCTCGAGCACATCACAGATTGCGACAGGAATTACGTGCCCTAGCCTGGTGTTAGCTCTATGTGAAAGATGACAACGTCAATCAATATTCAATATGTAAACTTACAAGATACGTCGACGGTTGTTAGGAGTCGTGGAAGGTACGCCAAACGAAGTGTGGCAGTTACGCATGCCCTATTATATCATTAGCCCATAAGCACGGTTTCAAGCCAGGGCGAGAGCCCACATGATCCCCAAGCCAAATACCACCCCCAGCCCAAGCTTCTGCCGAACTGGGATCTTCAAGTCCCACAGCATCTTCATCGGTAAAAGTAGTACCAACACATCCGTGAATACGCTGACCGCCCTCAAACTCAGAAAGATCGTCATTGTCTTTATAAAATCCGGACACTTTGTTGCACGTAATGAAACATACCACCACGCGTATACGGGGGAGCAGATGAAGATGAGACCGCCTGTAGAGCCAACGGTATATATTACTTGGAAGACAATGAAGATGATGACGAGGCGCTGTAGCAGCCGGTTGGGCCCGAAGAGGCGTCGGTAGAAGAGGAGAAGCGAAAGCTTGATAAAGAAAACGCCAACGTTGTAGAGAATAGGCATAATGTATGTTTCCTGGTACATATTAGTATTTTGGAGGCTCTAAGCAATGTTTTAATATATATATCTTCATTGTGTACCTTAAGCAGATTGCAGATCGTCTCAGAATCAAGATCATATATGTGGCGTCCGAATCCGCCAGTTTTTACAGAGAAACAGTAAAGTGAACATGATCCAATAAATGATAACTACCCAAATCTTAGTCAGTGCCATATCCCTCTCCCAGCCCCACTCACTTGTCGTCATAAACCTACCACTGCAAGCCCAATAGCAACATCATCCGCCCCTAGCCCACCTGCGATAAATACTCTCGCATAGTACCTTAACGCCACAACCACAAATACTATCGATACCATCACAATATTCAGCACAAAAAGGACGTTCCCCTTATCTGGCATGACATAGTTTGGGTCCGTGAACCGAGGGGGAATGAAATCCTGGTTGAAGCCTTTGAGGTTATTTTCGGCAGCAAGGTGTTTGATAGATCCGAGGTTCATCCAATCCTCTGCGGTTATTGAGGGAAGAATCTGGGTGTTGTTTGTCGACATAGTTGCAAATTGAAGGAGTTCAAACTCCAAAAACTTTAGTAAAACCGAAGGTGGTGCAAGACAAGATATAAGCTGGATTTGTGAGTTTGTTATTGTCTCCGGGTGATTGGCCCAATCGATATGGGCATGTGGTGTTGAAGAAATTCCTTTGTCTGTCTCATAACCCCCAAATGTATGTAATATCCATCTGGAGCATATGCCTTCTTATTCAACCTGAAGTGCAACTTTAAAACTCCCCAGTGGTGTTTTGGAAAAGCCTATATACCATTGTTATGAAGATTGCCATATTTATAAAAAGGTTTCAGTTTATGCCTCCCTTACTTGGAAAGGATCTGAGCCGCTTGCGTGCGGTTGTGGCATTTAGAGTTGAGCAAGGAGTGGCAGGAGGTGGGTTGCGGAATCGAGTATCCGCGCCTCCTGAGCCATGCATTTGTGGACAAAGTAATCTGTCTCGGAGGTGCGCTGCAAACATCGACTGCTCCGCATTTTTGTTTATGGACAATGGACTGTGGTGGTGGTGGTGGTGGTTGCTACCTTCCCAATGTAGTGGAACATTTGTGGCTGTACACAGCTTCAGTGCATAAGTCGATTGATGGTAGAATACGGTACGGTAGTAAATATTTATCCGCTCTAGGCACTCTAAATGATGAATCACCTAGATTAATACAAAACGTCTACGCCTTGGTTATGCGCCTTCTCTTGCAATTGTGGTCGACGGCATCAGTACTGCTTCTTGGAAGACACAGAAACGTCGTCACCTACTCACATGCACTCACCATGCTTCTTTGCTTTAACAAAGTTCCGACCGAGCTAGTAGAGTTATAATCTTAATAAAAAACGTGCTACTCCACCAGATCATCTGGTACTCACTTTCGATGCCCACAAAAACTACTCTGTGTGCCAACCCTGGGCCCTCGCAGGTACCCTTCAGGATTACATCGTGTCGAGATCGGGAAGCCACCGGCGAACTTTAGAGCCTCTCATTCTCGTACTCGTAGGAGTGTGGCATGTCGTTCTTGTATCACGTTAACTAACTACATATAAGTACGTTACACCTGCTTACCAAGAACCCGGTTATGCAAATACATGTACTCTACTCTATATATGCTACTATATATAGCCCGACATATCCTTGTTCTGCACCTCTGACATCTTACGTGAGCCTCCTCACTCCTCCGCCACGATAGGAACTCTTCTAGTAGAATAAACCAGTTCACTAGGGTTTCGCTACCAGATAATTATGTGCTAGCCGATGTTAGTCGTACATGATCAGAGGTCTTTGATTGAATTATAGTATGTACACTGAGTAACCATAATCCGGACGATCTCGAGGTTAAAATAGAGCATTGAATGATAAGAGAATATTGAGGGGTAGTATGATGTCATGTCATGCTCTCACTCGAGCGACGCCTGAGTGGGTCCAAAAGTAAAGCCCTAAATATCATTGACCATGCAAGTCAACCAGCAAGGATTATTAACAATACCCATTTTGAGGCTCCATTATTTATCAAGATAAGATATAGACACTATTAACGCTTTTAGGCTTTTAGTGACAGATGCACAGCATATAAGAATCCTGACATTAGATAATCACATCTTCCCGTCCCCAAATCTCAACAATATAATATATCCATCTTATCATGTGCTGATATAATTTTCTGAATCCAGGCCTAGGCCTGTTACCGTATCTCAACGAGACACCAATGTACCACCTAGCATTTCCTGATTCGTGTCCCGAGATATGCCTACCAGGGCCAAGTGACTCGGTTCCAAGACAGATGGTAGGGATCCTGCAGTGAGACTGGACAACAGAGGAAGCCCAGGAAATAATATGCTATTGCAATATTGAGTTGTGCGTTTCAGACAAGATGTAATCACAAATTATGTCTTTTTCCGTTATGCATATATCGAGGTTCTCGGCAGATTTTGAAAATACAACTAGATTATATTAGGCAGCAGATCCTTTGGTTTTCGTGGTTTGCCTATAGTTTCATATGCGCCAATCGATGCGAATACAGTGTGTATTCCATGCGAAACAACTACAATCACTGTTCTTCACGAAAAGGAACACTTTTTAGCCCCGACGCTGGCCCAGAAAAATTGTTTCAAGATACATGTAGGCATACTAACAGAAGTCCAACCAGTAGTAATTGTTTACTTCTTTCAGTTAGCCGACTAAGAGATATTAGATTTTATACACAGCCGCTCACTCGATGTAGTCTCGAGTTTGGGGGACGATATATTAGATCAATAGCTGATCACTTCCCGGGTCAGCAGCGTTCCAGATAATTATATATTACATGTAGGTTTATTTGGCGGCTAGCATTAGATTATAACGTCTAGGTTAAAGGCAGTCATACGCTAAAACCACTGGCCGTACCATATATCGAGAGCTAATTCTTTAGAAGAGATAGACAAGTTCCAAAACATTTTAGTATTCTGACATGAAGCTGTTGTTATATATCCAAAGCTAGCATGATATCATAGCCCACCGGCACGCGGTACCCCGGCAAACATAAAGTTCCGATGCCACGTGGCGCACGGCCCTCGGAATATATGTCGTCAGTCTACCTACGGGAACAGTTTTACGAAGCTGGCATTCAATTGACAGTACAAGTACAGAAACGTCATATCAACATAGAACGCCATGACCTCACTCTCTACACCTTCATCTTGCACGAACTTTCAGAGCTCTAGAACTTACTTCTCATCACATTTAGCGCTCGCCTTTCACTGCCATCTAGGGAGATTAATGTATCTTTCAAGTTTTCTGGGTTATATTCTTCTAGGTCTGTGAGTTCGGAATCTTGTCATCAATTGACTTGAGTTCTTCAAATAGTCGCACCAACCTACTGGTGCATTGAAAGCTAGATTGAAATTACCAGGCCCATGAGACGAATAATCCTGAGCCATATCATTTATCCCCTCAAGCGACCACGCAGACCACTCTTTGCACTAGCTAGCTGCAAAACGATCGTGATTATTCAAGATTTATACGATAAGATTATCAAATCTAAACTTTACCGTTGTTTTTTTGGGAGCGAGACTCACGGAAGAATTCCATGTCCTGCAGATATACTAGCTTCTTTCCGCGGAAGCTAAGATACTAGCTAGCTCGGCCAATGAATTCCTGAAAAATTATTCATTATTCACCCAAATATCTTGTGGCGTTTAACCCCCCACAAAAGTGATTTCGACACACTGTGGGGTACGGCAATTGAGAGGCCTTGCGCATATGCGATGTTTTATTTGAAAATCACCCCTAAGACCATTCTTAGTTTTAATTTTATTATGTTCGACATTATGAATATAATTTTTTGGTTATGTCAACTAATCAATTCGTGGGAGAATGTTTTGATATGCCGTAAAAAAGAAATATCACTAACGACTTGTGAAAATGATTAGCAAAACGAATGACTACTCTATCAGGACCCTGACAAATGAGGGGCCCCGGAATTCGATGTGCTGCAAGGTTTTACGATACTTCGCTTCGGTAAGTCTAAACTCATGTTTTTTTTTTCTCGGGGAGGGGCCATTTCTTTTTTTTGTGGGGGGAATGCTGTCTTTTTTTTAATACTCGTAGCTTCATAGCGTTTCTGAACACGGCCAATATTGCATGACATATAAAAAGATGGATTTGGCGCTTTTTTGTATGATATGCAATATTGGTCCTGTTCAGAAACGCTATGAAGCTACAGTAGTCACACAAGACGTTGAGCTTGCTTTTTCAGGCCGAGAATAGGAGTAATTCACCCAAGATAGTAACCTGAACGTTTTATGGAGTTACTGGGGTTAACACGGCGCTCTATGCTCGGGTGACTACGAGCACGCAACCGAGATATTTCTTTTTTACTTTCTTTCTTTCTCGGTCTCCTCTTTCGGTCTGCCGTGCAGAACTAGAATCTCTAGCAAATATTTCCACAGTTCATGAATGCGGATTTCGTGAACCAATTATTTCATGGTTACATGTATTAATATCAAACGGTGAGCTAATACCAATGTTAGTTGTTTATCTAGGTTGATAGTACCTAGCCTTAATGCCACCACTATCTTATTTGATATCGAGTGATAGATAATGATGCGCGGGGCGGATCACCACAACAACCGCTTTGTCCGTACGAAGACGTTGAAATAAGAATTATGGTTCAGACCAGCGTCTTGGTTCGTCTCCTCCATGGGTGATATCTGAGAGCGGTTGCGGCATCTTGATCTGATCACCAGGGCCAAAGCCAAAGCCTCCCTCCAGTGATACAGTAAGATTTGAAACATTATTACCAGGTTTATAATTCGTTGTACCCAATGACGAGCATCATCTGGCCAACAATTTGTCTACATATATGTGGAGCATCTCGAAATCTGTGGTTATCGTGACCAGCTCCTAGTAGTGTATGAGGTGGGATGGAATGGTCACCTGCATCTGTATCATGTATGTAGGAGGTACATATGTACCTACATATATCATCGAGTCTGGATGTCCTTTAGACTCTATTGACATGAGTTTGGTGGCGCCCCAGCCAGTCCTGCATGTATAATTCGGTTCAAAAGAACTAACGTTTTATTCTTCTCCAGCTAGACGCTTTTGACGCGTAGTAAACTCTGTGCGTAATTTATATCAACGTTCAGGAGTACTGGCCATGTCTTGGCACACAAGCTCAGATCGTGGGATGGCTCAACCAAACTCCCTCCAGGATTAGGGGGTCCCCTTATCCACCCTCTCCCTGATCCACCTTATGGATACCCCCGAACCGAGACCTCTCCCTCCATCCCCCTTCCACTTCCCCTCGCCCCCCCCCCCAACGAACGGCCCGAATTCACTTACTCATTTAAACCTCGATACGGCCACCTGCGTTGGCGGCATTTCAACTTTTTCCCTAGCTTGCTGTGCGGCGCGCGGGAACCTACATAAAAACCCACTTTGGAGGAAAAAGTCCCTTCCCTCTTCCCCTTCCCCCCCGACTGAATCGAAACCGCCACATACATATCCTCATTTCCAATGCCTGCCAAGAGCCGAACGAGTAAGAACGCGGCCCAGAACCGCCCGCCGCTGTCTGTCGTGAACCCCGACTAACTGCTCAGCTCAACGCCTATCATTTGAAATGATCCCCGCTAGTTCGTCCCTATTTTTGTAGCTCGCGATGAACCGACAAGCCAATTTTTTCTACCCCCTTTCACAAGCATGATCTTTTTTTCTTCTTTTTCCGTTTTTGGAATTTGGACGTTTTTGGAACTATTGGGGGTTGAGCTAGGTACATAGCTGGGGGTGGGGGAGCCCGGTGAGTATGTAGAGTAGAGGTGGAGGAGAAAAGCAAGAAACCGCAGAGAAGGGAAGTGGGAGAGAAATTACTGCAGCGCGGGATATGATCAACGCGGCCACAAATTGGTTCGAGCGTACCTCATATGTGCGTATGTATGTAAATGTATGATATGGATTGGATTTCACATTGCACTGGACTCGGTTGGGTCCTAGTTCGTGTAGGAAATAGGTATGGCATCACACGATGATCTGGTGTTGATCTTGGGGTAGTTTTCTGTTGAGGGTCAAGGTTGGCGGTATTGATATCTCCATCACAACATATGAAAAGGAAAGGAAAAAAAAGTAACCCATTGCTGACCTAACCTTATCAAGACGATGTGAGAATGTCTCCGTCTTCATCTGCGCCCTCCCTGGTCCGACTTTTGCCCTGCCTGCCCTAGCTCCTTGCTAAACAAACCTACCCCTCTTTTTCCACGTGAAACTACTATTTAGCTCGATGTAAGACTTGAGAGAGCTTCTTCTGCAGATTCCCTAAAACCAGGATTTCCTTCTGCTGCCTGCTTTTCCCAGATGGCGTTTTCCAGCAGAAAAAGAAAAGAAAAAAAAGACAGAAAAATCAAAAGAAAAACCAGGAAACGAGTTTGACGCTTTGCCCTAATATGTGTAAACGCCTGCGATTTTATTTCCTAATAAATAACCAGAGTACATGAGCTCGCAGAGATCCCAAGGTGAAATCAAAAACCCCACCATATGTATGTACTTATACATGTGCATACATGTATGTAAGATACTGTACATGAAGAATAAACGCACCAATAAAAAATACGATTGGTAGAGTTAGATGAACCTGTGGAAAAAGAAAAGAAAAATAGGAACAAAAAATCAACTCCGTCCGTAAGTTATAGTATGATACCATTCAGAAAGCCCCGCCTTCCCTCATTCATTCATTCCTTCTTCCTCTTCTTCTGAAGCTCAAAAAAAGAAAGTGCTTCCGGAATGGAAACGGAAAAGAAAAAAACGGTTTGGTTCCAAGAAACAAAAGCTTTACTCGTAGTGGCCCCGCTAGCTATAGAAAAAGGTCGAGATTATTCCCACTGCCCAACACCGATAATCGTATTTTTTTTTCCGCCTCCCCTGCCTTGACATGCATGCCCCTGGAGAAGAAAAAAAAAACCCCACCCCGCACAACACCCTTTTGGGATAACAAAACATAAAGAATGATAAACTTTTGACTTCTGATGAAAAAATCAGACAAGTGCCCCACAATTGATATTACTCCAAGACAAAGGAAAGAAACATAGGAAAATAACAACTAATAACAGACAATATTAACGCCAAATATTTTTCCCCAATTGAAGATTTAACAAAAGAGATCGATAAAGGATTTTAAAGTAAAAACCCTTATGAAAAAGCATCGACAGGAAATGGATGGAATTGGAAGAAAGTAATAGTAAAGAAACAAACTTGACCGCCATGCCGTGCCTATGCTGTGCCGCTCCATACGTTGAAATGAAGGAAATTTTGGAAAAGGAAAAATTAACAGGAAAAATCAAAACTTTTTTTATCGGACGATGATCCGGAGAGGCTTGAATTTTGCACCGACAGCTCGGCACTCACCACAGCTTCCCCGCTTGCCCGCACTGAACGCGCAATCGGCGCAGAAGCCTGCCATGCACTCTGTGCATGCAAATGAGTTCCCAATTGGGGAGGGATTCTCGCATGTAGCGCAAATGAGGCATCGACTGGATGGCGAGAATATTGACTGGCGCGACGAGGGGGGGGACGCGGTAAGGATCGGCGCGTGGGATGAAGATGCTGTTGCGGGAGGAGATGGGGGTGTCTGCTGGTCGAAGGTTAGAGGAGATGGGAAGCAGCCAGGCATAGGAGGGAGGCGAACAGGTGCATCGTTGTTGTCGTGCATGTGGTGGTAGTGTGCGTACTCTCCGACCTCGACCACGGCGCGAGTGGTAGCGGCTTCGATTAGTTCGTCCCAGCGTGATGCACCGAGCGAAGATTGTCGGCTTCCATACATGGAGCTCTCAGTGCTGTCACCATACGGGTGAGCCTGGCGTTTTCGTTTTGATGATCCAGAACGGTGCTCCTGGTTGATAAAGTTGAAGTCCTTTAGGTGAGGTGAGCTTATCCCACGCATCCCACGGTGGAAAATAGCATGTTGAACACATCCTCGTCGTTCATCATCTTCGGTTTCCTGAAAAGTCCACAAATGACGTATATCAGCAAAATTCTATATTTGGTACAATAAATTGACTTTGTGGGAAAAGAACTATCGAACCACGCCACTAACAGAGGCGCCCAAATCATTGAGCTCGGATGGAAGCTGTTTTCCGGTAGAAACACCCCAGGTGCGAACCCGCGGAGGAGAACAGCTCTCATGACCCATTACTAGCTCCGGATGGGGTATAAAGGTTTGGGAGGCGAATAAGGGGAAATAAATGACGAAGATTCGGGCAAACTCACTGTTCCACTTCGTTCTTCGTGGCTATCAATTCCCATTTCCTCATCATCCATAAAGGAGTCATCATCTTCATCATGTTCAAAATCCGACATTGCTGCAGGAAATTTTGATTGAAAGTTGGCTGGGTTTGTTGATAACGAGATCGAGTGCAAGGTTTCTGATTCATTTGCCGATGAAGGCGGTGACATGCCATCGATGTATTGGTCATCTTCGAGTTTGGGCATAGCTGTAACGGCGTCATTAGTAACCAAAACTAAATGATTGATAATCCATGATTGGACCGACGACAACGGATTCAACTACCACGAACCATTGCAGAACTCTTTCCAGCAGAGGGGAATCAACTCACACTTTGAAGCTTTTCGGTATCCAGTATTGATGGCGGATGGGATAGGCTTCCTTACAAGAGGGAATGCGCCTGATGGGATTCCTCCTCTGGATAGGCTGACCATCTTTGCGAAGGTCTCAGCGCTAGCTGGTAGTTTTGGGATCCAATTGTCTGGATGAGCTCGACGAATGTGCTCACATATTGAGCGGTAGGCAAAGTTCTATAGCATATAACGCCCCAACAAGACCCAGTAGGTCCCTCGAGAGCAAACAATTAACATTCCAATTCCTCTCTCGTTTTGCGATTCTTATTTCTAAAAACAATTGCCATCCTCCCCCTTCGAAGCTCTCTTTTTGTCCAGAGGTCCCCTTCGGGTGAATTTAGGCTGCTGCTTATTGGGAAAAATTGTTCAAGACTCACACCGATGCACTTTTTCCTGCACACTGATCCATCTGCGTTCTGAAGAGGACACACAACCTCGCTGCTGCCCTGTCCACCCAAGATTCCTCCACCGGTTCCAGAGACCTTTTTAGCGACCGTACTAGGGTTTTTCGAGTTCAATGTTGTCTTCGCCATTACGGGCATGTTGAGCAATATTATAAGAGGGTTATTGGATTATTGAAGGTTTTTTGGTTATAGGTGTAGTTTTTTTTTTTTTTTTTTTTCCTTTCGCTGCGGAAGAAATATGTGTGGGACCCTTGAAGTTGTGTTCAATTGAGGATTGATTGATTGATTATGAGTGTTTTGAAGGTGGGTGTGAGGGCGAAGATATGAGGTAGAGGTAGGTGGGTGAGAGGTGATGTGAGGTGAGGTGAACTTTGTAGGTGTGTGTGTGTGGGTACTGGTGGGGGGGGGGGAGCTGGGAAGAAAAAGAGACGCAGAGAAAAGAAATCGGAATCGGGAGTGGTAGAAAAAAGTTTAGGAAAGAAAAAAGTTCCAGGAAATCGGAGTAAACAGGCCGAAAATGGATGATAGCTTCCCTCCAGCAGCTAGCTCTTTCACATTCACCTACAAATGATTGGTGGAAGCTCCGGGCGCTCGAAGTGACGAGCTGTGCGTGGTGGGTGCCTTGGCAGCGGGGGGGGGGGGGGGGGG
>VOVZ01000024.1:575591-609036 GCA_008079325.1 Morchella conica | reverse complement strand
CAAAACAAAACTAAAAAAAACAAAACAAAGGATAAACAGCTAGGAGGGGGTCTCAGTAGTAGCCGTAATGCTATCCTGAACCAAACATGTTTCGAAAGCTAAATTCGATCGTTCCCCCAACCTAAACCCCAAAACAAGACTTTTGGCGATGCTGCACCCTTTGCAGATTCTCATTGATGATCTTATTAGGTATTTTGAGATATCTGGGACCTATGATACCAAAACATATCATAATCTCTCCATAACGTACGCCGTCCTTCTCCCGGTATCGATCTTGGCCGGAGTTTATCTGGGTATCACTCTGCATTTTTATTTTTATTTAACTCATCAATTATCTGGATATCCCTCGATAAATGGCCAAGTAGATGAAGTTGTGGTTGTGGTTTTTAATCATCAATAGTGTCATACATTGAAAACTATGGTGATCAAGATATTCCTTCTCGTGGCATTCGCAACGCGTTTGTGACATTGAGAAGGACAAGGACAAGGACGGTGCTGTATTTATATCTGACGATGTATCGCTATCACATTTCCAAAAGGATTCCTTATGAAAACAAGAGTAACTACGGAGATATTATATTTATGATATATTTAATCTCTATAACAGAATACTTTAGTACTTGACTAGAAAAGTTTAATACACAGAAGTATTGGCAATTTACATGGGTGTTGGTTTCTCCTATACGGACCAACCACGAGCTCTTCGGGGTAACTAATTCTTTTTCTTAGATTGACTTATCGCTAACTATCAAAGCTACATATATTTAAAAAAAATAGTCTACATATTTACTATAACTTCCGGCCTCAAATCCCCTCCCCAAAGGTCCGCCTATTCCGAATCCGCACTGGCGCAAGCCTAAGCTTCTAGCTCAAGTATGTCAAAAGGTAGATATTATATTAAGCGCCGTTGGTGCAGGGGTAGCATAGTTGCCTTCCATTGTTATCCTGATCGGGAAGCAGAGTAAGCAACTGGGAAGGGTTCGAGTCCCTTACGGCGCATTTGTCTTTTTTACTTCTCCACGTATTTTCCCCCGACTTTTGTGCTCACTTGGCTTTTAAGTTTTTATAGACAAGAATACTCTGGAGACAAATATTCGGCCGAGGGAATAAGGGCCACGGTGGAACTAGGACTAGAAAGCATACCGAACACAGGCCATCTTTATAATTTATCTTACAATCCTGTTGGTTCCAGGCCTACTGTATTTGCGTAGTCTTTTATCTTTTTCCCTTTTATTTTCTTTAAACAAAAAGGACGAGTGAGATCAAACACAGTGGAATATTGAGCAGATAAGCGTATTTATCAGCCTTTTTTTGAGTGACTAATAGAGACTATACGAAGTGTTTGATATTCTCCCGTTTTACCAACGATCTAGAAACGACATATTGTATACGTAATGACTACTAGCGTGTACAGCCGCGTTCGGAAAGACTTGGCACCCCTAGGCCAAACCACGAAGGAGTCTTTCTACTTCCTAATCCTCTTGTATTCAAGGTCATAATTGGAGAGAGCTGTAATATCTCCATTGTGATCATGCCCCAAACGTTATGAATATGCGGGAGCAAATATGGTTGTTGGTAGCTACAATTCATTAACGGACTCAATATAGTAGGTGCCAGGACTTTTCAAACGCGGCTGTACATATGTAGGAGTACCGGCGATATAAAAACGAAACCCGAAAATATACCGTTCTATCAGGCATACCGCATAATCGGATATACGCTTGTGATGATATATGCAGGTACGTAGTTGAACGTGTATATATAATTTGAAGAGAAAAAAAAAACCATGTCGCACTCTTCGGAGGCCCCGCGTGGGAGAATTATGCAGGCGTTCGTGAGTGTCATAGCTCTTCTGCGCGCGGTTGCCTCTTTGAATTCCATCTATTTTAGTTGTTAGGCGCGATTATGGGAGCAGTGCTCCGCAGCTGCCTATCGCGTCAGAGGATGGCCATGCCCGTCAGAGAGCGGAAAATCTGTGTGGAAAACCATCGTGGTATATATATATACATGAATGCACGTATGTCAAGATAAAGTCATCCCTTCGTTCGCGCCCGTAACTTAAATGGAATAGCCAAGTTGATATCCCCTATGAGCGGAACATGTGTTGAGAAAAGAGGTCACAAACTGTGACTTCGGGTCTAGAGGTTCGCGGAGTGTGCTAGAGACAAAAGTCGCTGAAAGAAGTTAAGCACCCCCAATAACGTTTACGGTCAAAACGAACGAAGGGGTATACACCTCTAGCGCCTTGGCACAGTTCCCTGAACATAAAACCCACTGATAATCGTGCATATACTAAAGTCACGATGTAACAGCCATAACCGAGTGATACGCCATGATCCTTCACCATTTTGTACCTTCGCTCGGTTGAGGAAGCGATTTGGGCGGAACTGCCACTGCGGTTGTGAGTGTGTGCATGTATGATTAGTCCCATACTAACCCATAGGTTCTATAACGGGATTGCGGCACTACACTCCCAGGATACGTATCGGTTCTTGTCGATTTGCATACATAGCTCATGGAGACCAGCTCATGTCCAATGGAATGAAATGAAGACATATGAGCAGCTCTCGTTCATATTCACACTGGTACTAGTACGCACCGCCCTTTACCAAACCAGACCAAAAAAGCGCAAACCAACAATTGCCCGCACGGGGGGTTCTCAACAAATCAGATGTCCCGTAACCGTCCAGCCAAAATATTACTACAGTCTACAGTTGCGGCCCTAACCCTGATATACACCAATCACTAATCACGGTGCATCAATGTGTATATATAAACACTCCACCCCCTGCGGAACTACCCGCCGCTTGTACGACCCCGGCCCTCGTACTCTCCAAAGCTGCTGTATGATGGTAACACAGTCTCCCCCACCCTCGAATGGGGTTTCCTCTCATGGTGTGCCGGGAACGGATGTATGTCGGCTTCTCGCTGAGCATGAGGAGATTGTTGTTTGCACTCTGCGCCGGGCGGATTCGTGATACCGGCAATATGCAACAGAGAGCAGAGAAGGTGCAACTAAGCCTTGCCGAGGACTCGGTTAACGTTCCTTAAACGGCGGTGCTAGCTAGCGTTCGCTCAGCCAGTCAATCAATCAACTAATCCCACACCCCCACCACCACCACCACCACCGACCCCTCAAGACTGGACACATGAAATCTCGAAACAACCCACAAACGCGGTGGCGCTCAGTCCGGTTCCACCAAGGTGGAGAGGGGAATGGAGCTGGATGGAGGGCAAAATGCCCGGGGCCCCTTGGCTGCGGCTGAAATACCTGTACCACCACAACACCCTACTTTCCGAGTGCTCTACATACATACATGTACAGTCGCTAACCTAGTGACGGCGGATCCTGTCTGATGGTTGTATTTGCAGTAATTTACACTTGGCGTCTCTGCTATTGACCTCAAATATCCCTGACCGCCATCAGACAGGATCCGCCTTCACCGTGTGAGTGACTGTACCTAAAAGATAGCACCTCTAAGCCCCGCATTGTTGTGTGAGTGAGCGCCTGGCTAGGCTGATGTGGATTATTATTACTCTAACTGGTGGGTCTTTTTCTTCTTTTTCTTTTCTTTTTCCCTCTCTCTCTTTCTCCCTTCTCCTCATTTTTTTTTTCCGTCTTTGAGCTCTTCCGTCGCTGCCGTCCTTGTCGTTTGTGAGAGATCTTGCACCTGTATTGTGTTGTGGAAGTGTGGTTTTATTCTTCCAGAGGAACCTGGGTGGTCGCGTACTTATCACATCAGCCTACATACCTACATACTTGTGCTCAGCTTATCACATTCGTGCCTAGGTTGAATAGAGCCAGTAACACACAGCACTACCCATTCCATCTCTTCGATATCGAACGACACTCCTTCTTTCTCTAGCTTCCGACTCCAATTTCCCGTCGCAAGATGATCTTCACCGACCCGCAGTATCCCGCCGCGGTAGTGGACCCAGTGTATCAAGCAAACCAAGCAAACCAAGCAAACCAGGCGAACCAGCAGCAGCAACAACAGCAAGGATTCTCAAGTACACCTCGCCCATATGGAGGGCCATCAGAGATACCGCAGCCTCCGGTGGTGCCCCAGGGTTGGGTGGCGTACTGGGATCAGGGACAGCAGAAGTACTATTTCCATAATACAGAGACGGGAGTGGTGTCGTGGGAACATCGTGAGTAGTGATTTATCTGTCTCTCTACTCTATATCTTCATGCCTTCTTATACGGATGGGGTGAGGAGTGAATGACTGCCTATACGATGGGGTTCTCTTCGGAGGAAGATCTGTATTTCTTACTATGATTCTTGCTTGAGCTCTCAAATGAATATTGAATTTATGAACATATCTGATATCCCATGATTGTAATTGTCACAGCCCAACCAAACCAGGCGCTCCCAACGCCCCCAGCAAGCTCAATTGGCATGTACTCCCAACAACAACAACAGCAGCCCATATATGGCCAGCGCGGAATGATAGCACCCGCAACGAGTCCACAGAACCAATATCAACAACCACAGCAGCAGCACCAGCAGCACCAGCAACAGCACCAGCAACAGCAGCAGCAGCAGCACCACCACCACCAGCAGCAGCAGCAGCAACCCCAGGGCCAGAACCAGCAACAATGGTCCCAACAGCATCAGAAACAAATCAGCCAAACCCCAGTCCCTCAACACAACTATACGCAGCAACAGCAACAGCATACATACGACTCCATTCACACGCCCGTCTCACCTCTCAGCACACATCGCAGGCCCATAAGTCTCCGTTCAGCAACAGCTACACCGCACCCGTTCGGTTATGCTGAGGTCGCCGGCAGCGAGGTCCCACCGCAGGCTGCTACTACCCCACAGAAACAACCAAAGTTCGAAACTGGGCTAATGCTTTCCTCCGAGCGCGAAGAGGAGCCTCCAAAGCTCTCAGCAACGTTCACAAGCTTCTTGGACGAAGACCGGATGTTTACGGACATCACTGTCTCTAGCGGTATAAGTGCACCCCCGGCATCTCAATCCCACGAGACGCAGAATGCCCGAATACCCGCTATGTCGCCGCCGCCGCAATTGACGGCAACCTCCCAGGTCCAGAATGTGCAGCACCCTATGCCACAGGTACCACCGGGGCCGAAGAATGTGCCCTTTTTGCTGCATGCTCGGAGCCCGAGCCAGTCTTCGGTGATCTCGACGGCTTCGATGATGCAGACGCCGCTGGAGTATGGCGGTATGAGGTCTGCTACTCCGAGTGCTAGTTATGGGAACCTGAACGTTATCAAGCCGAGGAAAGCTGTTCCACATGGTGCAAGTGCGGGCCCTACTTATCTTGGTCAGACTCCACAACCGGGGAATATGAATACACAGCAGCAGCATCATTTAGCCCAACAGCAGCACCCAGTTCAACAGCAGTATCAGGTGCAACAAAACCAAATACAGCAACAGCCTGTGCAGCAGTATCAGAATCAGCAACAGCAGGCACCGCAGCAACAGATGTATCAGCAACAGGTACCTCAACAACAGGTGCCTCAACAGCAGGTACCTCAGCAACAAGTACAGCAACAACATACGCTCCAAAACAGGCAATCCATGCCCGTATTCACGAATCAGCAGGCTACCACTCCACTCCCAAGATCATCCACCAATCTTCAATACCGGCCGTTAACCCTTGAATCCACAATTAATCCTCATAAAACAGTGACAACAACTAGATCAACTCATTCAACCTCGATTCTGCGACCCAGAAAAACACCAAAGCAAGACACAGTTTCTGCTGGTGCTATGAAGGCTGCAGAGGGCTTCAGTACTATGGCGAAGGCTGGCGCTATAGCCGCCAGGAAGGCTTTTGAGGAGAAAGGAAACTTCCTTATTCCAAAGGTAAAGAAGAAGCCTGCTCCAACCAAAGTTCAACAGCTACCTCGGCCTCAACCTCAACTTCAACCACAGCCACAGCCACAGTTTCAGTATGAAACTCAGCCGGCTCCGATCCAGCAAGCTCCAATTCAGCAAATCCAGCACCATCAAGCCCCAGCGCAGCTGCAGTCTTCCGGAATGATGGGTGGTGGTACAAGAGGCATGGCACGAGGCAGAGGTCCCACGGCGATTGCTGCAAGGGGCCGCGGCATTGCCACTAGAGGAGCCATTACTGTGACCACAAGAGGGGGTAGCACGGTCAATAGAGCGGGCAGCGGCATGGTAGCAGTAAGGGGCGGCGCCACGGCCACAGGAAGAGGTGGTATAGTCGTTGGAAGGGGGGGCACCAGAGGAGTTGTTGCGCCCAGAGGAAGAGGCGCTGCTGATGGCGGACAAGCGAGAGGTGGCTTGAGCGCACCTATGGTAGTAGGTGTTATGGGGGCTGCCCGGGTTATAGCTAGTATGGACCCCAGCGGCGTTAGTACAGGAATCTTAATGGCTGCAGGCCCAACCGCAGGAAAAATGCTTAGAGGTGGTAGTCTAGGAGGGCGGGGAGCGCCAGCCCGAGGAGCAGCTGTGGGAAGAGGTGGGACGGTTCGAGGGACAACTGTAGGGAGGGGAAGAGGTAGAGGTGTCCCGGTAGTGGGTGAGAGAGGAATTCCAACTTTCGTTAGTGGAGAGAACCCACTACCACAACAGCCAATGATTAATTCGCAAGATTATCACCCACAACAGGGACTGAACACACATGATTATCAGCACCCACAACCGGCATTCAGTACACAACAAGACCACACAGAGAATATGTACGCTGATTTTGGTGGTGTTCCTCCAGAAAATCAGGGTCCAAGCACTCATCAGCAGCAAATGGAGAGCCTGCATGCTGATTTTGGTGGCGTTCCGCCTCCAGTATATCAGGGCGAGGGCGCAAACCAGCAGCAGGTGGAAGGCTTGCACGCCGATTTTGGTGGGGCCCCACCGCCGGCACAGACTGTGATGGCTGTAGGCAGGGGCAGAGCATCGGTAAGAGGTGGAATGAGTTTAGGTGCTGGAAGAGGAGTAGTAATGGGAAGAGGAAGAGGCACAACACAAGATTCTGCAGGTACAATATCTGCTGGTCATGGTGTAGATCACGCTCCTGTTGGGCATGGACCAAGTATTTTACATCCAGTTGGCCGTGGAGCAACCCATGCTACCCCGATAGGACGTGGAACAGGGCAGGGCCATTCTCCATATACACAACCTCTTAATGCTTGTGGTCCAAACCCAGTCCAAGCGGCTGGACGTGGGAAACCTCCGGCACCCCAAGGACAAACTCCAATGCCTTCTCTGGGGCGTGGAACTGGACAGTATCCATCAGCACCAACACCTGCACCTGGCACAAGTCAATTCAATCCGGCTGGACCGATCCAGGCACCAGAGCACGGCCCAGTAGGACGCGGGAATGGTAAACTTCCCATGACACAAAGCTTAAGTCAATCTGCTGGACGTGGGATAGGTCCTATGCAATCCTCCGGTCGTGGAGCTGGTACCTCACCTATAGGACGTGGATCTGGTCTGCCCAGTCTTCCTACTGGGCTACCTAATTCCTCTCCCATGGGACGGGGAGCTGGTAGTGGGATGCCCTTGCAGACCCAGCAAACTGGGCTACAGCAGCAAGCTTTACCGCAGAACCAAGGGCTTGTACAGCAGCAGACGCTCTTGCAGAACCAACAGCAGCAAATTCAACAGCAACAACAGCAACTCGCACAGCAACAGATGCAACAGCAGCAGAGTATTCAACAGCAACAACAGTTCCTGCAACAGCAACAATCTCAGATGCGGCGCCAGAATATGATGCAGAGCGCTGGTCTTGCTGCCCAACGGATAATGATGGGCCGGGGCCAGCAGAACCAGCAGAACCAGCAACAGAACCAGCAGCAACAACAGCAGCCAAGTATGATGCAGCAGAGTATGATTCAAAGTGCTCAGAGGATGATGATGCAGCAGAATCAGCAAGAAAGGCAGCAGCAACAGCAAGAGCAGCAACAACAGCAACAGCAACAGCAACAGCAACAGCAACAGCAACAGCAACAGCAACAGCAGCAAGAAGAACAAGCGCAGCAGGAACAAGGACAGAACCCACAACAAGGACAGGACCCGCAACAAGATCCGCAACAGCAAGATCCACAACAGCAAGATCCACAACAACAGCACGATCCACAACAACAGCAAGATCCACAACAACAGCAAGATCCACAACAGCAAGATCCACAACAGCAAGATCCACAGCAGCAAGATACGCAGCAGGACCCGCAACAGGATCCACTACAGGACCAAACCCAAGATCCCCAGCAAGGTCAGGAGGGAGAAATAGCACAAGAAGATGGCACGTATGGCGAGGAAGGTGCAGGTGCAGGTGCGGGAGAGGATCCATATGCAATAGAGCAAGAGCCTGCCGCAGAAGAAGAGGCTATCGTGCAAGAGGAGGTTGTCGTAGAGACTACCTACACCGAAGTAACTTACACAGAAACGGCATATGCCGACCAGGGTACTGCACAAGACCAAACCTACGCTGAAGACCCCACGGCGTATCAAGACCCCACTTCCGCAGCGGATGGGCAGTATTATGAAGACCCAGCAACTGCTGGAACAACAGATGCGGGATATCAAGACTCAGCGGCAGCAGAGGGTCAGTACTATGAAGATCCTGCGGCTACCGAAACAACTGGTGCGGGATATGAAGACCAAGGCACATACCAGGATACTGCCGCGTATGAAGATACTACAACATATCAGGAAACAGCGATATATGAAGACCCATCAACATGCCAGAACAATGCTATGTATGAGGAAACCACAACGTACCAGGACACTACAGTATACGAGGATCCTAATGCTGGTTATGAGGACCCTAACGCTGGTTATGAGGATCCTAATGCTGGTTACGAGGACCCTAATGCTGGTTATGAGGATCCCAACGCTGGTTATGAGAACTCTGCTGCTTATGAAGACCCGAATGCAGGTGCGGGCACGGAATATTCCGCATACGAGGATCCCAATCTGGGTGCTGAATATAACACCGGCTACGAGGATCCGAATGCTGGATATGCTGAAGGGGGATATGCGGGTGGAGAGGAATGTGGCGTTGAGGGTGTATACGTAGAGGAAGGGTATGCTGGCGAAGAATATGCTGGCGAAGAGTACGCTGGTGGCGAAGAGTATGCTAGTGGTGATTATGGTGCAGACCAGAGCTATGCAGAAGAAGGGTACACCGGTGAGGAATACGCTGCTGCTGATGGTACTGGTGGTGAGTACGGAGGCGAAGAATATGCTGCTGACACCGGGGGCTATGAAGAGTACGGCGCTGATGCAGGCGGATATGAGGATTATGGTGGTGGCTGTGGAGGTGGAGAGGATCTAATGGGCGGGGCTGACGCCGGAGGTATACTGGAGTCTCTAGGCGGATTATTTGGTTAGGGCTCTTCTGACACGAGTATAGCGTATTATGAAGAGCCTACATATATGGCGGGGGCTGATTACTCTGCGGATATGATGGCATCGATTTAAGCTATTAGTTGTTTTCAATTTGGGAGTGGTACATGGAGCATAGCCGGTATTATTTATTATGCAGTTATAATTAGTGAATAGCATCTTTTATTAGTCATTTATATCAAGGTAGCCAAAATAAATTGTTTTAGGAACTCGCCTTTAACTTAGATATAAAGCTTTCTAAGGTTAGGCTACATGTACATATATGCTTTCTGTTCCCTCTTACGATACGTAAATGAGACTTGATATTGAGTGTTTTCACAAGTAAACGAACACACGTTGAAACCAAATTTGTATAGGAATGAAACTTCAAGAACGTATTTCTCTATAACCACAAGGAGATGGAGCAGAACAATCTTAGACATGTATTTTCCGGTAGTGATAGTACCTAGGGATAACATATCAGTTCGAGGGCGGTGACTTTGAAATTATGATGTCAGGTGGTTTATATGGTTACTACCCGCATGTTCACCTATTAAACTTTGGGAGAAGGTCTAAATGACACTTTTCGGTACTCTTAATGGTTGAAACCGGACGGGTTCTTCTAAAAGGGCCTGGATTTTTGGACTGTGCCATTTTGGATTGTAGAACCATTGTGCTATTGTAGCCCTTTTCAGTAGTACTCGAAGCTTGAATTCTGAGAGTGTTCTGATACATAGTACCCATCATCAATAAGATCCATTGGGCGTGAGAGAGAGCTGCTCTGATTAAAGTAGATGGAGTCATATACGCACCTTGGGGGAGGTTTCCCTCTTAGACTCGGTTTGAGACAGACCTAGAGATAAAAATAGAAACTCAAAGATTCAATACCCAAAAATTAGCAAATGTGGATGACCCAAACTAATTGTAAGAGAACCAACGTCTTTGAAATACTGAAGTTAAACAAATAAAAAAAGATCTTCGAAATATTGAGTCATGGGACATCACTCGACTTTGCGTATCTCTTTTTCTCATTCATTGCATGCAGCCTTTTGGCCATGGCAATATCACACTTGTGTGTGACTTCCTGGTGGTCCGGTGAAATCTAAAAGTGTTCTCTGGATAATCTGTATACCCATGTCAAACTTATGTAACTAGATAGCTACATGTAGAAAATAGCACATACATGGCTTGGGAAACAGGTGTAGGCATACGCACAAGGAAAAGCCTGAAAGTTCGCGCCCGACGGAATAGGCTCCCCCACCCCACAAGATTTATGATCTCTGCGACAGAAAGATCAATCTCTCATGTAATAGTAGGTGTGTCGTGGTTTAAGCTAGGGATCCAACTAGAATATATTGAATAACAATGCGTTTAGCATCCTGATATAAATTCAACTCCCCAATTTTTACTTTATTGAGCCCAGATAGATCGACTTCAGTAACCAATGGCTCTAAAGGGATTAGGCGCTAAAATAAAGGTTAGTATTGGATAGTATCCATAAAAGCCCAGAGAGGTACCCACGACAAATCACTAAGATGTGGTAAACCAAAGGAGGAAAAACGTTGGTTCCATAGTATTGCAACGCTCTTATTCCGCTATAAAAAGCTTCGCATCGATCAAGGAATCTCATCAGCAAACTCTACAAACAAACTTCAAGATGTTTTTCAATTCGATCACCATCTTCGCTACTTTTCTTCTCCTTCTCCTCGTTCCATTCGCTCGTGCAGCCGATGCCGACTGCCGTATGATGACTCCGGGTGAAAATCCTAACCTCGAGGATGCAGAGGCCCTGTTGGGGAAGCTTTTTACTCTCTGCCATGTCAACCCTCCAAGGCTCCCTGCCATGTCCACTCAGTGCTATCTGTGGACTTACAGGACTGCCGAAATTCGCATCTGCCCCCCCAAGACATTGGACCGTCGCCTTTGGTCCACTCCCGTCAGCTACGACTGCCCGAGACTCCTAACCACTATTGGACTCATCATAGAGAAGTGCCACACAGTCGTCTCAACCGGTGGAAGAATGGATCTCGAGTACGCTCAGTATGGATACATCGTCCTTACTAAGCCCGGGGGGCCGAACTGAGGTAGCAAGGACTCCTGAGTCTAGTGCTGACATCTCTGCGAATGGTATGTTTCCCCTATTCCTACTTCTCTCTTTGGCATTAATAGTTGATGGTTCCTGACATCTGCTGTAGAGATTTTCAACCTGGGCTCGGGTCCCTAGGTCTAAGGCAATCGTTTGGTACCATTTACGTTTCTTCTGTGCTGGAGGTATTCAACGTTGACTTGGGTGCTTTTTCTGTTTTTCCTTAGTATTTAGACAGTCCTTGAACCTTCAATGCCTTAGTAACGAATCTGATATTTTTATAAGTCTTCAACTATAATCGTGACAAAGTGGCTAGGTAGCTGTAGTAGCGATCGATGTCGCGGCAACATCCGGTGCCCAGACTAGCGGTTTGATCCTAACAATCTTCCCCTGTTCCTTAATTAGTGGCTGCCGGTGCATCTTTTCCTACAAAGCCAAGGATACATACATGTACTTAATTATTAACGTAGCTTAATTCTGTCAGTGTCTGAGTTTGTCGTGACTACTGTGCATGTGGCCCATAAATTCGTCCTTATCTATAATGTACAGCCGCAGGAAAGAAATGAGGAAACAACGAGTGCAACCACTGCCCGAGCCCCAATGAAAAAGTGATTATTTTCTCTTTCAGGATTGCCTATCTTCGCTTTCCGGACTTGTCAAAGGGCATGATTGGGAAATACTCGTGGAGCTCTATTGAGGTTGCGGGGATGTGATGATGTTGGGTCGTTGTCACGTCACTCGTTGTTTCCCTGCGGCTGTACTATCGCTGCTGAATGCAGGGTATGCATTAGTCAGCACGGAACATCTGGCACGCCGGAACCCTAACCCAGACTGACTCCTGCATGGAAACCAGCCCACCCAACGGAACTCTTTACAATTAAATAATAAATATAACTATTAAAATACGTATAGTCAACTATGAGTAGTGGGAAGTGAGGAAGGGTGGTGAAGGAGGAGGAGGGAAGGTGGGGGAGGGAAGGTATCAATAGAGGGGGGGTGGAGGAGCGGTAGAGGGGGGATGGAGGAGCGGTAGAGGGGGGGTGGACACAGCACTGGAGTGGCATTAATTGGGCCGGCAGTAATTAGAGCCGGCACTAGAGCTGGCACTGGGGATTGGAGCATGTATATATTGCAGTGGACATTGGAGCTGGCATATATTGGAGCTGGAAGTGCCGGAGCGGACATTGAAGCGGGCATTTGGGCCGGCATTGGATTGGAGCTAGAATTAGGGCTGGTATATATTGGAGCTGGTACTGGACCTGGCATTGGAGCTGGCAGTTGAAATATCTGATAATTAATGGAAAGATTTAGATTGCTATAACAGGGCATCGCCGTGAGAACTGGCCATGCATGAGAGGGCTAAGGCAAAACTAACTACCTACTGGAGGCGCATAAATACATGTACTACACGGAGGTGTTATAGCTAAGAAAGGGGGCTCTCCACACTAGGGCCATTTCAATGTCATTATAGCTACATAATATATGAAGGAGGGGGGCCCTTTGCCCTAAAGCTCACACATCAAATCAATTTTCCTTCAATTTCTGCTCTAGCGCTAGCATTGTTTAAGTTGAAATCCATGGCTAAACGAATATACATCTTTAAGGAGCTAAAGGATGGCTGATTGGGGTCATTCTGGAACGAGCCTCATTTTCGAGCGTATCACATTGGCGGGTTAGAATATGCGTGCGTTTTTCGGGAATTCTCAGCTTAGGGTGTATTTTCTACCTTAACGGATAGATAATAAGTCCTCCAGCTTAAATTCTGGTCTTTACGGCGGATATCATAGGGATCACTCGGGCCTAGGGTGTCGTCTGCGCTACATGTAGTTTCGGCCCAGATATACGATATGCACTATCAGCTCCAGATCTTCGGTTGGGCTTGTGAGCGCCTTCCGTGAAGCTTCCGCGCAGATTTGACAACATAACTATATATCAGAGGCCCTTGCTTTAAGCATCATGTACTGGTTGAGGTATGCATGGGGTGGGAGAGAAACAGCCATAACCTCCTTGCATATATATCGGACGACTGCTCCCGCGTGTGATGTATATCACACCGCTTGATTGGTTCTTTAAAGTCCGCTTAGTCGCACGAGAGGTTTATTTATATCCACTTCAGAACGCTACCTTAGAATAAACATTCAGACTCAAGAGCTTATAAACGTCATCCGTCCCATGAGTCATGATCAGAGGCTAGAGGTCACCTAGGTGTATATACATATATAGGCGCTCCAATAAAACCAGTAATAATCTAGCCTACAATAGTAGCAAAGAGAGACTTGCGACTGAGGCCCAAATAGAAACAGTCCTCTGGAGGTTAAGGTGAGCTATATTGGGACAGAGCTTAGATCTAGGTCTCACGCATACGTATTAAACGTATTCAATTATATGGCTATGAGACTAGAGTTTGGAAAAGGAAGTCTAGAATGGCTTCCCTGTGAAGTTTACTCTGACAACTTGATCATGATCAGCGGAGGGAATTGTTAGAAATGATTTAACATCTGTACAGACACTACAACGCTAGCACATATAGTTGTACTTTTTGTCAATAATAACAATGGGAAAATCTCACTTGAGGGCTCTCTTATTAACTTATAATCATATGTGATCAGGTTTAAAAAAAATATTTTTTAATGTAGTAGCACCCCGTTTTCGATAGGGGGACCCTCCGCGTTATGAACCCGGTGCATGCGCTTCCGCTGCGCCATGCTTCCATAAAAGTAGAAATTATTTTTACCATCTGGATTCAATTAAATAAAATACAACATATTAGGGTACGGACGGGTACGGTACCAACGTTGAATTGAGGAAGCCTTGGCCATGGGAACAAAGAGCCGCAAAACTGCATTAGTATTCTCACCATATATACATACATGTATATATGGCCTTCGCTAGATACGCACATATACGTACATATAACTCTGAGTCCTGGGTGGAAGAAATTGAGGTGATTTGGCGCGAGTCTAGTAATATATTAACCCATAAAAATGTATCTGTGAGGAGGTGGTTTTTAGTATTATAACTGTTTTGCAATTTGGTGTGCCTTTCTCTAAAAAAAAAGGCGCCTAGTGCCAAGCCACCTCGGTTTTCTCTGAAAGGTCAGATTAAGCTTTCCGGCATGAGTGGCAGATAGATGCCGTCCACAAGGGAGACGGGCTAGCCCTTGCATGTATGATAATAGACCTTACCATGATGCGAGTCACGTGCATATATGTAGTCTCAAAAGTTGCATACGTCATTCTCAAACTCTTCACCGTACCACACATCAACTTCATTCCCTGCCTTCCCTGCTTCTTTGCTACATACAAGTACATGTATGTAAGTGCACTTCTTCTCTTATCTTCGGAATTCAGATATACATGTAACTTCTCTATGGTCATTTAATCATCAACTCAGGCATAGAACCTCCCCTCTCATCGTTATACTTCTCCTAGACACAACCCCGCTCTATCGCTGCTGTAGAACCACCCAGCAACTACATGTATTATTCCATCTTCATACTCTTCTCCTACATATCTTCTCCTGGCCAAAATTTCTGACTAGCGGAAGAATGCCCTTATCAGTGCCATTTCGAGCTCTAGTAGTTTCACTGGTCGCTCTTTATTTGTAACTGAAACAGCTACTGACTTTGTTTCATTCATTAGGTAGGATCTACAACAGCTGTGTGGCTGTCCTCATTACTTTGAAGCCCTATCTTACGATAGTACGATTTGGTTAAGCCCGGCTTGGGGGAATTTCAGTCGTAAATTCGTGGGACGGTGTGAACTACAAGCATCAGCTAGCTACCTTAGAGCACTCCAAGTAGGTCCTCTCCACCACCCAATGAATTTGAATCATGAGACTGACTTTGGAAACAAAGAGTCAGTAAATTCTTGCCCGCACCCGTAAAATAAAGACGGACAAATCATCAAATATCACTCGATATTTGGTATGACAAGGTCTGCAATAGTTATGTATGCACTGGACTACCCATAGTCGACAGGCTAATGGCCTACCTATAGCTGAATATACTCTCAAGGCATATAGATATAGCTTCATGCTGTTGTATTAATTGTACGGATCAACTAGGTTTAACTAAGGCTGTTCCTTGCATATGCTCGAACTCAGTCATTCGGAATAGCTTGTCCAACCCACAAATAAAGAAAACCGGACGATTAATAGCGTAGCGTCAAACACAAAACACAGGGCCAAAGCGATTTCTAGAAGGAAAATATTTAGGCGGTCAAAATTAAGCGGAATATTTGTGTGATCATCAACTTCCTTGAGGGCCCACCAGACCTCTTGCGACTGGAGAGTATCATAAGCGTCTGTTCCGTTTGAGAAACTTTTAGAATCTGCACAACTTGAATGAGGTATAAACTTCTACGATAGGAAAGCGATCGACTGATATCAAGCTTCTACTTCCTCATCCAGTGCAGCGTCTATACCTTAACACACCAGTTATAACAGATCAGATACCTAATCCGGAAGCAACACTACATCGGCTAGCAACATATTAGCTATGCTGTTCAAAAAATTCGCACATGATATGAAATACGCACACCGCTCTACCCATCCACTGAGGTCGGTAATATCAGTCCACAGAGGAAAAAAACACGGATCCAACGTTATATATCGAGATAAAGGGATAGAGTTACCTCAAATCAGGGTTCCACAGCCGATAGAGAACTTCTAACGGGAAAAAACGGTATGCATTGTTAAACGTTCGATCGCACACGCCGGATTCGGGACAAATCTGGAATCCTGTATCTCAACGGTGCATCCGGTAGCATAACGGCTGAGCGTCGTTTGATAAGCAAAAACTATGTGGCGCCGCGTGGCTGAGAGCCTGAGACCTATCACCAATGGAAAAATCAAAACGAACGCATATCAGCGACAATATATCTATGACATATAAAGTTTTGACCGAGTACCGTGTCAGATCTAGAATCGGGTCGTATGGCAACAGCACTAAAATCTCCACACAAATTTTGGGGTCGAAAAGGCTCGGCAATAACCACAACTAGATTTGTATGGTAATGACCCGATTCCCAGTCCGACACGGTACTAGGTCAAAAACGTCTAGGGCTCCTCATCTCACAAGCAAGATAATTTTTCACATCTTCCAGGCAATATTAGCCAGGACTGATAGATAAAAGACAACCTGCACTTTAATTCCGTCACGGACTCTCACTCGGGGAACCTAGACGCGGCCCGGGAAGGGAATTTAAGGATTGGTAAGGGCCGCCACCGTGACCCGTGCGGCTGATTGTCCTACCTGCATCTCAGACCTCTGTACCGGCTGAGACTCGCCACATGCCGGCACGAGTGCCTAAGCGGGAACAATGAGTTGCACAGTAATGTACCTATATATGCTGGTAGAAGAAACACGATCGACACAACAGGCTGTTAATAAAAATGGTAGTTGACTGTTTGATTGCACTCTAGATATGGGCCTCCGAACAACGATTTGGTGGAGCGATGAGCGAGCTTGAAAACAAGTCAGACTACATGGCAAAATCGAGTCAAGCGATATCTAGTCTTCTTTGCAATGGCCTAGAACGCTGGACTGAAGGATCCGCAAGGATCCGCGGACATGAATAATTATAAACTTGCTCAACTCTACTCTACAGGGCAAGACCACTTATCGTTCGTCAAGACTACAGATTATTCGGTACCAAGGGTAGAAGAGTACGTATTAATTACTCGATCATATTTGCAATACATTACTTGCATGATGCATGCGCCCTGCAGAAGACAGGTCCATTAGGAGAGTTTTCGTTTCTTGTTGGAATGCTTACAGTAAGAACCAGTAACAGTAAGCCCAGTAAGGTCAGTACCCGCCCGCCATAGGCCATTCCTAAGCTGCACAATCCACCAGTATGTACCCAGAGTATTCACTACCAGGCGGGGAAATATGTACATACATTTATTGCGAAGTCTCCATAGACTTATAGTAACTAACCTACCTCGTATAGATTCGTGTAACAATCTTACCTCAATGCTCGTTGTCATTACAAAGTTTACAATGTACTAGACTTCAGGTTTTCGGGGGCCCGTGTCTTCATAAAGTCTCACTCGCCGCAGGTACACACTCCTTATTGCTTCTCTAATCCGTAAAGGCTAATTTCGGCTAGAGGTGTCCTTACAGAATTAACTTCGTAGACTAGATATGCAGTTTTCCTGTCATGACTCAAAGCAGATTGATTCTTCCTTTTATGGTGTGAATCGTCGGCATGTCCAACTACAGAAGACGTAAACATGGCGTCTCGTGTTATATCAGTGACAGGTCCACGGTGACAGTTGTCAACATAAACCCAGGGAGTGACGGCTGTTCCTGGTCTGCTCCTGTTCGTTCGTTGCCCACGTTTCTTTTTCGCCCTGGCCTAGCGCGCGAGAAAAGAAAATAAGGGGCGATTTCAATCTAAATCGGGTGCTAGCCTAACCTAACATGGATGGAGACAGTTTTTGTCACCCAAGACATGCAAAGTTGTTATCGTTGGGTGAGTGATGGATGAATGTTGTTTCTTGGGTACATAACTCTAGGGGTACATTAAGGTACTTCCGACACTTTGCTCTGCTAGCCTGGGGCATAATGGACTAGAGTAGATGCACTGTCTTGCATACCTCGCAATCACATCGCACTCTTAGACAAAGATGCCCATAGATCTGTTGGTTCGATTCGCGGTATGCTCCATGATTGAGTTGGGAGACGAGCCTTGAGAGGAAGAAAGAAGAGGAAGGAGGAAGCAAGAGTAGAAGAAGATGGATGGATGGATGGATGGATGTGAAGGGGGTATTTCCGTCGTGTTGTCAGTGATTCAGTTGGCCCGTGTGTGATTGATGTGGGTGGGGCTTCTTGTTCTCCCTTTAACATCTGGGTTGGATCGCTAAGGAGAGGGAGAATCTAGCTAGGATCTGTATTGGGGAAAGGGGCTGTGATGTCATGATAACTGGGGTACCGTGCAGGGAACTCTAGAGTTTGTAGAGAGCATGGTTTAGAGTGAGTACCTAGGTAGTACGGCGCGACGAGTAAAATGGTTTTAAGATTTTGGTGGTCTCCTGGAGGAGAGAACAAAGTTCATGCAGGACGATGGTCTACCTAAACCAAACGCACAAAAGAGGTCTCAGTAGCATATAGATAGGGCATTGAGCTCTGTTTACCTACTCTGGATGTGGAGAATCTATGGAAGACCTGATACGCGGCTTCAAGCGAGTTCTGTTTTGATTCTGTCGGATCTATTTATCTATCTTATTTTATGCTTCCTCCCTCGTGCTGGTGGTCGGTTGTATCTTCCACCCGGCTGGAGAGGAGGGAAAACCCTGGTCGGCGGGTATCTTATCACATCCCAATTTAGATGGACTGCAAAGGTTCAGCCGTGTTTGAAGATCCCAATCTGGGGGCTTAATCAAGTCGCTTCTTCGGCAACGAGCGAATATGGCCTCGGCACTCCACGTCACGATGGGGCTGTCTTGGATTTCAGCCTCTCTTTATTTGTTTTTGGTAGAGAACGACTGATCTGGACGAGAGAACAGAGGGTTTGTCTCTCTGTATGCAGAAAGGGAGGGAGCTTACCTAGCAGAACTGTGGAAAGCTCAAAGCTCTGCCCGACCGAGCTCTACCAGCCAATTAATTAGCCAGTGCCGTGTTCGACCCATTTCCAAGTTAGTTTTTTGTGCACTTTTGTATTGCGCGTCCACCGACCCCAGACCCGATCATTTTTGTATTGCTGCTAATGGCTTGCTGTGTGTAACTTCCCACTTTCTCTCAACCTTCATACTACTGCTACATACATACTACATACTACCTACCTCACACCTCCCTACTGTCGTTCCCGTGCTCTTTTTGTTATTTTTTTCAAAAGTTACAGCATTGAAGCCCGTTCAAAAATCGTGTCAAGCGTTTTTGTTTTGTTTCCTGCTACGCATCCAGGGTATCTCACCCGGCCAGCCTCTCGCTTTAATTTTAGCTACAGACAAGCTCCCTAGCAATTTGCACCGCCGCCTTTCATTCCACCGCCCCCTCCTCATCGCTCCTTCGAATCATCCTCCAATATTTGTTTTATTATCATTCTATACCGAATACAGAAAAACCCAAGAATCGGACTTTAATTTGATCTGAAAACGTGGGAAAATTAAAGGTCCTCCGGCTGTTTGCATCCGTACTGGTTATCAACCCAACTACATACCTGCCTAATCTACCGGTGCCCTACAACTATTATTTACCATTTTTTTTTTTTTTACCTACGTGAAGAACAAGAGGAGGAAGAGCTGTAAGAATTGACACTCAAGAGGGGCGGAAGGCAAAAAATAATCAAAAAAGAGATACAATTTACGATACCTATTCGTTTTTGTTTTCATTTCTCGTTGTACAGTGAATGAGGATTTTGTGTCGCAATTGATGCCGTCATTCTTTTCCTCGCCCCGCGAGGGCAGCAGCACCGGTTCTAGTCGACTTCGGAAAACTACAAACACCACCAGTGCTCGTGCCAGTACCAATGATGAACTCGTCACTACAACGCCGACAGCAGCCCCAGCAATGCAGAAGCATCGGTCTATCCTGAAGAAGTCCAAAACAGTGGCTGCAGAGGGAGGATCGTCACAACCGGCAGAACCCCGGAGGAGTTTCGTCTCGTTTACTAGGTCCTCAAGAGCCTCAGTCATCAGTGTAGCTTCTACAGCTACCATTACTGCTAAAGATAAGAATAAGAATAGTGCAGACTCAAACACGAAACTCCAGCGATCAGAGTCATGGAAGCGCCGCTTCGGGCTCAACAACATCCTGACGCGCGGGGGTTCGTCGACTGCAGCTGGCGGTGGAAAAATTAGAACGGCCACGGCCACCACCACCACCACAAGTACCACTTTGTCCTCTACCCCCGGTAGCACTACTGGAACAACTTCCACTACTACCACGCAGGGGAACGTTTCGATTGGCGATGAGAGCCGGCACCAATCGGCTGGGGTCGACGGGTCTGTTGGCGTTCCAATGGCCCAGGGACAGATCCACCACCTGCACCCCTCGAGTAATCGCTCGTCTTCTTCTTCAGCCCGCGCTGCCGTCACACAAACTTCTTCGACTTTATCTCTTGTGGAGAGATTGTCGAAACCACGTCAGAGTCAGACGACTACTAGTACATTGAGGAGGACCCCTTCTCCTTCTTCTCTTGCTGTTGCCTCTGCTACTGCCTCTTCCCGTGCTGCCGCCGCTTCTTCATCCTCGTCGAGACTGCCGTTCGGAAGTTCAAGAAGGTCTACTACGAGTGCCACTGCTGCGACAAATAATAATAGTAATAAAAAGGGCTCGTCAAGACTTGTCGTGCACGGTAAAGGCGCACTACTCCCGCCTGTTGTTGCTGCACCGCCATTGGAATTCTCATTGCCTTTGTTGGATACGGGGATTATAGATCTTTCTCCTGCCCAGACTACCACAGGTCAGGATACTACAGTTCGGGATACTCTAACTCGTCGGGATACTGCAATTCGTCGGGATAATACAATTCGTCGGGATAATACAATTCGTCAGCATACCACAGTTCAGGATACCACAGTTCAGGACACTCTCACTCGTCGGGATACTATAATTCGTCGGCATACTACAGCTCAGGATACCACAGCTCAGGATACTCTGGTTCGTCGGGATACTGCAATTCGTCGGGATACTACAGCAACCACAGTTCAGAATACTACTCAGAAAGAAATAGTCCAAAACACAACGGCCCAGGATACTACAGTTCAGACACAGCAGAAAATTGAAGAAGAGGAGAAGAAGAATAGCACGATATCGGAACCACTGGCCGCTGCAACAAATACAAGTGAAGAAGAAATGCCAACAGCCACCACCACTGTTACCGCCACCACGACCATGATGACAAGAACAACGCCGCCCATTATCCCCGACACCCTCACCGTTGACACGCAGCACCCCGCCATGGCAACCGCAAGTGCAAAATTCACTTCCAGGACCTCATCACTCCCGCAGTCTGCACCAACCACCAGACCCTCCCACATTGACCTCAGAAAACCCGCCACGGAACTTAGCACACAGCTATCATACTACATCACACCCACCAGTACCCCCACCCCGGAAACAACAACCACGACGGCAGCACCAGTCCCGCCTTCAGTGATGCGTCCGGGCCCATCCACGCCCCCTCTCACCGAGGACTCCACATCCTCCAAGTCTTCAACAAAGCTCTCCATCCACACCAATACCGAGCCCTATAGCCGTGGCCCCCCAACTCCCGCCTCGTCATCCGCCTCATCTACTAATCTCCTCCTCCTCGCCGGTAAACGTGTCAACTTTGCCGACCCCACTTCCAGCGCACCCGCCCCGCCCCGCCAACGGCCCACCAGCTCCCAGCGCCCACCACAACGCCCGCCAAGCCCAATTCACATGCCAGCTCCGGATATGTCGAAACACACATGGGCACCACTACACACGATACAGCTCGACTGCGCAATGGACCACACGTGGGCCCCATTTAGGAACAAGCAGCATAGTATCCTCTGTGTTGTGTGTCGTGCCATGGAGTTTGAAGGCCGTGGGGTCCCCGTCAAGAGGAGCTACTACTGCACGTGGTGTGCAGTGCGACTATGTGGTGGGTGCAAGGACGAATTGGAGAACTGTGATGGCGGACTAAGGGAGCTATGGGAGAAGATGGACGAGACCCGAGTAGAAAATATGATCGCTGTGAAGGAGGGACGGGGTATGGAGAGCAGTAGGGCTCTAGTCAAGGTAGAGAAGGGAAAGGAGACGGCGGCAGAGGTATCACCAGAGCCAAAAAGGCTCACATCTGGTGACCGAAGGAGTACCGCTCCACCGCAGGTGCAGGGGCAACGAAGACTAGCCATTGAGGCTGCACAGCCACCCCCACCTCCACCACCGACACAGCGAACAAACTCGATGCCGCCCCCGCAGCGGGTAAGTACAAAATCCCCGCGCCCAACGCAATCCCCGCAACCCCAGGCTCGCCCGCAGCCAGCAAGACCGCGACAGGCAAGTAGCAGTGTCGCCCCCCCACCGCGTCAGCAATCGCGGACACCACAACCCCGACCACAATCACGGACGCCACCACCGCGTCAACAGTCAAGAACACCACCATCACAATCACGGACACCGCAGTCCCGGTCATCACCGCAATTAATTTCTGCAAATACTACAAAACCACAGCTCTCAGAGACAAGAGAGCGCTACCGCATCACCCCCGTTGAGAGCGAGAGCAAGCCTGCAACGGTTGTGCTCGTGGAGAAGCAGAAGGCACCGAGTATAGCGGCGGCCAGCTTAAAGGAAAAGAAGAAAGGCTGGTTCAGGGGCTTTGGTAGAAAGTAGGAGGAGGCCTAAATGGTGGACCTTTCCATGCATTTTCTTTCGTTTTTTCCATTATTATGGGCGGAGATTTTTCTGAAAAAGAAGATCTGATGCTGGGGCTGGCCGTTGTAATCTTTTCTTTTTGTTTCTCATGTTTTTCAATTTTTCGGCCGGTTTTTTTCACGGCCCTGGGGATATCGAATTGTTTGGGGGGTTCATTATAGGGGGTGGACTTTTTTTATTTTTATTTTTGTTTACGGCGATATTTTTCCCACTGTGGGTTTTTCTTAACGCGTCTATGTGGAAAGCTTGGCGATACGGCACAACTGAGGGTTGAGGATGACAACAACAAAACTGTTTCATCGTCAACTCACACAGTACTCACTCTCATTCATTCGATCACAAAAACGATCCTTTTTAATACGTTTTCCCTTTGTCATCAACACCAACGTTATCATCACCGTCATCAGCGGTCTATTCCCGACGGCATGTTTCACTATCTAACATTTTCAATCCCAGGTTCCGCCAGTTCAGCTCAGCTAGGCGCTTTTCTATTTTATTTATCCCCTATACCTTTTGGATCTGGCGTATACATATATATATGCATACATATACTCTCCCTTTACGAGTACATAATGTGTGATGATTTTTCTTTCACAAAACCGGCTCTTTAACCATTTTTTCCCTTTGTATCCATTACATATATAAGCTAGATCTTCTCCATCTATTCATCTCTCTTTCTCTCCGTGTCTTTTCTACCCCCACCGGCTGCATGGCTATGCCCTGTGGCTGTGGCTGTGGCTGTTATATTTAGAAATTCTTTATTTCGATAGGGACGGTGGTACATATGCACGTGTAAGTTGCAAGTGCAATGCATGTATGAAACCTCGCGAATGAAAAGCTGCAATGCGTGCTGCCGGTTTTCGGCCCAATAAGAAATTTTGTCCAGTGATGGCCCACATCCTGCATGAACGCGAGTGCCGGGTAGCGAGCGTGGGGGAGTAAGAGTGAGAATGCATGACTCGTCATGAGCCCTCACTCGCGGCTGTGCTGTGGAGGCGCGGTTATCACTGACTGGCTGGCGGGAGACAAGCGCAGGGAAGGAAAAGTGGGGGGGGTGTTGGGATAATATGTTATCTGTGATAACGCTATAGCTGAAAGTGAATATTGCGTGCTTGATGATCAATGGGACGTTCGATCGATAGTCTTTCTTTCTTTCTTCCGATTGTGAGTCCAGTCGGTAAGCGTGGTGGTGGTTATTCGTGGTTGGTTGAGAGTAAAACGCTGGTTGACGGCTGAAAGATTGTACTTTTGTATGTACGGGTGGGTATACGGTTCGCACATTTTCACCGCTGGCCCACATAGTTACATGTAGTTAGGGTTGCCTTGAAAATCGATAAGGGAAGAGCCATGTATCTAGCTGCTGGCCCCTAGAAAGATGCTTGTTTCTGCGCACCTTCCAAGCTACGGCCATCTTAGTATTTGAATGGTCGCCTATCTGATCCACGCCATTGCCTTGAAAATTTTGCTGCCCTAGTGGTGCGTGTGTTTTCGCTCCATTCCGCCCGAATCGGAGAAAATCTTTACACACACATGCAGAAATCAGCCACTCATGTATAATATATCTGACTGCTCTAGTATACTCCTCCTACTCTAGTGAGAACGACAGTCAATCACGGCAATCAATCAACCGTTCTTCGCCGGAAGAGCCGTCCGGGTTTCGATGGTCTCGAGCACGGACCAAGTCTCTATCTGCATGTCTCAAACAGGTGGCCGGGGGAGTTCGGTGCCGGGAGTGATACTTGTTCAAGTAGGTCTATTCCAAACAATTATCCGATACGTACTTATCTCTCTCCGGGATCCTTCTTCTTCTTTGTACAGCCACTCATCAAAAGTGTTCGTGATTCACATCAAAGTTGGCCCGTGCATAATGTGGCTTACCAGACTTTACTGTAAAATTGAAGAACTAAAATGTATCTATATAATATTATCCAGTGAGTAACATAAAGTAAAAATACCGTGAATGTCTAATTTTTTCTTTGACCACCATTGACTGTTGCTGTGTTGAAGTTTTGAACATTTCAATGGGCACTTTGATTCCGGACATGTTACATTAAATCCGAATCACGAACACTTTTGATGAGTGGCTGTATGTAGGGTAGGTACATGTATAGTAGAGTTGTTAGTTTGGATCTTACCAGCTCTTTATCTTTTTTTTTCTTTTCTTTTCTTTTCATACGTCCCGGATCAATTTTTTCCGAGACAAGAGTGTGAGGCTTGTCGATGATATGTGGTCGATAGGCAATCCGCGTCTTCAGCCCTGATCCAGTGAGGGAGAAGCCCCCACGTTGTGGAGGTTTGGGTACATGTCGGTAACTAAGTAATCAAAAATGGCACACTTGTCTATCCCCTTTGGTGTATTTGTGTATTTTACTCAGCCTTAGTTGGGACTGCCAGCCTAGGATGCTCTAGAAGCACAGAAGGCAAACGGGATACTGTACAGGCCGGCAATTTTTCTGCCTCAAACCCGGATGTGTTCATGGATTCCTGGTTCGATATCTGGATTTGAGTTTTGCCATACCAGCTGTCACTCTCAATCAGATAGGCCAGGTTTGTAAGTGCATGACAGGAGATGAGGCTCTGGTGAGGTGGCGAGATCTAGGGAAAAAAAGAGGTAATGATAAAACACGTAGGACGCGGGGAAGCAAAAGCGGCGGAGATGGAGCCAATGATGTTGGAGGGATCGACGCATGGTCTGTATTTCGCAATGTGCTTTCTTGGCTTGCATTAAGCTAGTTGAGGTTCGTTGGTCATGGATTATCACGCAAGTTCTAGAACCAAGACAGCGTTTAAATTAATGTTATTCATCGATATCGTGCAACTGTGTCCCATTCGATTGTTATTGTAGTTAATTTTGTTTCACTATATGCTTTACAATAATGAAATATTGAGTGATAGGTGGGATATTTCGCTTCTCCAGAATCGGTTATAATCCGACACAGGAAGAAGTAAAGAGAACAGTGGGGTAGCGCACTTTTTAGATCTACGGGGTTGACGCCGTTGGTTTTAATTATCGTCCGAGCTGCGATCATTACTCGTAGTCGTTTCCAGACGCAACTACTATTATTACATGCCATACAAAAGATAGCCTTGGCGGGGGTTTTCTGTGTATGCAGTCCGGAAAAGCTAAAAAACTACGAGTATGTACATGTAGTTAGCGTGTGGATTCTGTCTCGGGGATGATGTGATGTATCGGAGTGCTTGTGGTTCTGGTCAAGATATGGTTATCAGACTCAGGTATATAAACTGATAAGCTGGCACATCAGTGATGTCTGTCTTGAACACGTTTGCGATGTATCTTTTTATCCTGTCCCACAGTCACGTGTCCGAGATTAGTGCGAGTGCGTCACTATGGAGCACTCGAGAAATTGAACAAATATGAATTATCGATGTCCGATTTACTTGGCATTCCGGCCTCAGCATCGAGAAATTGAACAAATATGAATTATCGATGTCCGATTTACTTGGCATTCCGGCCTCAGCATCGCTCACTCCGGGTCTCTGGATGTTCTCGCGGTTAATTTACGCTCTAGATTGCATCTGGGAATATTGGCCATCGATTGCCAGTTTGATAAGCTTATATCTGGGCCAGAACTCGGCCCTTTAGCCATAAGAGGTTAATATATTAGTATCATAGGGTATTTGCAAATAGGACTATTAGTCATAAGATGGCAGTTTACGCGGTTCTCAGCTTTAAGAAAGAAATATGTAGTTTGTAAGAGATAGCATATCGCATCTTGGAATATAGGAGAGATGCAGAAGCGCGGATGAGGTCTACTTGTAGTTTTTTGGCGTTTCCGGACGCAACTGCTATTGCGTACACAGAAAAACCCCGCCAAGGCTATCTTTTGTATGGTATGCAATAGTAGTTGCGTCCGAAAACGCTAGAAAACTATGAGTATAGGTAGCTGCATGTATGTACATGCATGTATGTGGAAATTTATAGAACCCGTCTTACTCACGAATCATAAAGCTAAAACATACATGTACTGATCCGGACGCATTACTTGAGATTTGCACAGTATATATGTACTTACAAGCCTGCTTCATTCAAAAGAGAATGTTAACACATGTTGGTATATGTCTGATAGACTTCGATGTCGAATAGCTTCCTGTACCTCTGACTGGGTAAGTAGGTTTGACACCTGCGAACATACGAATACCTACATACGAATTCTAACTGATTTTGCCAAGAACATATTGGTAGGGTTAACCCTACGTCGGCGAATCATTTAGTTTTACAGGGTTTTCTTAAATAGGCCTGTGCTGGCTTGCCCTATTGTTTCTTTTCTTACTTCCTCCTATCGTACTGCTTTTCCCTTATCGATCCCATTTCTGCTATTGAAAACTGGACCATATTTCTCGATGTGGTCCAGTGATCAATACAAGAAGAGGAGATGGATGAAGATGAAATGCGAAACCAGTTTCGTACCGTGTTTGTCGATCGCTTTTATAATATTGAACCCTGGACCATATTTGTTTTCAAACGGCCCAGAGTTCGATACTAGAAGAGAAGATAGATGAAGATGAAGTGTGATATCTTTAGGGGTGGGTTCGCTATATCTCTGCTGGTCTCCTTTATAGCGATGAGCTATGATCACATATCTTCATGTATATACGTATCGTTCGTTGTTTGGTACTACAAGAGAGGATGGACGAGGTAAGATACGATTCTGGAATTCGAAACTTCAATGATTCTGTATCACCTCCATTCTGGTATTAGGTGCTATGCCCCACTCTATGGGTATGTGATATTTACCAGCCAGTGGGTCACAAAGATTTAATCATTACCGCTAGCTTTTAATTTGCATTGGTCTCAGTTTTGACTGGTTGTTTAATACAACTTGTTTTCTGGTGTAGCTGAATTAGATAAATGCGGCGGCTAGGATATTTGTTATTTTTCAGGCTATCAAGTTAACCAGCTGCTACGATTTGTTAGAAGCTTAAGCTCAGATAAAACCGGGCTAGTATGTAGTTCTGCGGACCTGAAATGGGTCTCGACTAAATCGGGAGTAACATCGTTGTGCACATACAAGCAATTGAACTTTGTATAATCTTTCCGCTGGTTTCTCGGTGAAACGGTTATCATCGAGAGATATACCCAGAACTTCATGTTCGTTTGCATATAAATAGCTGTTTGTCAACCTTGGCTCCAAGAATGAAGTAAAATTCCTCCTCAAGTCAAACCTGCACGGTGTGGCGCATGCCGCTTAGATACATGTAATTGGTACGAGAGAACCCAGCAGGCCAGTGGTGGAAACGTAGCTGGCGGGCGGGAATACGTGGCCAGAACAGAGACAAGTCCTGGTATGGATTTCACTTCATTCTTTCTCATCATCATCACCAACACCAACACCACAACCACAACCATCATCACCATCATCATTATCCTCACTCGAATAAGGTAGTCAGCAGCCCAAGAGATTGGGGTTTGCATATATCGGTCCGTTCAGAATGATCAATACGTAAATACGAAGCTTCAATTCACAAAAACGCAATCCCCAACGCCGCCGCATCCTGAAATCCCACGCCATCTGCAAATGTAGCCGCTCCTGAGCTGCCCATACAATCCATCACCAAGTAATCAAACTCCTCCCACGAAGTCAGGTCCGCCATCATACTATTCGGACTCGTCTCTTCGATCTCCTCCGTCCAAACCTCACCCCCATACCCGTCCATCATCTCAAAGGTATCGACCGCCTGCTGCTGCCGCTTCCCCCTGGTCTGTTCCGTCGCTTCTAGTTTCAGCTCTTCGAGCACGATGCGGTACCGCTGTGCGAGAGAGTTGTCTTTGGCGGCGGTCATGAGCTGCTTTTGACACTTCTCTGCCGCTTCAAAGTATTTCCCCCATACTATCGGGCTGTCGAGTTTGCGCTGGATCGTATACACATAGAGTATTACGACCGCACAGAAGGCCACATACTGTGTGAACTATTCTCTGTACATGAGCATCATCATCTCCAGAGGTGGGGAGACCATCGACTAATTACCCAGAAAGCAGAAAAAACTTGCTGCCCAGCACTATAGTCGTCCACAATCCCAGAAATGATCATGGCTGCGTCTAGACACTGGCGGACATTCTCCTCGTACTCACCAGCCTCATGACCTTTCCGCCACTTGAGACTCGCAAAACTGCTTAGTAGGAACGGCCGGTTAATCAATATAACCGTGTGTGCATAGGCTAGACTCAGCATGCGGCTCTGGCGCTGCAAGATTGGGATAAGGAGCGAAGGCTCTACCTTATCTGGGTCGAGGAACGCCGGAAGACTTGCCCGCCATGCCTGCAGCAGCGTGGTGTAGTGCGTTGCGATCGTGACTCTACGCGGCATTGGGGTGCGGTGGATGCTGTAGAGCTCCTTGAGGAGGCCCGAGAGAATACGGCCGAGTCTGTGAGTGGAGGGTTTGATGAATACGGTACTACTAACTATACACATGCATGGATGGGTGGTTATTAGATTCAATAGGAGTCGTACTTAGCGTGTAGGACCGGTGCCGTCATTATACACTGTGACCTTCCACCTAGGCCCACTGTGCCATCGCGCTGCAGGTCTTCATCGTTGACCTCGGAGGGGAGCTCTTGGTCAACGTCGTCGTCGTGGAAGATACTAGGGCGGCCAAGGACCGCGGAGAGATATTTGTCCATGTTGTAGGCACACCAGAAGACACGCTTGCGGCACTCTTGCTCGATATGATCGATTGGCGTAGTAGTAGAAGCGAGGGGCTTTCGGGGCTTACGGTGGAGCCCGAGGGCGTGAATGAGGTGGGCGATGGTACCGAAGAGGGAACGGCAGTGGTTAAGACGGGAGCAGGCCAGGAGGTAGAAGCACTGGCAGAGGCGGGCCTGCACGTTTGTAAGGCGTATTGGGCCCGTGTCTGCTGAGAGATACCGCTCAGCTGCGTGGAAGTATCGGGCACTGACAGTGTGATGTTAGTTGATATCAGAGGGTGTGAAAACGTGCAGACTCACCCGCCATCACTCGACTTTTGGCTCTTGGTCAACACCGAGTATTTCTTTGCCTGCGCCCAGATCAATAGCAATATCGCTGTTTTATCTCTCTCGCAACTACCTTCCTCAAAGTTCTCATAGAACTCATCCAGCCAGCCCTCGACTGTAGGTCTATGCAGAAATCGATATGTGGGCATCGCATAGCTAAAGTACACCTCAAGCAACTCCACGGCATCCTTCTTGGGTGGCAAGATAAATGAGGCTACATCATAACTACTCGGTAGCCCCTCACTGCTAGGGAAGATTGCCGAGTTCGACGCCGGCGAGTTTATGAGGTGGAGGCGCTTCTGGACACGGAGGAGGAACGACACACCGGATGAGGAGCCGACATATTGGTCTTGGCGGTCTGTATGGAAGGGATCTGGGGAGTTACGGGGGGAATAGCTCTCGGGACGAAGTGAGGAGGGGTGCAAGTGCGGTGTGGACGCAGAGGCACGACCATGATTCGCCGCTGGCGTGGATATCTGCAAGTGAGGGTTCGTGATAGAGTTTGAGGCGGTAGCAGTGGTGTCCTCGGCGGAGGAGGAGGAGGGCATCATGGTATCCGCCATCTGCAATATCGGGCCATGGTGGTGGTGTGTTTTAACTCTGGCAGCAGAAATAATAGCAGCAATACTACTACTATCCATGCTACTACCACCAATGCTTCTAGGGCCGTCGATGGTACTAGTACTGCTGCTACTATTGCTACTATTAAGCCCTACTACAGATCCTTCCTTTCGGCCTAAGGTGTCGCCCCTTGAGCGTGGCTTCCCGCGATTGTATTCGGCGTTGTATAAACACTCGATGCTCCACTCGACACAGCGTACGCAAGGCTGTGTCCCGCTGCATCTTATCTTCTTCCTAACGTCTCAGCACGCATTAGTCCCGTCCTATCCTCAGGATTGATTTAAGAATTGAATATCAACCGCGCCATGCATCATGCAATGCTGGGGCGGTTCTGGGGTTCGGGGGGGGGGATAAACTTTTTACAAGCGTCACAGGCCCGGCTGACGCGTTGGCGCTCTTTTGTTATCCGTGGTGTTTGCCGTGACATTCCTTTTATTTCTAGTACTTTTTTTTTTTTTTTTTACTATTATTTGAGAGATGATCTGATAGGGGAAAAAAGGCTTGAGTGTGGTGAGTGTTTGGTTGTGGACGGGACGGGACGGGAATGGCCTGCTTATGGGCGGAAATGTAGCGCGGATATGGTCGGTCTTGGCGTGGGGTATAGCCGGGTCATTGGATGTCACTCAGGATCATGCAGATGCAGGGGTCGGGTGCACGGCACGGTGCGACTGGAAGATCTCAAGGTAGATGTGTCTGCGATGCGGAGAGAGCTTGTTTGGGGCGGAGGATGGCTATAGATCTAAGGGTCATGCTCAGGTACTGTTTTCCCCATGGTCAATTGGGGCCAATGATTAGAATGCGGGTTTTATTGCAATCTGGTTGACTATGGTGCGCACATTTCTAAAGGTGACACGGCTGTATCTGGAAGTGGAACAATCGTGGCTGCAAGATGAACTCCAAGGCTTATTCCTAGCAGCTTTGCTGCATTCCTGCCGTAATTCACTCTTGAGGGGTATAATACTATTCCACTTTGCTCAGTCTTGGAGTCCTTTACATACAAAAATCCTCAACTTCAAACTCTTATAACTTTTTAACTAAAGTAGATATCAAAAATCTGGAAATAAAACCAAAGTTCGTCACTAGCAGTACAGTTTTTATTTACCGATTTTCTTTAAATTCTTTTTTGGCAGAGTTACAAGACCTTGACCTTTCGCCCGATTTCGTCACCTTTAAGAGTGAGCGCACCATACATACATAATTAACGACAGCTTGAGTCTCGGGTTTTGGGGTACTCGGACGAGCAAAAAGGCCCAAAGTAGCACTACAGGTCATGAACAAAGAAATTATCTCGTGTGTTCTTAGCTGCTAACATACAAAGTGAAGAAATATATCGCCGGAGAGCTGCTAACTGGGTTTAAGTACTGAGCCAGTGAAGCTATCTGGATGTGAACAGAACCACACAACCGGTGACAAATGGCCGGATTTTATGCTTCGGGTCTCTGCAGATATTTCTGAGTAGCATGAGAACGCAAAAGCTTTAAGCTAACTAGGGTATTGATGAGCAACTCAACAGTTTACTAATACCGTGTAGATTTTGTGACATGCTATAAATGAAAATTCGTTTATAGACAGACTAACAAAACACAGATGGAGCTCTACAATTTTTTTTCTCCCACTATCTAGTGTAGCCTAGGCACCATGATATATATATATACAAGACTTACTTTCCCCCCTGCTCCGCTTTCAACTTTTTCTGCCCCTCTGCCCAATCCCTCGCCACCTTCTTTGCCTCCTCCTCACTCTTCTCCCCAAATACATCAATTCCCCACCTCAGGGGATAGTTCATCCTGCCCTTCCTCTCCAGCGCCGAAATCTTCTCAAACGCCTCCTCCGGAATAACAAACTCCTCGAAGTTAGTGGCGATTCTCGCCGGCGTCACACTCTTTGGCAGCACGACAGTCCCGCGCTGGACAGCCCAGTTGATGAGCACCTGCGCGGGCTGCTTTCCAAGTTGTGAGGCGATCTCCACGACGAGGGGGTCGTCAACAACGCGGGGGAGGTTATAGATGTTGTTGCCGAGGGGGCTGTAGGCGGTGATGAGGATGTTCTGAGCTTTGCACCACGTGAGGAGTGGGGGCTGTTGTAGGTAGGGGTGGGCTTCGACCTGGTTTATGGCTGGGGGGATCTTTGCGCTGTTGTTTTTATCAGTGTCAGCTCCCATAACTTCGGGGCTTCAGAGCTTTTATAGAGCGGGGGGACTTACAACGCCAAAATCTCCTCGATCCTCTCTCTCGTAAAGTTGCTTACGCCAATACTCCTAATTTTCCCCTCCTCCACGAGGCGCTCCAGCGCCTGCCACGTCTCCTTTATGGGAACGTTATCAAGCGCGATCAGATTTGTGTCGGGCTCTGTCGGGAATATCTCGGGCGAGGAGACGAAGCCGACGGGCCAATGAATGAGATACAGGTCTACGTAGGTGAGTTGTAGGTCGAAGAGGGATTTGTTCAGTGCTTTTTCGACGTCCGCGGCGCGGTGGGCATTGTTCCAGAGCTTAGAAGTTATCTAGGGGGGGCTGTTAGTGCCATGGGGCATATGGGGGGCAGTGGGAAAGAGAAGAGGGGGGAGGGGGGAGTTACAAAGATTTTTTCCCGCGGGACGCCAGAGGCCTTAATACCAGCGCCGACTTCGGCCTCGTTGCCGTAGACGGAGGCGGCATCGATGTGGCGATAGCCGGCCTTGAGAGCGGTTTCGACGGCGGTCTTGACTTCGTTGGGGGCAGATTGCTGTGGTGTGTTAGTAGTTTGTTTATGGGGTAAATGGGGGAGGGGCAAGAAGGGATATTAGGGGCGGAAATACCCAGGTTCCTAGACCGATGGCGGGGATCTTGTACCCCGAGTTGAGGGTGAAGGTACGGCCGAGTGACATTGTTGGTGGCGTTTCTGGCTGTTGTAGTCGTTATGGGTAATGATTAGAGTGCTGGTTTTTGTCACTGACCTGGCTAGCTGGCTAGTGGTTGGGGAAAATATTAGAATTACCGAGTGTTTAGGAGGATATAAACAGGCAAATATATCACATCTTCCCCCTCCCCCCCCCCCACCTTAATATAACTACCCCATACGCGATAACCC
>VOVZ01000024.1:529998-566556 GCA_008079325.1 Morchella conica | reverse complement strand
GAGGTGGGGGTAGAGAAATGGGTTTCTTGGATATGGGTGGTGTGAAGGTGCTGTGGGGAGATGAAGAAGAAGAAGAAGGAGAAGGTTTGTAGATGGCAGGAGGAGGAAGACTGGTACGAGATGGAGGAAGGGAGAGGAGGAGGAGAGAAATTGTTATGTGGTGGTTTGGTTTCTTGCAATGAAATGTTGGTCAACAGAATCCGCTGCCCACTGTGGGAAATCTTAGCTACAATGGAACAACAGGCCTGCACAGTGCGGAGGGGATCGGTAAATCTTTTTACAGATTGGACAGCAGGAATTTACTCGTTCCTAGATCCTGGCCACAGAAACTTACAGCGAGGCGGCACTTCTAGGGACCCCAAAACACTCGGAACATCAGAACTCTATTCTTCTCTCGATCTTGATAGGAGGAGAAAATGGCGAGGACTCTACCTACATACCTTTCCCTTCCATTAGATACCCCGCCATTATTACTCTGTGTGGGTAGGCTTTTTCAAATGACAATTATCGTTGCTTGCCAAGACCGAGTGCTCATTAGTGTCGCCTTTTTACCTCAGGGTCAGGGTTTTTTGGCGTACCTTGGCAGCGAGTGCTCCTTAGTGACGCCTCCCACAATGTGCTTCGGAGCGAATTTTCATGTGCCAAGACGTGCACTTGAGACTGGTGGCTAGGGCTAAACCGCGTGCTTCATAATGAAGCACGCGGTTTGGCTACCAAGTAAGTAGGGAATGTTTACTGATAGATTGAAGATTGAGATGGTTATTAGGGAGAGGCAGAGTGTTGAGAGGAAGCTGTTCTATGAATTGCATCATGGAGTTTCTGTTTATATATAGCCTGTGTTTTGGGCGCTAATATTCACCTAAGAACGCACCGCTCAAACAGCAAAAAGAAACGTATGCTCAAAGGGTGACGAGCCTTTTATTTGGAAGATATACAGATTACAATACATATACGGAGGCACGAGGTAAACAGGAGATGGCTACATGTATGGAGTGGGGGAATGGGCCTTGGCGTACATAAGTGACAGTGGGCAGGAGCACATTGTGGGAAAGACACGTCCTGCGTCTCTCCAAACAAAAATGACCCACAGAGGTTCCACCGTGGGGTAGGCGTGGAGTAGAATGGGAGCCTGATAATAGCAGTCACTAACTTGTACTTACTCGCGCACAATCTCTAATCCTTTCCTTTATAAACCCCCGCTCATCTCCTCTCCTTCTTTCCTTCCTTCATACTCAGTCAGTCTTCCATCTCTTGCCTCCACCATTCACTCCTGCTGCCCTTTTTTTCCTGTCAAGGTTTGCTTACATCCTTAAGCTTTTGGATTTGGTAGGCTTGTCAAGAAAAGGGGACGCAATGACAATGGGCTGGACAAGAGGTACGAGCACGAGTATACATCGCCTTTTCCCCCAGTCTCTTCCATCACCTCTTCCACACTCCTTCCAAGCGAGGATATTCGTGCCCTCACTCTCATGGGCCGACCACTCCTTGCGTGCCTTCTTTTCTGTTTTCCTTTTCCCTATCTTTGTGTTTTATTTACTTACACACTGGTAGAGAACCGGAAACCAACAGAAGATAGGCAGAGGAGCTGGGATATGGGAGAGGGTACGATTCGGTTTGTCCCTATTGGTTTGGATCGGTCATCACTTCCGACCCTTTTTGTTGTTTTCGTCCTCAATATATTCTCCTCGGATGATTGTTATCAAGGTTGAAAACAACAAAAAGGTATGCGGAGTGGGGTGATCATCGGCGGTGGGAAATAATTATGGGCCGTTTGTTGCTTGCGTTCCTTCTTTTTTGTCTCCTTTTCCTCTCTTTCTGTTCCCGCACACGGGCCGCTGGAGAGAAGCGGATACAAACAGAAGGAAGGCAGAGAAGCTGGAATAGATAGAGAGGGTGCGATTCGGTTTGTCCCTATTGGTTTGGATCGATCATCACTTCCGACCCTTTTTGTTGTTTTCGTCCTTAATATGTTCTCCTCGGATGATAGTTATCAAGGTTGGAAACAACAAAAAGGTATGCGGAGTGGGGTGATCATCGGCGGTGGGGCCGTTTGTTGCTTGTGTTCCTTCTTTTTGTATGGATTGTCCCACTTTTGTATACGAGCATAGGTGTCGAGAAACAAGATGGATAAAAGGAAGGTAGTAAAACTAGTACTGAGAGGGTACAATTAAATTCGGCCCTTTGGTCATTACTTCCGCCTCGTAATAAAAGGTGGCGATCTTTCACGGACAGTACAGATTGAGGTACTTCTACATGTAGAGGGCGATGCGAGGATGGACTAATTAGATAGAGAAAGAGATTAACATTATAAGCCTTTTAATTACTTTTTACCTAATATCCAAACGCCTTTTTTATTCTTTTTTTTTTGTGCTTCTTCCTCGGTGATATCCAAAACGCCTGTCAATCATAATAAATCACTCGCTCTATATACTTTACTTGGCAACGTTTGGCAACGGAAATCACTCGCTTTATATGCTTTGCTTGGCAACGGATATTGTTTACGCAAGTAGCCGGAGTTGTGGGGAAATAGTGATACACCGAACTTGAAAGTATAGTAGTCACTAGGAGGTTCCCAACTCAATTTTTTTTTCTTCTCTTCTCGGTGAAGTTTTCACCACAGCATTGTGGCCTCATCGTGGGGTTACATCTAGCTAGCTAATATACGGCCGGAGGTCCGAGGTTGGCAACCAATCAACCAGACAAAAACGAACATCAAGAATCGAGGATTTCAACATAGGGTGTCGATCTATCTAGATCTCCTATCTGCTGCTTTATGGTCTGTACCTAGATCTCTACCAGCACAACCTCAGTGTATGTGTTGTGATTTCGACTTCATTTATCTGGCCACTGTGAGCACGCCGCTAGTACTCCTTAACCCTCATTGATACATGATGTATCTAGCTAGGCTCGTCGATCGCCCCCAAGTAACCCCCCTACTTCCATCCTTCCAGGCTTGCTGCTAAGTAGGGTAGGGTCCGAGAGTATAGTCCCGGAAATGAGGGTAACATTGTTACGGTATTGAGTCAAGAATACTGGATCAAGCCAGCATCGTAAGTAGAATACCATATCGATGTCTTATCAATACCGTATTCTTACAGCATCACTAGCGTATTGCCTGGACGGTAGTGAATTTCTGCCCCTTTCCGGCACTCATGTATGTACCGGGGTTCACTTAAAGTCTGAAGAATCTGATAAGATGAGTACCCCTGTTTTACAACAAAACCAACCGATCGAGTTCTTCAGGCTTGTGCCGAACGTCCGGTACATGCAATATTGTACCATTTGTGTGACAAGCTGCCTGGGGGTTACCCCACGTGCACAGCCTTCGTCTTCCGTGCTTTCCACATCTTCCACACTCTCTAAGCCTTCTACATTCTCTACATCCCCCCATAACCTTCATTTTTATCTCGTCAATACTGACCAAATCTCATTGGTGGGTACTTCCCCCCATTAGAATCTCTCAAACTCTTTTCCAGCGGCAGCGCTACTGATTTTATGACATTTTACGAATAGGAAAAGTCTACCCGGGTATAAATAACATCGATAGAATCAGTCCCGGTCCCATGATAATTACAGACCACACATTAACGGGACTGGTAGTGTCGGGGGGCATCTCTGGAGCTTCTATGCCCCAAGGCCAACAAATGTTATTGTGCCTTAGAAGAATTTAGAATCAACACATATACTTCGGGTCCTTGGGATGGGGTGAGGTAGGTTTTTTCTTCCTATTTTTCAGTAATTGCATGCAGACCTTAGTCTACGGCAATGGGAGGTGGGGGGTTGTCCGTGCTTGGAAACAATAGGCTACCCTAATTAACAGTGATTCTACAGTTGATTGACAAGTGAATGGTATATAGTACGACACTTGAGTATAGAAATGCAATTTCGCGGGGATGGTATAGAAGCGCCGGGGTTGACTGGAAGTACTACTATGGACCTTCCTCGGCCGGGTTTGCGCTGATATCATATTGGCATAGGTGGATACATGTACGTAGGCATACGTACTACTACGATCGTTTCGCGATCCTTTTGTGTGTAGAGATTGCGAATTACTGATCAACTTATAGGTCGCTACTTGTTGGTTCTCTGTATTTTTTGGGACCACAATATTAGATGGTCTGCTATGAGAGCAAAGTGTGGACAGAAAACGGTAGTGTCCAGACAGCCACCCGTTATGTCAAAGCATTACCGAAGTGTCTAGTTATTGGTTTTGTTCAGCTTTCGCTCTACCGAAGGAATAGCGTTATACAGCGTGGAGTCATTCTCTTGGGAATGATTGCGATTGGTACAAAATATTATCTATCCTCTCGATCCCTATTCAGTAGGTCTAAGTTTTGCAATTTGGCCGATATGCGTCTCTCCTACTGTCATCTCCTGCCGAGTAAGAAGACCTAGCAACTATTTAATAGCCTGATAGATAGAACGATGACCATCGGAGAGAAGTCCGTAGCCCACTATTAGGTACCCTACTGACACCTCAACTCGGCTATGGCATATTAGCGAGAGAGATAAAGAGTTTCTATTCTAATGTTTAGTATTTAGCTGGAAAGGAACTTTTCATAAATATTCTTCGGAGTTTGCCGGCGCTAACAACTACTAATCTACATGTATGTGTGTGCAGGAATGAGTCCATACATACAAGCTATCAAACCGAATTGGCTCCTTTACAAGGGCGACAACGAAAATGGAGATTGGAAAATCAACCTATCGCGACCGGTAAACAAATAGATAGGTTAGGTAGAATGATACAAGGCAGTGCGATACATGTGATACATGTGATACATGTGCTACACGTGCTATATATTTGGTAGCGAAAGAAGGTGTGTGGGGAAATCATGTCAGGGGGCAAGTATACTTTAGTAATCAGTGATTATTTCTATAATCACAAGCGGTCACTCGCTACTCTTGTCAAGATGTGTACATGTGTATTAACTTTATAAGCCCCCTACTCCCGCAATATGGCACAAGCTAGTGGTACCTAGTAGCCAAGAAAGCTTACAGCCGCATGCTACCAAACCTCCACTTGTCATATCCATCGGGACACATACCGACCCTCCGTGCCTCCCGTCGATCTTTCATCCGTCCTCCCTTTTACGAACCGTGAGATTCACTCATCCAGAAGTACAGTCCAAATCCATGATCGAGGGATGTTCGCTGAACGCTCGATACAGGTACAAACTTGAACACACGAACGCACAGGCTTCTAGAATCACGAGACAGGGGATAGGATGAGGTTTCGGTGAACCCACCCTGGACAGACAAGCTTAATACTGGGTATATCCACGGTCATCATCAGCTATTCATCATCAGGTTCGAAACCGTGACTCTCCTACTTGGAGACCCTTGTAGTAATCATAGATTTACTCGTTCCTGGATATAATCGGTACCTAGGATGTACGCACGGAGGTCTAGGGATTACACATTGACTTGATTCAAGGGCACCAATTTTGAGCTAAATACGTGTCATGAACGGCTGGAACTCATTTTGGGTGCTCTTAAGTGTTGCATTGTCTACAAGATCAAAAAGAAGAAAAAAAACATGCCATTATTCCAAATTTAAGGGGGGCTCGGAGACATTTAAATCTGGGCTCGTGATACCAGAAAATGTTCCTCTTGCATGTCATAATGGTCATCAGCTTTAATTCTCAAATTGTTAGGCTGAAAGCTTCGGCCGTCTGTTTTTATTTCAAAGCCAGAAACAACGTCAGCGTCGACGTAATATTTGTCAGTAAGGGTACATTGTAATCATAAACCTAAAACGCGGATGGCTTCGCTCGGGAGCTGAAACAAAACCTGAGATTTTAAGTATGTCCTTGACACGGGTGCTAGAGACAAGCACTGCCTTGTAATTTCTGTTTCGAGCATTGACGGACACCACAACGAAGGTTTCCTTGGAGAGATCTGTTGATCCGACTTCTAAGTGCATACCGATGGCAGATATCAAAAATGGCTTTCGCCTATCAGCTGCTGATTATGGCTATTTACAAATGATCGAAAGCTTCCTTTGATAAGTTTGTTTTTTGTTTAATTCATTGATTACATTTAACCTTTTCCTTTGATAGGCCTCTTTAGTCCATTCTACTAATTGCCTTTCCACTAAGATCCCTGGAGTACATATACACAGCTGCCTGAAAGACACACGTATTATGCTTCAGAAATATACTCACACATAGAACGGGTACCGTTAAAGAACTCACAATCTTTAGTTCCATAAGTGGCACTTCAAGGAAATTCAGTACTGTGACATTGACAACAAGTTCTTGCGGGCTGAACATACATCTATCTCATCCCCCGGTTATGATGTAACAATAACAGTAACCGAGCATTTTTTAAGTCATTCAAAGAGTAAAGTGGTGCATATGAATCAAAAGGAATACGGCATAGACTTAGCGAGAGGATGGCTAATCCCTCGAAAGACCGGAAGATCACATTGAGCACACTCACAAACTACACCTGATACTTGCATGATGGCCACGGGAGGGTAAGACACGTGCGGAGCCAGCGAGAGACGGTGACAGAGGAGTAGGATTCGATATTCTAGGCCGGGAAAAAAGGACGGAAAATTCGATTCAAATTGGTGGCACGTAGCTGGTACATCTGGCCATCACACAAACCCCGTACCGCCGACCTAGGCATATAAGTTAAAAAGAACTCAAAACTACATCATCTAAAACATAGCCAACGATATTTTCTCTAGCTACTAGCACTGGTGCCCTTGAGCAGATCCAGAGTTTTCGATCATTTGCACCCCTGAAATCAAGATTTCCGAGACCAGAGTACAATGCTGCATAGGATGCCTGCCACCTTACCCTTTATGGAATAATTAGTAGTGGTTGTGAGTTCGTTAGATTTCGGTTGGGTCGGCTCAGGAGTCGCTTCCCTTGATGCCGGGTCCGATGTCGCGTGGGTATGGCGAAGCTTCTATACTAATTCAGCTCCACAATTTGCGCACCTACATACACAGATCTCAACTTAGCAGCACTCACTTAGTAAAAATTGCATGACCTTATCGCAAAATTTAAAGATCCCCTATTACCAATTTTCTCCCCTTTTTTTCCTGTAGTTGGTCGGTTGGCCAGTGCTCTTTCACAACCAATTAATTCGTCAAGTATATGGGTATATCATAAGATGACTATACGCAGAGTATTACTGCCACTCTAAATTAGAGAGCTAGTTATTAGATGGGATAGTTTCATGAGAAAACCAAGGATAAAGCCTGCATCCATGCAGAGTTCTAGGTGGTACCGTAGAAACAACGACGCTGCCACAACCGAGGGATCGTATTCTTTCCCAACAGCAGTATGTATGCACAATTAGTCTCGGTTCCCTAAAGCAAGATCTAACACAGGAAGACTTGCCGACAGCACATGCGCTTTAAAACACAATGGAGAATTGATACCTATGAGGACTCCCCAAAAGCCCCCGGTGGGGGTAGGTAGTAAGATAATACAGAAGAAAGCGATCTGATCGCCATCCATCACTCTAAGCTGAGTGCGTGCACAAGTAGGTAGATAGAGTATGGCGGGAAAAGAAAAAAAAGGATAATGCAGATGATTTTAATTATGTCTGAGCATGCAGTTTAGGCGGTAGAGAGTACTCTAGACTATGTACGAGCTTAGGTGGCACTAGTTATGCAGGTTCCCCAGCTTCTTAATTCAAGACATTCCTCTTATGTTCCCTTGCAGTACCGGGTAGCATTTGTTAATGTTTCCCTGGAAACTTTACCCATCGTACGCCAAACTCAGTTCCAAGTATTCATGGCACGTAATCGCTCCCACGGGATGGCCGGGAGAGCAGGCACATCATTTCTAAAGTACCTACTCTATACAATTTTCTGTAGAATTTCCACGCGCGCCGCCCTCCCCCCCCCCTCCCCCCCTCCTCCTATGGCCTATCCATCCCACCGTCCATCCGCCCATCCCAGCTTTGTATCAAGATATTGGGCTAGTTAGCTATAAGCAGCTAATAAACTAAGTAAGCTGCTGTCCATATATGTAGCTCCATGGAGCCCACCACCCACTACTACTACTGCTACAACTGATCACCGAACCCATATCTATCATTCCACTACCCCCCCTCCCCTCCTTCCCCAGGCTTTGAGATGGGCCTTCGCACATCCGCCGACTCCTCTACCGCCTCATACTAAATCCGCCAGTTCGTCGCTCTTTTACTATTTCGAGGGAGGACGCCCGCGATCGGCAGTGCACTTACTTTTGTAACGCTATTTATATATTGGAAGGATTACATATATTCTATAACTTATATTATATTACGATCACTGGTATCGATACAAAGAAGAAGAAGAAGATCAAGAACGAAGAGGAAGAGGATCGAAGGGAAGAGGAGAGAGATAGTGCCGGTATCTATGGCAACGACGACGCATATTCCAAACTATGTCAACCCAGAAACAAGAGTGCCCGAGCTGCTGGGTGTGCAGATTGGGCTGACAGTGCTGGCATTCCTAATTGTGATGGCGAGGGTCTTCACGAGGGCGAAGATTTTGAGGTTCTGGGGGATGGATGATTTGGCGATTTCGGTGGCTATGGTGAGTTGAATATCACTTTCTTTTTCTCTTTATGACGTAGTGGATTATTCTTTTTCTTTTTGGTTGGAGAGACTAATTTTTGGATCTATGGTAAAGTTACTTGCGGTGATTGAGACTACATTAGGGTGTATGGGTATGTGATACTATCTCTATTCTACCCAGTGGCGCGGATTGGGGATGAGTGGGCATGAAGCTAAGAAATGATTGTTTTGCAGCTACACGATACGGCACAGGACTTCACCTGTGGGATGTTCCGCCAAACCTATCATTGGCACCCTCGCTCAAGGTACACATCGCACATGCCCCGATCCCACTATCAACTTCCCCACCCAAAAAACAGCTCCAACGTTTCATTTCAACGAGAATACTAACAATGTACTCCAATAACCGTAGATGTCATTTGTCGTGCAAATCCTCTATATGCCCATCCTGCTCATGACGAAGCTCTCCATCCTGCTCTTCTACCGCCGCCTCTCGCCCAACGCGCAATACATACGCATTGTCAAGATCGTCATCGGGCTCTCGGTCGCCTTCGGCATCGCCGTAACGCTCGGCGATATCTTCCAGTGCAGGCCAGTCGCATTCGTCTACGACACCTCGATCCCTGGCGGAAAGTGTATTGACCAGATGGGCTTCTTCAAGAGCACGGCCGTCATCAATATCGTGAATGACTTTATCGTGTTTGCGCTACCACTACCGACGCTATGGAGGCTGAAGATGCCAATGGCGCAGAAGCTGGCATTGGGGTTTATTTTGGGCCTGGGGGCGTTGTGAGTATTATTCTTTGCTATTGCGATGTGGCTGCCTGAGTGCCGGAAATTTGGGAGGCGAGGGATAAGATTGCTAATGTAGAGATATTGGTGGTTGTAGTGTTTGTGTTGCAAGTTGTATCCGTCTTAGTCTTTTGTTCCGTCTTTCTCAACAAGTGGATGTGACCTGTAAGCCGATACCCCTTCAATTAATTCGCAGTGCAAATTATCCCCATATATATTTCCCGCAATTACTAATACTCACACCTCCGCAGGGCACGGCGTTGATCTCTCAAATTGGTCCTGCATCGAGTACAACATCGGGATAATATGCGCGTCGCTCCCGGCACTCAAGCCCCTGATGGGCCGACTGCTGCCCTCGGTGTTCGGTCGGACAAAGACGGGTAGCAGTGGAATAAGCGGCTTTAGCGGCGCCGCAAAGAAATCAGGCAACATGTATGCGCTGGGGTCACTTAGCGGCGGAGGGGGAAACGCGAAACCAGAATTTGGCCATGGGGTCGCAATAACGTGCCGTAAGTCCGATGAGGAGAACCTGCACCACCACGGCCACAATCATACGACGAAGGACAATGAGAGTGAGGAGCACATTATCAGTTACGGCCCAAATGGGATCACGAAGACTATGGATATCACGGTCGATGTCGAGGAGCACGGGGAGAGTGTCTCCACGATACAGAGCGGGCGCGGGATATAGCTTGCCGCGGCCGACGTTGCTTAAGATTGCAGTGTTTGGGGAAAAAAAGTACTTGGGAATTGGTTTCTGTTCCCGCAACCCTTGAGCCAGAAGCTCAACATTATGATAGGAAACCTCCCCTTTAGGTCTGAAGGAAGATATATTGGGTGATCCTTTTTCTTCTTGTATATATGAATAATTTACTTTGTTGACAATTCCCTTCGGGCTAGACCATGCTTGACGCAGTAGGTCGCTCTATATGTATGAAAGACAGATATATGTGTAATTGGCTCCAATGGGCCATCCTTTACGTCTAGTAGGTAGATTACCTACTAACTGAGAACTCACTGTTTAATGCACCACCCCTGATCGAAATCATGAACAGCTAGTGACAGCCTCAGCCGATGATGATTTCATGAATTCAATAGCGTGAAATTGGTGGAATTGTCAATAGAAACTCTCATGATGGCCTGACTTCAAGTATGGCTTTTTCGTGGCTCGACTACTCTACTTTCGTCAAGAGTCTTCTTCAGGACCTGTCGGTAAAGCATACCAGAAGCATGCACCAACAGCAAGAGCCAGATGTAGTGGGGCGTACACGCAGATAAAACCTTGCTGATGGTGAGAATCAGTGGCACCAGAAGAATCAAAATATTAATTTTGATGTCCACCGCACCACCCAAAATACTACATTTGCCATCCTTGATATACAGCAGAGGAATGCTGATGTGGAGATAATGGCGCGGTTTCAAGCAGGTTCGTTTTTCTGAGACATCTCTGTGCGTTTTTTCCCTCTGTTTTCCCCGGGAAATATTTAAAATAGTGGTGGTCATGACGAACACACTTAACTACTCTTAATTTCATAGCGTTTCCGAACACGACTGCTATTGCATGAAATGCAAAAAGATGGGTTTCGCGCTTTTTTGTATGGTATGCAAGAAACGTCATGAAATTAAGAGTACCTGCCTAGATAGTAAATACTTCTTATTGCGCACCTATAAGATTCTTTGTAAGAAAATCTAGCTTAAAGCACACACACACGGCATGTGGTATATGTAGAGTACCTAGATTCAGAGCAACTATGAAGTAGGTATGTCCATACTTAGGTCCTACGTGGCTAAGATTGCGGCACCTGGGTTGCCATTTCCTGCTGCGTAAAAATGAGCCCACCTCCTCTCAGGTAGAGTGCAGTAGAATGCCTTTGAAAGAAGACGGTTCGGATCCACCGAAAACGCCACAGCCCACAGAGCCAAAGACTAGCACTAGTGCCTACAGCGATGGTAAGAGTCCTATTGGCCGGGGCAGCCACCTAAACCCTGTTTCTAGACCCCTGTTTCTACAATATCTTTCCCCATCGCTGTAACTGCTTGCTTCCATGCATATAAACGACCTGAGACATGTGCACCCCGCAGGGTCTGAGAGCGGGCTTAGAATCCTTATTAGAAATTCCATTTTAAGCTTAGTGGGGGCAGTTCGAGGTATACTAGCATATCTGCTAGGCCTTAATAATTTGGTTTTTGTATGTAGCTTAGCGCTCTAGGTACTCACTCTATCAGTATCAGGGAGAAAAGTGGACCAGGGTAAGCAATAATTTGTGCAGAGAAATGATAAATTGGGACAATATCGATTACCACGGTTTACTAGAGGTTTGTACATACCTACACGCCTAGAGTACCAAGCTGTCATTTGCCCCGCCTTCTCGGAACTTCGGAACCTTCAATTATCTACCTACCGTACTATGCAGAGTTATATGCACGATGCGATGTCTCTTCAGAGTAGAACATGAGAGCGCCACCAACGGCAAACTACAGTAAGTCGTGCCCCAGGGCCCGAGCCCAAGCCATCGGGACAAATAACGCCGTTCCCTATGTAGAGTAGAGTACCTATATATTTACCGGTCGCGAAAAGAGGGGCGTAGAGTTAAAACCTATTGAGAGGTGTCGGTCGGTTGTGTGTCTGCTGGGACATACATAGCCCACAGGTGAATCTGAAAAGTAAAATGAAGTCTGCTCGGAAGGGATACTCCGTCGAGTGGAATCCTGGTAACGTTTCCTGTAGTGTAGGCACAATTGAAATATTAAGGTACCTATATCTAAAGGAGGACTCTCTGCAGGCAGGGTGTGGCCGCACACACATGATTGACTTGATAGATAACCGGTTTAGACGAGGTGGGTCCCTTAGCAAATATATGTAGAGTACCTACATACCATTCGCTCTAGAGCATGTACTTTGTAGTAAGGTGCCAGATACTTCACATATCTCAGAATACTCGCAGTGATAAAAGGGTCATATGAATTGTATGTACCAACCCCCAGCTTCTTTAGTCATGATATATATAATGCGCGCATTCGATCGAGATCTTCTAGGGCCAGGGCCTAGGGAGATGCCGTCGCGTTCCCACCTGTCAATGTACTCAACACCGTGACAGCTTAATTCCAGATTCTCAATAACGGGTTCCGGGACATCTAAAGCTTCCGTACCACTATTGCAGAAAGGTTTTCCCGGGTAGAACATTGAGAACATTACGCATGCCAAAACGCCACAAATGATTAAATAATTGGGGGGGGGGGGGGGGGTCGTACCACATTCTGACGCTTATGGCGTCTATAAGATGCTCTATTCACGATGGTAGAAATATGAACCCATCGCTACCCCTGTTAATCGAAATTAAAAGTACATTTTTGTATTAGCAGATGCAATTATTACCAGGGGAACCATACCATCTACATACTCGTTACCGGTGTGGTAGCAACCAGATTCACGACAAGGGTGTGTGAATACACATGTAGGTACGGGGTGGATACCACTCACTGCTACTCTTAGACTACAGTACCACCCATACTTTACCTGAGCTTCTCGTAGCGAGCAGTACCGACGATGATGCCTTGTACCAAAAGGTGATAGCTAGGGAGCAGTTAGGGCTTCAAAGGAATCCGGCAGTTATCCCTGCGCACCCGCCCTCTCCCACGTGGAAAACGCGCCTGGCCGGCCTTGTAGAACCAGTATATATTCTTTGAGATCTTCCACATAGATGGGAGCTCTCTCCATCCACTGCAAATCGGTTCAATCATTTGCAACGGTCATTAATCCAGTCTCTATCCTCTTTCTCTCGTTATTTAGCTCCCATAATGGTTCTCATTCGTGTCAGCACACCGCTGCTCTTCGGTGCTATTGCTGCGTTTTTTGATATTACCTCTGCTGCAGCGGTCCACAAACCCCGTACGGTGTCTTCATGCAAAGTTTCACCAGCAGATGCGGCATGGCCTTCAGAATCTGATTGGGCGGCCTTGAATACCACCGTTTCGGGTCGCTTGATCAAGGTTGTACCACTGGCGTCTGTATGTTACGAGTCGGAACCCGACTATGATGCGGAGAAATGCACATATGTTACTGATAATTGGATGTCCGCTTCTCTGCACGTTTCTGGTAAGAGAATAATTCCAAATTGAGCGAATATTACTGTTAGTAGGAAAGGTTGATTAATATCTGATCTTAGACCCGGCTTCAATTATGGCACCGCTATTTTCAAACAACACTTGCCTGCCAACATCAGACCCTACTGCGAGCTGTACCCAGGGTTTCTATCCTTCATACGCTATTAATGTAAGCAGATTTCAAAATAAAGCCATTTCCTCTTCCTCTCTTGACATTTATTAACTCATTCATCTAGGTAACCGACTACACCCATGCTCAAGCCGGTATCAACTTTGCCCGCAAAAATAACATCAGACTCGTAGTCAAGAATACCGGCCACGATTTCCTGGGCAAGAGTACCGCACGCGGAGCTCTTTCTCTCTGGACCCACAACCTCAAAGATGTGACATTCTACGACTCATATTCCGAGCCCCTTCTCGGGTACAAGGGAACTGCAGCCAAGGTCGGTGCCGGTATTGAGGTCCAGGAAGCCTACGCCAAGGCCAATGCCAAGGGTGTTATGTTTGTCGGTGGTGAACAGAAGACTGTCGGTTTCATTGGTGGATACATCCAAGGTGGTGGTCACTCACCGCTCTCCTCCAAGTACGGTATGGCTGCAGATCAAGTCCTTGCTATGGAAGTCGTCACTGCGGACGGTGTTTACAGGAAGGTTGGACCTCTCACAAATCCCGATCTCTTCTGGGCTCTCCGCGGCGGTGGTGGTGGAACCTTTGCCGTTGTCATTAGCATGACTGTTAGGACATGGAAGGACATTCCAGTGACCACTCTGCCATTGACTTTCAATTCTTCCAACTACGAAAACTTCTGGAAAGCTGTGACCGCGTTCCATGAGGTTCTTCCAAACATGGCTGACAAGGGCATCTATACCTACTACATGACCTCCAACACTTCTCTCAGCTGTATCCCCATCTTTGCTCCCGATATGACTGTCAGCGAGGTCAACGGTCTTCTCTCAGACTTCTACCATACCCTTGAACATCTCGGAGTGACATACAACGCGACCGCCACTCAGTACAAAGGTTTCTACGATGCTTGGTACTACTCATTCGGCCCTGAGCCTGCCGGCCTCCAGTCTGGGACTATCTCTCGTCTGGTTCCCCGAAAGGTTCTTGAGAAGAACACCGAGGGCGTTATGTCATACCTCCAAGACCTGACCAATACCGGGCTCACCGCTGTTGGATTTAGTATTCAACCCGAGCACAAGGCTGGTGCTTTGATGTCTCTTAACGCTGTCAATCCTGCGTGGAGGCAGAATGGGCTCCACGTCATCTCCGGATACATTGTTCCTACTGGCTCTACACCGGCAGAGGTTGAGGCTCTCCGTGACCACTGGGTCACCGAATATCTCTCAAAGATCCAGGAGATTACCCCTGGCGCTGGTGCATACCTCTCTGAGGCGGCTTATAACGAGCCTAACTTCCAGCAGTCGTTCTATGGATCCCACTACCCTGGGCTTTATGTTGTCAAGAAGCTCCGTGACCCTGAATCAATATTCTATGCGCACACTGGTGTTGGTAGTGAGGACTGGGTAGAGACTGATGGAATTCTGTGCGAGGCTTAGAAGGTTGCTGTTAGTTTTGGACAATTAGACATGTAGTTATATACCATACCCATAGCGTTAATAATATTTAATAGTGGTTTGAAACAAAAGAGGTGAAGCTTTACTTTCCGAGTGATATTCTATGCAAATATCGGTTGAGCCGCACTCACACGTTGAGATGATCGTATGGCCTGAGCGCGGGATTATCGTGTGGCCTGAGCGCACGTGCACTCGGAAAACCCTAAAGCAACTCTGAGACACATTTAACCTTCATGCAGAGGTAGGTGGCATTCGCAGTGCCTCCGAGTCTTTACCTATGATTCCAACGCCCAATGGCCGGTCTGCCTTGCCCATGCGGCTCTTGATCCGAATAGTGTTGAATTTTCTTTTTGAGGCGACAAAGCTCTTCGCTTCTATAGATAAGGTGAAAAAAAAATATGATTGGCAATACGAACCGTTTTTTACTTTCTTCGACTCAGTATGTAAGTGCTCTCCGAGTAGTATGTAAAGAGTACTTATCCACTGACAGTGTGGACAGATTGTAAACCTGTATTCCACACTTCCACCTAAATATGAGTCCAACTTTCAAATCCTACGGTATCGTTTCAGACGTGGATCCGTTTCCCCACCGAGGTATCTTGAGGACATGCTTGCGCTGGCCATGGCGGTAGGATAATGTAACCGAAGATCGAATTGGAGCCATGGTGGGGCTTTCCATGAGCTTGAATTTCAATATCCACCACTCTTCACCACGCTGTACTCCTCCACCAAAGCCGCACATTCAAGCCTTGCTCTAGCCTCTAGTTCCGCGGATCATCTGGTCATCGTTACCTAATAGGCAAGAGCTCGTGCTCCTAATAGACGATTGGGGGTGGAGTGCGGAGGCTTTGCTCACCGCCAAGGTGGGATCATCCCCACCAAGAGCACAGCCTATCTTGCACGTGATGCGGGCGGAGCAGCTCCCAGCCAACCTGTAATATAAAATCGGCCCCGTCCTGCGGGTGGCAGGATCCTAACAGTTACATCGTCATTGCGCGAGCTTCACTAGATCATCCCCTCGGTACATACAAACCAACATCGAGAATGAGTTATATCCGACGACACACGATGTTGGGCCCGTTGTCTCCTGCCGGCCGTGGCAACAGCGATGCGGAGGCCCCACCATCATACGAGCAAGTTACAGCAGAGGCCAGTGTAGCAGGACAGGTCCCCGCTTCTAGACAGCAGCAAGAAGGAGAAGCTCCCGGTAGGCGAAAACAACAACCACCAAGCTCCCTATCCTCTTCAAGCCAAGTACCAGAATCGCACCGCCAGTACCACCAGCACTACTCGTCCCTTTTTGAAATACCGGCTTCCCCGGCTAGTAGTAGCTCTCAGCACTACTCGTCTCTTCTTCCGCCCATAACATCCCCTGGCGAGGCCTCGCCAGGAATTCCACCGAACTATGATATCGTGACATCGAGTATTCCCGACCGGTTTTGCCGTCGTCGGGCGCCAGAGATCTTACCGGAGGGGGAGAGAGAGATTGATAAAGAGAAGGCGAGGATCCAGGCCGAGAAGGGGCGGAGGCGATGGGGGAGGGCTAAGAGCCCACCAAAGCAGGAGGGGGTCCCGCTGGAGGAGGTGTGTGATCGGTTTGGGAATAGAAAGAGGGAGATCAAGCCGCCGAGTACAAAGGACATGATATTGAATCCACCCAGTATCAGGAAGGCGCTTAGTAACGTGAGGATGTAAGTTACATATCTGTTGCCCCGCGTCCGGCCTTGCGCATGTGCTGACCTTGCAAAATAGCCCGTATTAAGCCTCGGGTAACATGCATAAGGAGGAGAATACTTACTTGAAAAGTTGACCCTCAAGGGCGTCCCTATGAACGAATAATGCATTGCCAGGTTTGGGGGAGTAAATGGTTGTCTTTTGTTTATTTGTTTTGGGTGTTTTATTTGCAGTCCCACTCATTCGTTCCCTCAGTCTATTTATTTGTTTGAAACCCCGGATGTAGCTATGTAAAGGATTCGTGGGAGACCCGTACGTACAGTCAACGATGTAACGAATATACATAAGAACTGGATCTTAGATACCCCGAGCTCATCTGTGAATAAACCTCCATATAATTTATCAGCTGATTTGAGATACGTTCAACAATAACCGTAAGCTACGAGTCAACTCGCTACCTTAAGATTATTCGATAAACAGTAATGGATGTTGTAACCATCTCGCTTTATCGTGTCAGGGAGAAACTATCCCTAGCCAAATCCAAGTAACTTGTAAAGGGTAACACACCTTCCACACAGGCCTGACAGCTAGCAGCAGCTCTGTAACGTATTGTACTTGTATTTAGATAGGTAAGATTCACTCACCGCCGAAGGGGCAGGGTGCATGTATATATGTAGCAGTACACGAGAGATGAAGAGCGCGAGTGTTGCTTATGACAGTGCCAAGACTAGATTTACCAAAGGCTTCGACATAAGCCTAAGTTTACGTACATATCATGTATTTTTGAGTATGAGCTGTTCTTTCTGTGAATGAATAATTTCAAGATTTGGCTAAACTTCTCACCTCACAACACAGCACTTCAAGCCTGAAATACGATTGACCAACCCGAGTGAGAGCAGGTGAGCCAAGCCCCGCCGGAACCTCCTCTACAGAGCTCTACTTTATTTCATGACTATAAGAAGAATGGTATGTACATAGTGAGTATGGTTGGTACACACACCGGTTGCAACGAAGATCCTTTCTTTTTGACGTTGACTGTTCGGCTAGGGAAGTCATGTCTCCAATACAGGTCCTCTTATACCACCACCAATGAATCTGGTTATCAACGATTCACATATCCAAAGCCTACAAAACATTTCACTTCACGAATAATGATAACAGGACTGGTTGTATAGTCCACTACGATAGAGCATTGCTATGTTTACTATCTAACCCTTCCTTCCTGCTTGAAATTTAACAAGATGCTGTGCTGTGGCCCATCTTACAAAGAAGCGTGGAATAGTTCGCAGCCTGCTGCGTAGAAATGGAACTGCCCACGATGGTTATTAGAGCGTGGGCAGCACACGGGAAGAGTGGCACTAGAGGCTAGATTTACTGAGAAATATCAACAGTTCGGGATGCTGTCAAGTGACAAGTGCTTGGTGGCCGGTCAGTGCCAATGGTGTGTGCAGCTGGGACCACGGTCTCCCGCTATACTTGCTCATTTGTTTCTTTTTTCATGGAGCCAGACAGGATCCTAGGATAGGACGTCATCTCTTTTCTAATCCAATAATTAAAGAGGGATATATGTAGGTGCTCTACCTGGGCTATCTATGTAGATACACCTATCACTATTCTCCGGATAAACCCCCGGGGTTTAAATCGATAGTGTGTCTCCCATATGGTCACCTAGGCACCTAAGTTGTTGTTTTGGGGTGTGGTCTAGACACTTATTAGTAACACCAGAACCCTCGCCCAGCAGCTCACCGTACCGCTATCCCAAAACCAGCCTCTCTACTAATTAATAAACAACCTCCCGAAAGCCGTCCTCCCGCCAAACGTTACATCTATCTGTTGGTGTGGGCAGACATTCCCTCCCTGCACTGCACTCATCCTCTACCCGCGTTTCAAAACGCGGGGAAGCCTGTATACATACATGTATATATCCGCCCCTCCGGTCATCTAGCCGCAAAAACACTTCGTATCCGTGCCGGCGCCGGCGTCTACGCCGGAAAAGCAACCCACTCCCAAAGGAAAAGAATGGCATTAAATACATGTGCAAATATGTACTTTTATACTCATATACCAGCAAATTAAATCGACATTGAGCCTCCAGCTCCGCAAGTAGTATCCATCATACACACACATACACAATGCCCAAAATTACCACCATTGAGTACTTTCGTGTACCGCCGCGCTGGCTATACGTCAAAATCACAGCCGAAAATGGCGGCTACGGCTGGGGCGAGGCGTCGCTGGAGGGCCACACGGAGGCTGTCGAGGGGGCGCTGGAAGAGCTGCGGGAGCGCCTTGTAGGGTGTGAAGCAAAGTATGTATTACATAACTCGTTTATTCTCCTTCTTCTTCCGAGTTTAGAGAGCAAATGCTAAAATTGGGAACAGCGAGATTGAGAAAATATGGCAGAGCGTTTGGAGACTTGGGTTCTACCGCGGGGGGCCCGTATTCCAGTCTGCGCTATCGGGGATTGATATTGCACTCTGGGACTTGAAAGGTAAACCTCTCGCCCACCCGCCTCCGCGCGCCCACTTCATGTATGATACTTACCTACTCTACGTCCAGCCCGTGGCCTCAATGTCCCCATCTACGAGCTTCTCGGCGGCAAGGTCCGCGAGAAGGTCAAAGTCTACGCCTGGATTGGCGGCGACAAACCATCCGATGTTAAACTCCAAGCGTAAGCCCAATCATTGACCTCTTAACCACCCACCAAAATAATACTCACACCCCCCCGCAGCGAAGCACGCATATCGCAAGGTTTCCGCGCTATCAAAATGAATGCCACCGGCGATATCGCCTGGCTCGACTCCCCCACCGCCCTCGACTCCTGCGTCGACCGCCTCCAGACCGTTAAATCCCTCGGCCTTGACGCAGGTATCGACTTTCACGGCCGCCTCCACAAACCTATGGCTAAGCAGCTCGCCAAGCTCCTTGAGCCCCACCGCCCCCTCTTCATCGAAGAGCCATTACTATCCGAGCACCCAGAGGGAATACGTGAGCTGGCGGGTCTCACAACAACGCCCATCGCACTTGGCGAGCGCCTGTACAGCCGGTGGGACGTGAAGCCGTTCTTGGGTTGTGTCGACATCCTGCAGCCCGATATCTGTCATGTTGGCGGCATCTCCGAGATACGACGGATTGCGGCCATGGCGGAGGCTTTCGATGTGGCTTTGGCGCCGCACTGCCCGCTGGGGTCCATAGCGCTCGCGGCATGTCTGCAGGTTGCAGCGGCGACGCAGAATCACGTAATACAGGAGATGTCGTTGGGAATTCACTATAACACCGAGGCGGGAGAGGAGGACATTGGTACGTATGTGACGAACAAGGAGGCGTTTGAGGTGACAGATGGGTTTGTGAAGGTGTGCGCGGGGCCAGGGTTGGGAATTGAGGTGGATGAAGAGGCGGTGAGAAGGTTGAGCGGGAGGGGTAGACCGTGGAGGAGTGGGGGGTTTGTGGGGGCGGATGGAAGTATTAGGGAGTGGTAGCTGGTTGGTGTGGCTAGAGATGTAGATGTAGATAGAGAGTGGAAAATTTGATATCAAATCAATTTCAAATGAATTTTGTGACCGTAACTATCAATAAATTTATGTACAGACATTCCAAATTTAGATAAGAGATAATATCGCAGAGTTAAACCACCAAAAACTTCCACCAAAGATTCAATATATCTATCCCCAAGTACAGTCACATGCGAGTAGAACTACATGTAGTTACATGTATTATTATCATCCCAAACTACAGGCCAATGCATAACCCAACTTCCCAATGGTATTAGATATCAAGCACTAGCATATCTCATCAATTGTCATCAAACATCATGTAGCAGCGTCGCGCCGGCCAATCACCTCAATCAAGCCCCGAGCATGCAAGTCCCCCACACCCTATATACCGGCAATGCAGCGGCTATACCGCTATGGAATGCACCCAATACTCACCCACTTATGTATCTACATCTACATGTAGTAGCATACGTACCCGGGCCCGGGCCCGGAACCGGTCCGGAAAACTTTCAGCTACACTCTATACCCGGCGGCTACGCATCATCGCTCAAAAAAACAAAAACAAAACAAAATGCATATATGATATTTAAGATGCATCCGCAGGCAAAGAATTACCTATCACTATCTATCTACCCATCTATCTACTCATTTAAGTACATACCTACCTACACACTCACTCACCCAATCACTACATCTCACTCGCCCCTCTACTCCCCCCACACACGCAACAATGCCCTCCATCCCCACCCCCGGTGTCTGGGTCCCCGTCCCCACCTTCTTCACACCCACCGGCGCACTAGACACCGCCACTCAAGCCGCACATTCACTACACCTCGCGCGCAACGGCATCGCCGGCATCGTGCTCCTGGGCTCTACGGGCGAGGCCGTGCACCTGTCGCACGCCGAGCGTAGCGAGATGATAAGCGCCGTGAGGGCGGCGCTAGACCAGAATGGATTCGAGGGGTACCCGCTGATGGCGGGGACAATGGAGGGGACGGTGGATCAGACGGTGAAGTTGCTGGTGGATGCGGGGGAGGCGGGCGCGCAGTTTGGGCTCGTGCTAGCGCCGGGGTATTTTGCGGGGCAGGTGAGTCAGGCGAATGTCGAGGCGTGGTATAGTGCTGTTGCGGATAAGTCGCCGTTGCCGATATTGATGTGGGTACTATTTTGATCATTTAATCTGAAAATATGGGCTAATTATTGTATGTGTGTGTGTGTAGATACCATTATCCCGGAGTATCAAATAACGTACAAATATCCATGGAAACGTTCGAGCGCCTTTCGACGCACCCTAACATCGTCGGCGCCAAATTCTCACATGGCAACATCTCACACCATGCACAGGTTGCGCTTTCGCCCAAGATCGACCATAAGATATTCCGGCTATATAGCGGGCAGGGGCAGCAGCTGCTACCCGTTGTCATGGTTGGCGGTGCCGGTGTGATTGATGGTCTTGCAGCGACGTTTCCAAAAACCGTCGTCAGGCTGTATCAGCTGGCGGTTACGCTCCCAATGACGGAGGAGGCGCTGGTGGAGGCGAGGAAACTCCAGTGGTTGGTGAGTAAGGCGAGTGAGCTGGTATGCGTCAAGTGGGCCGTGGTGGGCATCAAGGAGTGTGTGGCCAGGGTGCTGGGGATGGGAAATCTGGAGGGTGGGAGGTTGCCAATTAAGGGCTGTGTGAAGGATATTGGCGGTGATTGGGCGGCAGTAGAACAGACGATTGAGGAGCTGGTGAGCGTGGAGAAGTCGTTGTGATGTTGTCAGCCATATATGGATTAGAAAACAAACATTTTACTTTATCGATTATTCCAAACTGTGAAGATAGCAAGAAATAGATTCTTGCACAGAAGATTGCGTGCCATGTCTTTGATACCAGCGCAGTTGTTGTGCAGTGCATCAGACTAATCTACTCCTAATTGGGCATAAGTTCAATCATCAGCTCGCACTCGGCATACTAGCGCCAAGTCCATGATTAATCCATTTTTTGTTTTTTTGTTTATCTCATCATGATTAATCCATTCGTCAAGTAATAATTCCAAGATAGTGTAATTCTTAACCTTGAATTTGCTATTCTATAATTATAATAGCTCTTTCCAAATTTAGTATGATTGGAATCCTAAAAACCCCTCATGTTCCAACAATCACTCCACGTCTGCCACTTTTGATGTTGAAATAAGGTTATGACCCAAGTCGGTAGGGTCAGCAGTAATATATAGCCCAATTCTCTAGAGATTATCATTGGCGCAGTCAAGACTGCGGCTCAGTATGTCGCTAGCTTAACGGCTCGTAATGTCTCCAAGATGGACGGCCTCCCAAACATCTATCGGCATCTCCGGTGAAGGGTAGATCTCGTTCTTTCCACCCTAGACAGCCCACTCTGTAATGACAGTGGAAAGACAACTCATGCAGTCTGCAGTTATTCCGAAACTCCCGAAATGTTATTGAGGCCTAACTAATCAGATCTGGCCTGACAGCGATCAAATCAAGATAGATTAGCCAGGTTCACGCTTCATATCGAAATTTCAGACTGCGATATAGTGGCTCTTTACGCAATCTCCTTGTGCTTGGACCGGCCCCCTATCTCCGTTGGGTTTAGTAATTACTAGAAATGATTACTTCCCTATGTATAATGTCTTTTTTATCAACAAGTAATCCATAACTTCAAGTCAACGCAGATCTACCGCTGATCTGAATCTATGGCAAGGACGGCATCGCGACTCCGAGCAATGACTGTTCTAGTCCTACTCCCATAGAACTCGGTACTTCTCGAGATAACCAAACGCTCCTGATATTGCTCAGGGTACATTGATAGCTATACTTGGATCGGAAACACCCTGTTGCATACATACACGGGTGCGTGTAGCCTAGATAGTATCCGGACCGGCTACTTACCCCCCCCAGAGAAGATAGCCGGATCGGAAAAGGCTTTCGGATACAGACAGATCATTGTGTTGCATGCACGCATGCATGTCAATGGCACAACCGTACCCCACACAAAGCTAGCACAACACACCCAAGGTTCTGTTCGCTTAAGCTCAGGGGGCAAGGAAGCTTAGTATGTAGATAAAGTTCCCCGTCGAGTCCATACTTTTCCCGCTCCATCAGCTTAGCAAATATACCAGCGCCGAGAGATCGAGTCCGTTTTATATAGCTCTATATATACACCCAACCAAGAAAGAGCCAAGATGGAACCGCAGCAAGTCGCTGTCGCTGTCGCAAGAACATCTATCGAGAAGGAGACTGGTAGTATGGAACAGATGGAGAAGGTTCCACCGGTGGAGAGGGACTACTCGGGTGCCCCCATTATGAAAACGGATCCGGTAGAGATTGCCTTGGTGAAGAAATTGGATTTGACCATTTTGGTGAGTGTTGAGAATCGTCTTGGCCGGGAGCTCAGCTAATGAGAAATGCCTGGATAGCCAATCTTGTGGTTGATGTATTTCTTGGTAAGTGAATTTCCGAAACATCCTAGTGTGAAAAGGGGTGAATGCTAATAAGATTTTATCGTTAGAATTTCTTGGTACGGTTTCTTGCTTACTGCTATGATCAACACCACGAGTATATAGGATAGCTAATGATTTCCTAGGACCGAAATGCAATTGTCAATGGCAAACTAGACGGCCTCGCCGACGACCTGAAAATGAAGGGTAGCGAATACCAAACATGTATTTCTATTCTCTTCGTTGGGTAAACCATCTTTACTCCAATAATAGCTGCTACCTTAGCTAACATTTTGGGCATAGTTATCTCGCCGGCCAAGTCCCTTCCAACATGATTCTGACTCGTGTTCGCCCATCAATCTATATGGGAGGTGAGTTTTGACCCAAATTCCATAGACAGAGAGAAATATATTGATAAATTTCAGGCTTCATGGCGGTTTGGGCAATTATTTCTGCCCTGACTGGTCTGGTTAAGAACTATCATGGAATGCTGATCCTTCGATTCTTTCTGGGTGTTGCTGAAGCTCCCGTGAGTCTACATATCAGAAGCGTCAGTCCCTCAAGCTAACATCCAATGACAGTACTATCCCGGAGCGTTGTACATTCTCACCAGCTTTTACACCCGTAAGGAAGTTGCCGCAAGAATGGCAATCTTCTATACCGGAAACATCGGCTCGAACGCCTTCGCAGGTCTGATTGCAGCTGGAATCTTCTCCGGCATGGACGGAAAGAGTGGGCTCGAAGGATGGAGATGGTAAGATCCCAGCTGAATCGCCAAAATAATCGACATTTTTAACCAAAAAATCCAGGCTATTCATCCTCACTGGTGCCATAACTTTCTTTGTCGCACTGGTGTCAATGTACCTTCTTCCAGACACACCTCTCACAACACGTTGGCTCAGTCCCGCCGAACGGCAACTTGCCCATGACCGCATCATCCGTGACACAACTGAAGAGTCCGGCAGCTCCAGCACCTGGGAAGGCTTTAAGCAGGCTATGCTCGACTACCGCACATGGATTTTCTGCCTCATGTACAACTTCCATCTGACCGCCAACGGGTTTAAGAACTTCTTCCCTAGTGTTGTCAAAACCTTGGGCTTCAGTACGACTATTACTCTTGTTCTCACATGCCCTCCGTATCTTTTTGCCTGCTTCACCAATGTCCTGGTCTGTTGGAGTTCCGGAAGGTACAATGAACGTACCTGGCATATCACTGTCTCGAAAGTGATTGCTATCGTTGGCTTCATCTTGAGCATGAGCACGGACAATGTCGCTGCCAGATATATAGCAATGATGATTTTCACAGCGGCTACATATGGTGTCAACAATATCTGCATGTCATGGTGCGGGCAGGTGCTGGGACAGACGCCGGAGAAAAAGGCCGTCACGATCGCAATTGTGAATACACTAGGAAATGTCAGCTTTGTGTATAGCCCATATTTATGGCCAGATAGCGGGGCGCCGAGGTATATAATGGCGATGTCATCGAGTGCGTCGTTTTCGGCGGGAGTCATTGTGTGTGCGTGGATTTTAAGGGCAGTCTTGAGGAGAGAGAACAAGAGGATTAGGGAGAGTTCAGATGAGGGTGTGATGTTGTACGCCTACTAGGTGTTTGGTTTAAAATTGTGGGGTTGAGAGTTGTAGTTTGTGGACATAGGTGCGGGTATGGGCGTGGAGGTGGAGGTGGAGGTGGAGGTGGTGGCGGAGGCTACGAGGGATTTAAGGTTTTGTATTGATGAAATTGATGAATTGGTGTGGGTTGTTTATGTATATCGATTGCCAAAAGTTATAAGCTCTGCGAATGCAAGTAAATTTTATTTCTCGATCGCGAGTATACTGTGTACCCTGTCAGGACAAGTGCTCGACACATAGTGCTACTATTCCATGACATTGGACATGTAATGCCCCCCCCCCCCCCACGTACACCCCAATCCCCGTCACCAGAAGCCAGAAGCCAGAATTACGGAGAAGCGAGCCAATTAACCAGCTAAAACCGGAATAAAGAACCGTCGTTCTTTAGTTGAAGATGGCACTTGAGTAGGCAGTCGGTAAGCCCAACGCTAGTGGCCGTAAATCTTATTTCAAGTGCTGTTTTCCCCTGCGACCAAGAGACTGGGGCGATCGGAATAATTACCTGCATCCACTGATATTGATGATGTAGCATAGACTGTGCATAATTTATTTAGCGGCAGGTACACCAATTGCTCTCCAGGTGTCGGAGAATGGTCGAGAAAGTATGCGAAGGAGACTCATTCTTCGGGGCCTATCATCATTCCATCATGATCATGTGACGTCACTCGAATGCATATTTACAGTACATACATGTACAATACATACAGATATTGGCATAGTCAGATGTATTAACCCCTGTCTGCGTGATGTAGCGAGTACGTAGGTGTTGTAGATAATAATGGTTTCTATCATTGGGGCAGCTCGGATGACTTCGTGGAAGTAGGAGCACCGGCTCCATGCCTAAATCTATATCATCTCACCAATAGAACCATCTTCCCTTCTTAGGGTTGGATACTACATCTGATCCTTCAACTCAGCCTTGGAGGTATGAGGATACTGGGGTCTGAACGCCTCTCACTAACACGCATCCTCAGTTTCCTGCCAAGCGGCATCCTCTCCGTTATCTTTCACTGTTTCGTATCTGGGCGTTGCGATTACATTAAGCGTCTAAAGTAGTCCAACTCTTCCCTGGTTGCTCAAAATATTTCTCTCATAGTCCGACTCTCGTCCCGTCTGGAGCCGATGTGATCCTCGAGTTGGCCCATGGTGATCGTTACTTGAATACCCCAACCTAGCTGTAAAACGGACAGTGGCTAACATGTTTCCCTCAATTTGTCAATGTGTGACAAAAGCCTGCCCTAATAATAGCTTAGCCAACACACCAAGCAAGGTTTGAGTAAGATGAGTTAGCTTCTCAAGTCGCATATGGATTTTAATCCTCATCATTGCCTGGTACATCTCGCAGCCCCGGACCAATTCAGTTCTCCGATCCCGAGAGCTTCTGAATGCTGTCGACCAGCCGGTGGGCTCATGCTCAGACGCGCGTACTCTTACACGATTATATCGATCTTCCAACTCCTGCGCATGCAGAACCAGAGAAAAGCAATAGGGACTGTTAAACAAGATTAGTTGGGCGACTAGTATATATACTTCATGGTATACGGCTTTGATATTGCTTGGTTGTGTGGCTGGTGCTTCAACCTGGCACCTCCTATCATTTCACCCTGAAACCGACCTAGAGCACTTTTAGGTACAGACAAATGTACATTCAAACCCGGAGAAAATCATTTTGGTGATTTACTCTACTCCGGGTCACTCAGTGTTTACTCCAACAGGAGCGTGCTGATCCTAGCCTGTAGTGATTATTACAGGAATGTGATCGCCGAATGGTAGTAGTAGTGAACAGTACTAAGTTTTATGCAGACTGTGCCTCTAGGTATTTATCAAATACTCAGCTGACTCTAGAGTATGATAAACGACCCATCTCTGCAACTCTCTGATAGAACAAACTTTACTCCACCTCCTATCCCAGGATCTCACTTAAATCTATGAAGATCAAAGATTTTGGATTTTTTCGCCTCCATCACAGCCTTGTGATCCCTTCGTTTAAAGCTGTCACAACTAGGTATGTTTTTTTTTCTTAGGTGGTGGCAATTAACTGAGGTACCTTCGTCTGTATTCGACATTACCTGCGGCTTTATGGCGCATATGGCAGAGGGAGTGATATTCGTGTGCAGTTAAGAAACCCGCTGTCAATCGTAGGTACATCCATTACCTATTTGAGGCCTAAATTGGGTGATGTTTTCAAAGTGCCGCCTATCAAGGTGTTGAAAAGCGCGGGACAGACGAAGTGGTGGGACTTTGTGGCTACATGTATGTATGTACCAATCTTTTTTCGTGGTCACCCACCCACTCTTCGGCCCGAGAATCAAAATTCGAGCTCGTGGCCCAAGTACCGAGCCTGTGGCTGCAGATGCGGATAGGTGCCGACGTGCCGTAAGCCCTTATCCTCTGCTTTTTTGTTTTTCTGTGTCTCCGATCTTCGTTGTAACTACGATAAAGTACACACATATATGTACTCTACCCAAGGAAACGATGCAGGGACAACAATGCCTCTTACCAAACTCTTCTTACACGCCACTCAATAATGTCATGTAATCTTCTCAATTACTGGTGATACGTACAGTCGCATTATTATATCGCAAGCGTTTTTCTATAAGCACAGATAACATAGACAAGCCAGCAGGTAGACAAATTTGGTGAACCCGCGAACCTGTAGGAGACGGTAAGAGATCCGCATGTCAAAACACGATATAAGGAGGCGCGACTGCACTCGGATGTGCTAGTAAGGCACTAGCTATGGTACAGACCGCAATCCTAGCACTTGTTGAACAAGAACGCCTTAGGTGCAAGGGTACTTATCTCTTTATACAAAAAAGACGTCTGCAACATTGGAGGCGATAGATAATGAATCGTGATTCCAGACTCAAACTGAACGGCGTTCACAAGGAGAGACCTGCACCGCTAAAAAGTTCTTATTTTAGTCTGAAAAGTATCCAACATACATGTACTTTAGGTAGTGTTGTTTTAGGGCCAACCAATACCTGATATCTTAGATGTCTCAGAACACCGAGCCTAAAAACCAACCGACAGGCATGAGCCAATCTAGGGAGAGGGGTTCCGCAGGAAGTCGATCGGCGAATTGGGTATACTCGTTGTACAGCAGGATAGATCCTCGTTTTGCATGGTGTCTCATGGATTACATACTGTATGTTTGCGAGTTTAAAAACGCACGAAGCGCATATATTCCCGGAATACCATTTCCTGATCAGTCAAATGGGCCATTCGTGTCCTTGAGGGGTAAAAGCATACCCTTCTGGGAGAGTTCAAATGGGAACACTACCGAATTAAGCCAAATCTTAATAAGACGTCCTTTCTTTTGAAGTTCAGACCGTGGAGTGGACCGGATCGAGTGGATACATTATCCTAAGCCCATAAACGATCCGTCACTTTTTTCTCCCTGATCTTTCGATTAGGCTGTCCAGTCGGTTAATCTGCGCATGATGAATGGATGGACGACGCGCGCGCAGTCTTACTTTTTTGTCTGTTGAGGTGGTTAGACTAAACAAAACCCTGGTGCCACATTTAGTCACTAGTCCAGTTACGGAAAGTGTAGGGATTGGATTTGTAGAACCTCACCAAAACGACCTCAGAGGGTTTTAACGATATCCTTTGCAATTGCAACGATGAAAACAACAAATAGGGTAGGGCGTCTTCTATCAAGTCTTCCACTCGAGCGAGTGGTAACAGTGCAGCTGTGTTCAAGTTCAGGACCAGGGTATGGCCTTCAATATATAGAAAGATATATGATAATGGTCACACTGGAACCCAATCGATCAATCCGGCAATTCAAAACCAGTCTCAGTTGCCCTGCATATCAGGCAGCACTGCCGCAGCAGTCTTGGGTTCTTTGTCCAGCTTCGTTCCCAAGACAGATAAACAGGGGTCAGCTTCGCGATGCCTTTCAAACCAAGCTGTCACCAAAAGAATAGTGAGGTGGAACACGGGCAGACGACGGAGAAGAGCAAAGATTGCTGGCATACTTCTACAACACTGGCGGTGGGTGTACCGATTGGACAGTTAATAGCCGCGCTGTGCAGGATGGAGTCACTCAATGGCCATATGTAAGGGTGCTGGCCCTCAAAAACTAGAGGTTCCTGTAAAATTAGACATCAACAATTATGTACGTGCGATTGAGGAATTGAGGTATGTTCAGCAAAACGTCACTCATTTGCCCTGATGAAGCTAACAAACAATTTTTTTGATATAGCTAGCGTGTGTCAAAGTTCGAGCTACATACATATTTCTTTCGTGGGCTCAGAGACCTCGGTTGACGCCCGATTTTAGGCTCTGGTGGTATGATAATAATCATCATCACAGTGAAAGAGTTAAGGTTTTAAAGTTGTGTACAGGATACACCTTGTAAACCCTTGTAACCCAAGGCCATCGCCTCGATAACCTTGAGGTTTGGAAGTCTCGAACGATTTGGGGGATTCATGTATCTGACATTAAGTTTTCTAGATGTTACAACATGCCGTGTCCGGGGGGTTGTCTACCTTCATATACTTTGCGCTCTCGGCAATCCCGGTACTCTCTATACCTCTGGCAAAGAATCCCTTCCCAAAGTCCGATTACCCGATCATCACAAGCGACGCCTTAAGAGATGGTTTCATTACGAGTGCCATTTCACTTCCCTTCGAGAGTCCTGCAGTGGCAAGCGACTTTTTGAGCGAGAACAATACTACAACAACGAGTGAAATTGCATTCGCCGACACCACTCTGATAACGAGTGCCTTCATTGATATCTCAAGCAAGGATTACACCGCACCTACGAGCATAGATATCCCTGCGGTGATCACTGGATCAATTTCGGGCGAGGGGTCTGCATCAGCTTATACCGTGCCCTCGTATGTCAGCAGCCTGTCGGTCCAAATTGATACACCGTCCCAAGTTGTCGCGTTCCCAAAAAGCTCTAAGGGAATCTACGACATCACGAGTGAAAACTATGTACCCGTTGAGAGCTATAGTGAGGACTGCACCACTACATCGAGTACCATCGCAACCCCCAGTACCTTCACGGAAACCGCAAGTTACACTGTGAGTGAAAGTGTTACTATTACGGACACTACAGAAATATCAACGACGGCTACTTATAGCTCAAAATATACTGAGAGTACCACAGTCACCGATAGCACTACTGAAACCTGCGAGACCACGGCTACGGATAACACCATTGTGACTGATACATATAAAGTCACACGTACAGATGTTCATAACAGTTATGTGACAGACACCGATACTGTTTCTCTAACGGATATCACAACTATTACTGCTATTGATAACATTCTTATCACACGTACAACAGTAGTTACGGAGACTGATAGCGTGACAGTAACAGTTACAAACAGCATTACGGACATCTTCAGGGTCTACGTAACCTATAGTACTATGGTCACATATAGTACAATGATTACAAATAGTACCACAATCACCGATAGCACCACAGTCACAGACAGTATTACAGTCACCGATGGAACCACAATCACAGACAGCACCCTGATCATAAACGGCACAACCATCACTGATAGCACGATGATCACGGATAGTATCACAGTCACAGACAGCATTACCCTCACCGATAGTACAGCGATCACGAACATCATAATAGTTTCTGATAGCACAATGCTCACGGATAGTACCACGGTCACGGATAGTATAACGCTCACGGACAGCGTAACGCTCACGGATAGTGTAACGGTCACAGACAGTACAATGGTCACCGAGAGCACGATGGTCACTGATAGTACCATTGTTACTGATAGTGCGTTCGTCACATACAGTACAATGATCACGGATAGCACGGTGATCACCGACAGCACCATGCTCACCGATAGTACAATCATTATTGAGAGCACAGTAGTCACCGAGAGCACGGTGGTCACAGATAGCACAATGGTCATAGATAGTACGATGATTACCGATAGCACAATGGTCACAGACAGTACCATTATCACTGATAGCACAGTTCTCTTACAAAGTATGGTGATCACCGAAGCCACCACTATCACAGCGACAGACAGCATTACAGCTACAGACAGTATTACAGCTACAGATAGTATAACGGTAACAGAGAGTACAATACAAACATATACAACAATTGTTACAGAAACAATCACCGATAGCGTTCCGATCTTGAGTGTTACTGTAACAGAGAGCGCGACGATCACAAGCTTCGTAACACGTACAGAGAGCACCTCAGTTCCAGCAAGTACGCTCACGAATAGTATCATTGCTTTCATAACTGTTACACCAACCAGTTCACCAAGTCGTTCTTTAGCCGCCGACCCAACAGATCCCGGGAGCTCGCCTCCTGGTAGTGACCCCGCGGAATGTCCGTCGCCTTCACCTACAGTTCCAGCTGAATTCAATGGTGGTTTCATGCCAGAACCCCAAGGGCGTGGTACTGTCGGTGTGGTATTGAGCTCCGTTGCCACCACTCTCCTCTGTCTATGGATTTCAGTACATCCCAACATTCTGGCCAACTCGAACCCTGTTGCCCAAACCAAGTATAGCCTATCCTGGATGGCACTTTCTCTGCTCTTCCCTGAGATTATGATGCTATGCTCTTTCGGTCAGTGGCGCAAAGCGAGGAGACTTCATGCCATGTGGATTGAGAGATTTCCAGCAACTAAGGATTGTCCGGATTCTCTCGGGATGGAAGGTGCATTCTTTGTGTTGGCGGGAGGCTTCCTTGTGAGGGAAGGGAAGGATTACAAGACCGTCTTGACGCCTCTAGGCTTCGAGCATTATGTCCGCTCTGGACAGATTGACGCGCAATCTTTCGATAGACGTCAAATCACCGATAAAGGGAAATCAAGCTCCATGGCTAAGGCCTTGGTCCTTTGCCAGGCTACATGGTTTCTTTATCAGTGTATTAGGCGCGGGTCTGCGGGGCTGCCAATTACGATTCTGGAGGTTCATATCATAACGCAAGTCTTGTTTATGTTCGGGCTTTACTTCTTCTGGTGGGAGAAACCTCTCAGTGTGGCCGAGCCTTTGCCAATCGTTGTATATCCGCGGCCAGGAGATCAAGAATCTCTAAGCAGTAATAACGAGCCGAGGGCGATTGCTATGGGCCCACCAGACTCGCCTCATGATAGAAGTGCACTTGTTCCAGGAGGTCCGCCTATCGAGGACGCGCCAGATTTCGAAGAGACCAGGCAATACAATATGTACTCAAGATCCTACAAGATGACCGAAAGAGCTCGCTCCGGACTTCCAAACTTGATACTCAAAGTTGTATACGATGTCAGCGAATACATCGTCATCCGCAACAAAAGCCACGGCTGGCTCTACAAAGGCAAGTACAATGAGAAAGGCAAAGGCAAAGCTGCAGCCTCCGGTGGTGTTATGGGCGGTCAGGGGGGCGGCAGTGAGGGTGAGGGTGCAGGCGAACGTGCGGGTGAGGGTGAAGCCAGTACAGGTACCCCTGGAAATAATGGCGACGGACAACCAGAAGAGATCGACGATGACAACTTGCACAAAGGCTCGCGGGACATGGTTATTATCGGACTCATCCTCGCCTCCAACGGCGCGATGCATATCCCAGCATGGGCCATCCGATTTCCCACCGAAATAGAAGCCTGGTTATGGCGCGCCTCATGTATCGCTATCGTTATCACCGCCGTCATCTTTACTTGTATGGTAGCCGCCACAAACTATGACAAGCGGTTCCTTCGTGCAATGTGGGAGACACGGTTCTACGACCGGAGCGTACTTCGTATGATGTTTCTCCGAATCCACGCCGGGAGAGGCGATATCGCCCGGGAATGGAAGGAGAAAAATATTGCGGAAAATCACGGGCCGGTGAAAAGAGTGTTGAGTTGGCCGCTGTACTTGTTTGAGAGGCTGCTATTTGAGATATTCTGGATCTTGATCTTTTTTTATCTGCTATGCACAGTGTTCTTGTTGGTGGAAGCATTTATAAGTATGAGGCATGTACCGAGGGAGACGTATGTGACGACAAGAGATACGGATGGTGGGTACTGGCCACATTTTGTTTAGGTTTTGTTTTTTTGCGTGCGGTGGCTGGGGTTTATGCGATACTCCCCTTTTTATTTTATTTTACGTCTTTCCTTGTGTTCTGAGATTATATAATGTGGATATCAATGGGTTATGAGAGCATGGAAAGGAAGTGAAGGATATGATTCTATGTATGGAGTTTTTGATTTGCGGTTTTGGTTATGAGCACGGTTTATTTGCTTACATGGATGGAATGGTGGAAATGATGCCTTCCTTGTTTTATTTCACTTATCTTACTTAGCATTAATTGTAATGAATCTATATTATTACCATGGGTTGTATACGTATATACCTCAAATATCAAACGGGTATTTTTATCATTCCTTGCATACTGAGTTGCGAAATATGGTGAAATCGATCATTGACGCTTAACAATCATTGACGATTTTAACCCGGTCCGGTCTGATTACAAACCGGACCAACGAATTTTTTGCTCTCTCACAGGATCCGACGTCATCTGATATTTTCTAGAGTAGGTACATACATACATACATACACGTAGTATCCAGACAACTAGCTAATCATTTTTCTTTCTACAGATCATCTTACACGCCCCCCTAGGATCATTTACCCATACTCATACACGGTTGGAGAACTCGCTCCACCTTCCACCAAAACTTTATTCTCTCCTTCATCCCTTTCCTGAAGGTTCAAGAAACCCACAGTGGAGATTTAGCGGGATTTGGCCCAGGTAACGACGAGCTCTTGGTAGTTATCGTCGGTGGTGAAAATGGTGTACTAGTTACGCCACCCAATTAGCCATATTCACAACCTGCCGGGAAACAAAACATGACTTACAGTATCGTCGGACGTCTGCCCGCTCGACAAGGTCAGTCCAAATTGCCAGTACATGTCCGAGACACCGCTAGACTTCATGGTCGCATGCCACTGGTTGATGTATGTAGTTCTGGTTGACCCATCGACTGGCACACCGTACTCTTCAATCACACACGCCTTTCCAGCCGATGCACAGGCTGTGGCGTGGTCAGAGATCCACTGGTTACCCCATTCATAGGTCTGTCCCCAGGATGTAGTGTACAGATGCACAGTGCCGTAGTCAAGGGTAGAGATTTTTAAGTTCGCCTCGAAGTCGACACCCTCGCCGCCCTGGTAGGGGTACGAGGCGCCATTGGCGCGGTTGAAAAATCCCTCGTCGCCGAGAGAGACGTAGTGAGCGGAGTCGAGCGACTTGATGTATGCGGACATTGTGGTGGCCCATGTGGTGATGACGGAGGTAGCACACCCGTTGCAGCGGGGCTCATTGGCAAGCTGCCAGGAGAAGATGGCGGAAGAGGACTTGTAGCGGTTGACGATAGTCGAGACGTATTTCTTATAGGCGGTCTGGATGGCGCTGTTGGTGTAGAAGGCGGAGTGGCCAGAGCCGCTGGCGAGAGCGTTGACGTAGACGTCCATACCGCCGTAGTCGCCCCAGTTGTTGACTGGCCTGGATGTTAGAGCTTCTCTGAAGTGGAGAGAAGGAGAGAAGGCATACCCAATGGCAAGATCAACTTGATGCCATACTTCTCGGCGGCCTTTACAACGGCGTCAAGGCGGGCCAGCCCGTTGCTCCCAGTGTTGATGGTAGCAGTGCTACCGCTCCAGCATTGGAAGTAGATTCCAGAGCATGAAGTAGAGTCCTGGAAAGCCCATGTTCGGAGATGGGTCAAGCCAGCGGCCTTGATGGCTGCGAAGGTGGTATCAACATCGGTGTCGCTACTGAGGAATGGGAGCCAGTATGCATTGGTTCCCGAGAAAGCGCTAGATATTGTTAGAATTTGGATATCAAACTGAGTTTAACAGAGTATTACGTGAAGGTAGCACGCTTCTCGACATCAGTGGAGGCAGCGGGTGAGGCAGTTGGTGCGGCGAGGGCGCCGGCGACGAGCAGCGAGCTGAGGACGGTGAGAAACTTCATGATGAAGAATATTGTAAAGAATGAATGTGATGATGTTGATGGACTTTGATTCTCGGAGGAGATGGTACGGCATTTATAGACCTTTACTCCCTCAATTTCTGTCGTATTTAATGAAACATCAAACTCTCGGAGAGAATTCCTTGTGGGGAATTAGAATTAGTCTATTCTTTCTTTTTGATAGACTGCTCAAGGTTTTTGTTGATCATATACTTCATCTGTAATACTCTCACTCTATGACCCAAAGATCCTAAACTCCTTGGAGATATTCCGGAATAACGACTCGCCATTCCGAAAACCCTAGGAAGACAGACGAATCCGCAAGGCACAAACCTCGGTGCCATCCCGGGGGTGTTTGAAGCCTGACAAGAAAGCCTAGTGGGATGAATAGATGTATGTCTTCATCCCTGCATCGAGCTATGCTGCCCAGCCTTCTTCTTCTTCTCGAACGTCGTCTACAGTTTTCTCTCCGATAGGTGGCGGCGGAGAAATAAAATCCACGGTACTACTGATTTTAACAAGCATTCCTAAGTTTCTCTTTAAGTTCATGAATCCTGGGGTAATTGACAAACAGGGAAAGAAGAAGGTTCCTGGGATATCATAGTCCTTGGCTCACGAATTAATCTACTTCTGAGATGTAGTTGAAGAGTGTGGTGGGCCAGTGGTGGGCTCCGCTGCTCCGGCGGGAAGACTGCCGCCAAGCAGGGTTCCGGGTTACATGCCGAGAGCTCAACACTAAATTCGGTACATTCAGCCTTTTTATTGTGTCAGGTTAATGTCCATAGCCTAATATTTGTGCAACGTGCGCGTGCGCTATTGCGGAGGTGATGATTGCAATGGGAATAGTGAGTACGGAGATATTAGTCGATTAAGTGAGAAAGTGCATACAAATGAATATATCCTTGTAGTACTTTTCAGTAAGATTTTCTGTAGATCAGGATCCTCACCCTTAGAGCGGGGTGACATTTCTTACTACAAGACACCGTATTTGGATTTGGCTAGTAAGTGATTTTAGTGGTGTGATATCAATAGACTTTTAGGGAACTTAGCATAGCATTTTATCTCTAACGGTACTATCATCGAATCTAGTGCACGAGGTGCAAGCCCCGCGATCATAGGGAAAGGCATAGCGGTTTGACCTTTACCTGACTGGCAAATGATCCGATCACAGAGATCTGTGGGTTGTAAACAAGCTCAAGTGTGCCATGCACGCGACTGTCTGCAGGTAAATAAAAAAATGTGGGGTTAGGCAGCCCTAGTATGTTTACCCCTTACATATATTGACAGCGGCCAATGATCCCTGTAGCTGTTACAGCTGTAAGACAAAAGCATTAATTTTGCCGGGGGAGGGGGGGGGGGGGGGGGGTTGGGGGAAATGGGAA
>VOVZ01000024.1:502534-529621 GCA_008079325.1 Morchella conica | reverse complement strand
GAAGGGAGTAATGGGGTGGGGGGGGGGTGGGGGGGGGGGGTTCGGAGACATGCGAAGATTTCTAACGACCGCGACTGTACCATGGATGGGTTCCAATATAGTGATAAACATCTATGAAAGTGGGTCATCTACATCGAACCAAAGAACCAAATATCCGAGCGGCACCCGAGCCATAATACTCGTGCTCTATCACGCCCGTGGATGTATAGTATTATAACCTCACTAGAGCACTGCTATCGTCATATATATCGTCATATGCCTGGCCAGGACTGGTAAAACCCCGCCTGATATATTCGTTTTATTTTCTATCGCAACGGCGTTCAAACCTCCAAGTTTATAATCAGGGACTGTGGTGTGATCGCAAGCATTGATATAGTTTCTCCCGTCGCTCACATTCTCACACACGAGCATTATTGGCCGGAATGTACTTGACTTTAACCATCGACTGGTATGCATCTCTTATCAAATCCCTACTATGAGCCTCTCCCGAATCTATGTGAGTCTATGGCACGTTTTCGTGATGTGGTGTCTATATCAGGACTTTCTTTGTGGACTTTCAAGAACACAAACGTATCCGATTCTTCCTCGACAAGTAGCCAACTATAGATATATTTTACCAAGTGCTATATCCAAACAGGTCCGTGTTTTGATTTAAGTAGATTGAAAAAGTTGACAAGTACGTCCGTGTCCGTGTCCATTTCTACAAGGAGATGACTAGTCGAGGACATCCGCCATCCTTTACTGGCGTAGACAGCCCACATTCCTTGAAAAGGCCCAGAACGTCTAGGAAGTCCATATATCCCCGATCCTGGCTTGCTGTACAGACCGAAATGACACCACTAAACTGGCACCAATCTTCATTTGATATTATCTTCCGCGTTTTCTTCTAAAGACCGTCTGTAGCCAATCGCAACTTAGTAACTTTATGCTCCTGCAGCCCGAGCCTACAATTATCTGGACCAACAGATACTTCAGTGCTAAAGGAGCTTATATTCCTAGAATTTCTCTTATCTAGGACTATCCTTGTAAGCCCAGTGCTATTTAGCTCTCGACACATGCATTGGGGTAGGGACATGGTCCACATAAATCAGAATTGACTTCTAGCTGTTCAACGGCCCCTAATCTTAACAGAGGGTTAAGTTCACCACTAATTTTCTAGAACTGACGTCCCATTCTTTCCCAGAAATCCTAGAATCGCAATCAATCATATGGCTCACCCTCGACGAATTCCTCACCAGAAAATAACCTAGGAGGATCTGCATAACGAAAATTCTTTCCAGAATTTCTATTATAAAGCCAAACACTCAAGATATAGAGGAGCAGTTCGTTTCGATCCCACGATGTATGGTAAGTCACCACGCAGCTCTTGGTAAAGAAACTAGCCGCTCCCATATTTGTGAACGGATGGTTCCATTTGGCCCTTTCTGAGGTGGTTAAGGCCAGTGTCGTAGAAATAGAAGGTTGAGGGGAAGACTTCGTCCTCAGAGGGTCAATAGTGTGATGAGACCCGTCGGTCCATTCCAGTCATACTGGTATCTCTACGCAGTCTTCTCTATATCGGATGGCCGGCACCACAGGTATCATCATATGTACCAGCCAACGGCTCCTGTCACTAGGAACCCTCTTCCGTCAGCACCATTACGCTTTGAATCGGCCAATGACAACCTCACTGGAAACCGATGAAGCATCCAGCTTTAGCATGTCTAACGCTCATCATCCACTATGAAGAACGATCTAAGTTGCTTTATAGCCCTTGGATTTACTAGAGGATGCAAAAACTACCCTGATAACCTGTGAAAGCGGGCCACCTGCATGCACTGCGTAGATAACCTCACGGAGGATCGTAGCTAAAGTCGAAGCAGCGGCGGACATAACATCATCAGCCTGTGGAGTATGTAGTTCAGATGGAAAGTGGGGGATCTATTGATGGTAGAGAATGATGATGAGGGTGCACGTGGGCGGTAAATGATGGAGGAAGGACTGTGTTGGTGGAGGAACGGAAAACACAATGCTTTTAGCCACTTTTTTCTATCTCCACTTTATGATATAGGACCCGTCACATTACATTTAGTTATCCTTTCATTCAGCACTATTCTATCTGCCACTGTATACCACTCTTGTTCTCATTGGCTTCAGGACGTCGGGACATCTTGGCACAAGGCTAACAAACATGACTCCTATCTACACTATCTAACCCCCCGAGTTTTCGGACTTCAATTACCATTATATTCTTCCCATCTAAGTCTATAAAGATGAGCTGTGAGCTAAGATCAATGATCACTTCGTAATTACAGCAGACCGCCCATATATGCTTGCCGCCGCCAACGTCCTCATCAGCCTACCCATAGTATAGTTTTACGGGCAGCATATATGAACGATCCGCCGGAAGAAAGATTAGCCTACGAAGAAAGGGAAGGTGCAGCGGGGATGTTAGAAACCGACGCGCAACTCCATTTGCGAGCCCTGTAGCTTCTTATGGTCAGTTGAGCGCACTCACTCGCACCGCACCCGCCCTCGTGTGATCCCCCTGCATACGCTGACTGAGAAAGACCCCTACCCTAGCGTGGCTGCAACCTCCCCTTTACGTGCCGCAATTAATCTCGCAGTCATGAATTGTCACTCACCTTTGGTTAGTAGGAGGGATTGTTGCAGTGAAATCAGCACAATTACGCCCAGAACACCCAGAACGAGACTAAGGGTCTGGGAATAGAATGCAATTCTACTTCCAAACCATTTTTCAAAAACACAGAAAAAGCATCAAAAGAAAGAAAACCTAGCTAAGTAAACAAAAGACAAGCCTCGTGAACCACTCATCCAGCCGAATGACATGATTTGATTCACGAGGCTTCTCAACAGACTTTGCAGTATAAAACAGCGCAAGCAAGGAAAAACAAAAAAAGGACGATTCCAGCAGCAATAGATAGATAAAGACCCGGTAGTCAAAGAATAGGAAATCCACCACATCGAGATACCCACAAAAACTTACAACCATCTCAGTTCATTCCAAAGCGCAAATTAATTAGATCAGGCACTCTACCCCGTTCGTTTGTTCAAGAAACCACACTACCCCACTACCATAGCGTTAGCTCTCCTAGCCTGTGCCTTCTTCTCCTTCCTCGGAAGCGGCCCGATTGGTGCTCTCAAGATAATCAGTGCCTCCCTGCTTGCCAAATGTTTCGCCTCCAGCTTTGTTGTCGCTACAGCTGTGGCAATATCTTTCCCATCCAAGCTCACAGTTACAGTCCACTGGATATTCATCCCTTGATATCCATTATCCTTGAACAGAAAACTCGGCTGCGACATCTTGCTCTTCGCCGCAAACTCCATCAGCCGCGAAGTATAAATGCTGATATTCTGACGTCTCAACTTTGCCTCTATGGACGAAGGCTTTGGCGGGTCCGTGGATACTGCTGGCGTGGCCGTGCCAAGAAGGCCTGGGGTATTGACAGTGAATGTGGGCTTTTTTATCGCGACGTTGGAACCGGTCGAGGAGATGTGCTCCTGGTATAGGGCATGGTATTTCTCCGCATAAGGGGCAACGACCTGTGAGTACCAGATGTAGAGGTCATGATAGCGCTGAGTCCCGAGTTCACGATGGATTCCACCGATATAGGCTGTGAAGAGCTTTCCAAGGATTCCGTCGGAATCTGAGGTGTAATTTAAAGCTGTGAGACGACTATGGAGGCTAAGGACTCTCGATAGGTGTGCGTAGAGCGCTGTGGTAGTTAGGGCTGTAGTCATGTCCTACATGTAGTTACTGTTGTTAGTTGTGTTGTTCCAAGCCAGGGATGTGTAGTCGCCAGATTTCGATTCACAACCTAAAAAAGAGTACAAGATTTGTTTCTCACCTCTAAACCACCGGCATCCAGCTCAGGAAATAAACTCATCACTAGCATCCCCGTCAACCCTTTTAACACGCTGGCTCCCAGCCATCTCAACACCTCGTTGTCTTTCCTCTCTGATCCGGAGGCTTCGTTGACGCCCAACCACTGCACCTGCGACAATGAGTACACAACCTGCTCCAGAGCCTTGTCCTGGAAGTTATAGAGCAAAGGCGTCTCTTGATAAGGTGGAAGGACGGGAATTCCGTAAACGGAGAACCAAGATGTTGCCATGATCGAGTACGATTTTTATCTTGTGATGAAAGTTTCAAATCTTGTAGGAGTGGATGGAGAGGCTCGAGAGGTGGGGATAGGATATGAGACTTGACCTCGACTTATCTCTTCGCGCTCGGGCCAAGTAAAGACCCGTGTTCAACAGAGTTTTTTTTTTAGCTTCTCCACACCAACAGGGTTGACTGCCTGAAGGTGAATGCAGGGATGGCCGTAGCGAGGAGGCCAAAGATTAATTTCCCACGAGCAACTGCTTAAAAGGTTCAACTTATCTCGCAAAAAGGGCAGCTCCTTTGAGAGAAGCTGTGTGTATTTATCTCTCCTCTGGTCGCGATAAGTATGGATAGAGTTTTCTTCGCTTAAACCCTCGCTTTAAAGAATCCTCAGGGATTCTCACATAAACAGGGTCCCAGGCTCCGTGGTGGGGAAATTGTACTCTACTCTCGGAGCAAGTGATGAAAAGAGTTGAAAAAAGAGGGCACTATTCTCCACCTTATATACATGTATGTAGGTATGTCCACTATGTCCTCTGCCTGCCAGGATTGTGTGTTGCCCGCAGCTGGAATGCGCCGTGCTAAGCGAGGTGGGGATGCGACTCCATGGCATACCGAAGAGATCATATTAATCTGATAGACGCTCTCACCAGCTATCGATCGATCACCACTTGCGTATGATTGGGATTGACCTACCAAGCTGATGAAGGGAGCTATTAGCTACTCCAGCTAGCCTAGCCAGGCTAGTAGGCCCTTTGCGCAGATAGAGCTTGCTCTAAATTCTACTTGTATGATTGGTTGATGGAGGTCGGTGCCAATCTTTTGCGCAAAGGGCCCAGTACCTACATCCTATCGTAAGAAATGAAGCATGGCACGATTTTCTTCAACTCAAACAGACACAGTCGGGCCGGCTTCTCTCTCCCCGCAATCCCAAGCACTAGATAAGCGTAAACGCAATATGAAAGAGAAGCAGGAGGTGGCGAATCGAACGAAGCACATGCAAACGCCAAGACCCCCACCCGAGTGATTCCGCATGAATTAACATCTATTCATCCGGACCCGATTCTTCGACGTCTTGACGTCTCGACTCGGGATAATACCCACTATATATGGGCGTTTCCCTTGAAGTGACAGATACGGGAGTTCTGAGGGCCGCGGCAGCAGACCAATTCCTTAGGTCTAGTGAATCAATATAACTTCTTCAACCCATATGAAAAAGGGATAGTATCTAACTTACCCAGTGTCGAAGAATTACCTGACACTCCGCGGGAAGTTACACCGCCATATGACGCAGCCCATGTCCCACATCAGCGCTCAACACTAACAGTCTCAACTCTCCGGCGCCCACCAATTCACAACCTTCCACCTTCCCACAACCCCACTGAGGCCCACGCCTGATATACGCTTAGCCATCCACGGAGTCATAGGCACATGTGATGACTCACCCACATCCTATTCTGTCTACAAGATCAAAAGAAAAAGGTGAACGTCCAATGAAGGGCACCATTGTGGTTGTGAGTAGCAGGAATCGAACTTGCGTCACCTCGGGCTTGACCCTTGGTAGGGGACCACAACGAGGAATACTAACCACTATACTATACTCACTTGTTTACTGGCGTTTTTAGCGCCATGGCGAACGGCGCGAGAGGTATCTAGGGTGAGTCATAAGGAATTACTCGCGGCTAGGAGTCTTAGGTTTGGTGCATAGGGTGATTCCAGTCTTAATAGGCCCTTTAATTGCGCAAAAGACTCCAGCTCTAAATTTCGGTAACCTGATTGGCGCCGATCCTCTCATCAAGCAATCATACAAGTAGAGTTTAGAGCCATCTCTATCTGCACAAAGGGTCTAATTTGAGGTGTGGTTATGATTGCATACTACAAAGTTAGCAGATAGGAAGTTCCGTAAGGTGCACACAGCAGGAGATGATGTGAGGCGCTTTGCGAGCCAAGCGGCCACGATCGCACATAGGAGATATACGGGCAGATAAAGAAGATCTCCTGGGTAATACATGTGGAAGTGACTACTATTTTTCCTGTCCCTGTACATAATAATATGTGTGCCCCCCCAATACATGTTAAAACTGAACTTTAAACCATGAATCTTAGCACGAGTGATATCCTGTGATGATTCCTCACCACCCAAATATTCATCGCCAGATATATCGATGCGCTCTGGCTGGATAAATAGTAGATCTAATAGTTGATGTAGAAGACCAGACGCATATGTCCTAGGCCTCGGAATTCGGGGATTAACAAAATGCCAGCTTTATCTCGGTTCCGTAAAGAAGCGAGTGGTGGGCAAAGCGGTAGAAACACAGATTTCTGTACTGTTTGTTAGACAGTTGCTAGGAGCTATGCGGGCAGGTCCTGTAGTATGAGCTCGCCCGTTTGTGTTTTTGCATTGCCTGGAGGATGTCTCGTCACCATTGTTGGATTTCTCTTTTTCTTTCTCCCCTTTCCCCCCTTTTCTCCTTTCACAGATACACAAGACAAGCGGTCAATGATACCCTGCTGCTCCCACCGAATAACACCTAATTACCGTCCTCAATCGCCTAACTTAAATAACGATAAGGATATCCGCCTGCGCGGCGAAAAGTTGGTCTTCGTGATTTTACTTTTGTGCTGGCTCAAAGCTACTGAGGAGTTTAGACCGTGCAGAAAATCTAGAGCGCGATATCACTTACAAACCAAACACAAGGCATATGTTCTCCTGGTCCTGGTTTATGTGGCGTAGTAATAGTCTGGGAGCTAGAAACAGTCAGTATTATTAATACATTAATCAACTATGCAGAACCGGGTTCTGCTAATAATCCAACCACATGCAGTCAGGCTACTAATCTGCTGTCCCGTTCCCCTTCCAGTAACACAACTACAGGGATTCAACGTCACTACTCCCCTCCACAGCTATCACAAACACCCAGACCTCGAAACATCCAAACCACCAGCCCAATCATCACACAATGCCCCTCGCCGCGGTCGGCCAATTCTGCGCCACATCTTCCCTCTCCGCCAACCTCGCCGCCTGTCAGCGCCTCCTCCGCCTCGCCCGCGACCGTGGCGCATCAGCTCTCTTCCTTCCTGAAGCGTCTGACTACATCGCCACCTCCCCAGCCGAATCACTCTCTCTCTGCCAGCCCGTCACGACCTCCCCCTTTGTTCTCGGCCTCCAAGCCGAAGCCAAGAACCTCGCTCTCCCCATCAACGTCGGTATCCATGAGCCATGCCCCACGAGCGCAGACAAGGTCCGCAACATAAGCATCTGGATCGACACCAACGGCGACATCACGCAGCGTTATCAGAAGGTGCATACGTTCGACGTCTCTATCGCCGGCGGCCCGCAGATGCAAGAGAGCAAGACCACGGAGCCCGGCAGCACCTTGGCGCCGCCGTTCCAGACTTTGGTGGGGAAGATCGGGCTTCTGGTGTGCTTTGACATGCGGTTCCCCGAGCCTTCGCTGGCGCTGCGGAGGATGGGGGCTGAGGTTGTGACGTATCCGTCAGCGTTCACAGTGCCGACGGGGCAGGCGCATTGGGAGGTGTTGTTGCGCGCGCGGGCGATAGAGACTCAGGCGTATGTAGTTGCGGCGGCGCAGATTGGGCGGCATAATGAGGGGAGGGCGAGTTATGGGCAGTCGATGATTGTGGATCCGTGGGGGAGGATTGTGGCGCAGTGCCGGAAGGTTGATGTGGGAGAGGAGCCGAGAGCGGCGGAGGAAGTGGTGCCGGAAATTTGTGTGGCGGAGGTGGACCTGGGGATGTTGGAAAAAATAAGGAGGGAGGTGCCGTTGAAGAGAAGGTTCGATGTGTACCCAGAAGTTTGAGTAGAGGGTGCTAGCTTTGATTTATTTATGTCGAGTAATTTTCGTTATTGAGTGATCTTTATGATCAGCGAACTCTGATGAGGTGAATACATGTATGTATATGAGAATGAGCTACCTACATGAGCTTCATGATCGAGTGAGTCTTGTGATCGAGTGATTTGTGATGATGCTGTACGTAGCCTTTTTCTTTTTCTTTTTTTCTTTTTTTTCTTTGTTTAACTCGCACATAGTCGACTACTATCTCGTATTTCTTCATGTTGGCATCCTTGGAGATGCAATCCATACATTGAATTACAAGTCGTTGGGTATCAAGCCACCATCAGCCTTAACACACTGCAGGGTGAACGCTCTGGTTAATGCAAAATACGAGAGAATGTAAGCTGGGTTACTTTATGGGTAGTCAAGCAAGCAAGAAAAGGGTACACATCGGGGTGGTGGTGGAGGATCGATTGAAACCCACAAGAGTAACTAAAAAAGGAGTGTCCAGTAGTCAAGCTTAAGAATGGTAGTCTGGAAGATTAATCAGAACAGGCCTGCATGCATGCGCAGGGTGAACCTGGCGTCGAAAAACTGTTTACAGATGTAATCAACGAGCCCATCAAGTTAGTAACCTAGCAAAGGTAAAAGAACTCTGACAATTCTGTATACCTTGTCGCGTTTTAAGAGTGTAGGAGGTATTTCGACCAAAGTGCCTTTTATTCTGTTGGGAGGTTCGGAGGGAATTTCTTTAAATACATGTGCTCCCCTGAATGTGAATTTTCATTAGCGTGAGTCTGATATATACCACATCTTCGCCACGACACCCTTAACCTCTCACATGTACATTCACTCAAGGGGTGAAGGCGGATCCTGCCTGATGGCGGTCAGGGATTTGAGGCCAATAGCAGAGTTAAGTTTGGGACGCTAAGAGTAGATTACTACGGGCACAATCATCAGACAGGATCCTCCGTCACTAGGTGAGCGACTGTACACAATTATCCACAACATCCATTGGCTCTAGCCACCTCTTGGGATTTTAGAAGGGGTGTCGACGGTTCATGGGATAGCACGTGATGCTATATGTAGCTCCCTACATGTACAGTCGCTAACCTAGTGACGGCGGATCCTGTCTGATGGTTGTGCTTGCAGTAATTTACACTTGGCGTCTCTGCTATTGGCCTCAAATATCTCTGACCGCCATCAGACAGGATCCGCCTCCACCCCGTGATTGACTGTACATACAAAGAGCAGCAAAAACAGAATGTTATTTCCAGGTCAAGGTTTAGCTCCACGTACAACATATTAAAAATCTCTCTAGACGAATATTACCTAAGAAATAAAATGAAAAGAAAGGAAAGAATGAAAATCAACACCTAAATACCCCGTTCCAGCCATATTTTTTGCCGGCCTCCATCCCTAAAAGAATTGAAGAGGTGATGGAACAACATTTATAAATAAGGCAGCACGTTCAACCACGGAGATATCACGATATACGCCTTGTTATAAAGGTAAAAAGTGATGGAACGGGCTGAGACAGAGCGATACCTGTTTTGGGTAAAACGCCACCAACATATGGTGTTTGCAGGTACATATATATGTATATAACTGTATCTAAGGGCATTCTATCACTTATTAGAGACTTTGCGCAAATGGAGCCAGCTCCATTTTCTAACAGCCTGATTGGTGAAGATCACACCATTATCCAATCAGATAATCAAAATATAGAGCTGGCTCCATTTACACAAAGTCTCTATTACCTATCGCTGTACTGCTTGAAGCAACCTGCCCCTGATGATCATATGATCATTGGTCCTAAAGTTGATAATGAACCACACATAAAAGTAAACATAATTGTAGTTGGATGAGGTCATTTACAATTTCTTTAGATGTTTATTCTTGAAGTGAGAATACACCTGTTGGCTGTTGGACCCAAGCCATTCTCCCGTATATAACCCGTAGTCACTGTGATCATTGCGATAACAAAAGGGTTCAACCACGAGCTATCCATACATTTTAATATCATTATAACATGGATATTAAACCTACATAAATGTACTTTGTTCTAATAGGAGATATGTTAATGACATCGTCAACTAACCAATCATTGATGCTAGGCCCAAACGAAAGCTAGGTAGGGCGACTTAATAAATAAAATAAGTAGCGCAAGGATGCCAAACTTCGAACCTCCATCTTATCCTTCATACCTCTCAATCTTTCTCCCTCTTTTATCTCTTCATCCTTCGTCTTCATCCGTCGTCATCTTTCGCCCTCATCTATACGTACCCACCTACCTCCAACCAAGATGGGCAATAATATGAGAGATCTCAAGCGGAAGAGGGGTAGAAGAGAAGAGGACGAAAAAGACAGAAAGCCGAGGAAGGTCCAAAAAGTCATCTATGCTGAGGGTCAATATTTTACTTCTCTCCCCAATCCTCCTTCTGTTCCTCCTTCTTCTTCGTCTCATTATCCTTCGTCTTCTCCTACTCCTTCTCCTTCGTCTTCATCTTCGTCTTCACCTTCTCTTTCGTCTTCACCTTCTCCTTCATCTTCGCCCTCTCTTTCGTCTTCGTCCTCGTCTTCATCTTCGTCTTCTTCGTCTTCGTCCTCGTCCTCGTCCTCGTCCTCGTCCTCGTCTTCGTCTTCGTCTTCTTCGTCTTCGTCCTCGTCTTCGTCTTCGTCCTCGTCCTCGTCCTCGTCTTCGTCTTCGTCTTCGTCTTCGTCTTCGTCTTCTTCTTCGTCTTCTTCTTCATCTTCACCCTCTCCTTCGTCTTCACCTTCTCCTTCGTCTTCACCCTCTCCTTCGTCTTCACCCTCTCCTTCGTCTTCACCCTCTCCTTCGTCTTCACCTTCTTCAAGTGACACGGACGAGGATGGGGTTTCTAGCATCAATCCTATCCAAAATCTCCAAGCTCCCGCATACCAGGTGGTTGGTACGGACGACAGCCTTCCTCCCCACCCCGTTCAAATTATTCAAGACAATTTCTACAAGTCTTGCTCCAACCCGTCGAGGAGGAATGCTTTTATGGCTGGATTGCTCAAATATTTTGAGCTTAACCAGTCCCCAAGCGGCACCCAACACAACCCAATTATCATCAATGATAGTTCGGAACCCCCCAAAGACCGCGCAGAGGACGGCCCCACTGGTACCTTCCAGAACCCCATTTTAATTGACGGGGACGCTCCCACGAACCCCCCACGGCTCAAGGGCTTCCTAGTAGTTCCATCCCCCGGCCCCCTTCTGCCTCGGCCACCTACCCATATCTTTACCGCCATCTTCCGAGGGGAAGAAGGCTCTCTATCCGCGACATTCTCGACAGTCCTCACAAACTCTCTCGACGAGTTCTTCAATCTCAGCTGCGACGCGTGCGGACTCAAGGGATACCAGATGGGAGACAATGATCATATGGAGGTCAGCATCTCCGCTAAGAGCATTGGCAAGAAGGCTGTCTACAGCGGACCATACAGAGCGATGGTTTGGCATGCCTTGATGGAGTTGATCGAGTTGTTGCCGCAGTCGGACGTTGTGGTCTATTTCCTCGACCACGTCTTTGTCTAGGAAGAGCGGTACTCGGGCATGTCAGCACATGTTGTCTTTATCACAAAGAAAGCCCTTGGTGTTGACTCATCGCTACGGATGCTGGGGTTGGAAAGTTGGGAAGGGATGCGAGGTTAGGATAAGGATGGTGGCTGAGTAGAAGTTGTATACTACGTATATTCTAACCCCCGTTCCTTTTATATCACACCAACTTTTCAGTTTTCTCTCGCTAACTCTAAATAGGGTGTTTATGTTGCACATGAACCATGTTTCAATAGGCAATACCTGGAGTTCCGTTCCTGCTTAATTTTGTCATGAAATGTAACGAATGTAAATTTGTTCATAAGTCTCTTCACCAGTCATAATTCTATTCATTTCTCGTCCAGTATACTTTTAACTCATGAGCTAATTGAGCATTTGAGAGCACCTTCAATTCCATTAATTGACGCAAAATTTCATTATTTAGATACATACTTCTGATTATCTGGTTTCTTAACTATTCTATGAGAAGAGGTTTATTAATACTTATAAACGATCACATATATATAACAATTACTCGGATCAACGTTCAATTTAACGCAGTGGTCTAAATCTTCACAAAATGTCACTCGGCCGGGCTGGTTTTTTGTGTAATTTTCTCCCCAGACGCCTCTCCATTCACCACCACCCCCTGACTGGAAGAAAGCGGCCGGGCCGGTTGCTTTTTACCACTCATGGCTTCCTGTAGAGATTTCCATTACTGAGCCTATCACAAGCGTGCGCCAGACCATTATTACATGTTCCCATATACCGCACCATAAAGAAATCCCACTACAACTTAAATATCACCGCTGTTTTGCTATCTATTAAATAGTTGGATCTGACAAACGCTACTTTTTTATTCTCTGGTATTCCAAGATGACACTACAATTTTCCCTCCATCCATCCTACACCCAAAATGTACCGCACCACACTACTCCTCCAACTCTCCTGCAAAAGCGACTGCTCCCAGTCCCGCTGATCCTAGAACCATATAAATCCACGCAGCCGCCGCATTAATCCAATCACCCTCCTTTCTCTTCGCATCTGGACTGATCGAGAAATCAATTCCCCTAACTCCGACCCAGATGCCAACACTGGCAGCCATCATAATGACATCCCATCCAACTGATGACACCGCTGGGTGCTCATACAATGCCGAAAGCGTACCAACAACAACTTCCTTGACCGTCAAGCCGTGAGCAGTGACCTGTGAGATGGCGTATGCGTGGCATGCAACAGATACCAGTGAACAAAGGCGGTACTGTGGCCTCCAGAAGCTCTTCCACCGGTTCGCGGGGATGTGGATTGCTAGTTCGCCGCTTGATGCAAGGCGTTCAAAGACAATTGGGATTGCGAGGAGGAGAACATGGGGGACGAGAAGGAAGGGGAGGAACGCATCGGAGTTAAGAGTTTTGGGGGTCATGTAGACACAGAGGTATGAGAGAACCAGTGGGACTGTGACAGTGAAGTACAGCCAGCTAGGGAGTCTCTTGGCCTTGACTGTCGAAGGGTCGAGCTTGGGTGCCTCGACAGGGGCAGAAGGGGTGGGCTCATTGAGGAGGATGGTAAGGAAAAAAAGGTTTGATGCGAATGAGACTGAAACGACTTGGCCAAGGAGCATAAATGACCAGAGGTTCTTAATACCGCGACGAGAGCCTGGAGAGAGTGTAAGTTTTAAATTTTCTCTACCAAAGGAAGACAGGACTAGAGACCTTCAGCAGCCAAGAATACACTCCACGCAGCGGTTGCGAGGAAAATCTGCTGGCTCCACCACCACCTCTGAGGGTTCTCTACTACTGCACCCCACGCATCTTGGAATAGCTCCACATCGCTCAACCACTCGCCCAACCGGAGCTCGCCATCATTGCTGAGCATGAGTACCTGCGACGCCTGCCAGTCTTCGTAGGACTTCATAAAGAAAGACACCATATAATACCACGTCGACCCCAACGATGCAACGGCGAGTGAAGTGAACACATAGGATCCCGAGACTTTTGAGAAGTTTCGGAAATTCAGTCGTGAGAGAATGAGAGAAAGGAGGGCGAAGCAGAGACCGAAATATGAGCCGAAGAGGGCGATGGAGCGGGTGTTTGTATCTGTCATAGAGTCTGCCATGTTTGTGACCCTCTTGTTGTCGGTGGTGAGTTGAGGCAAAGTCGTGTCCGTCCTTTGGGGATGACGGTGGTTGTTATGGTGCGTGGATGCCAGGTGGAGACAGACTGTGTGACGGCGAGACTTGTATCCCTGCAGGTTCGTCCGTAAAGGTGTTGGCGTTGTAATTATCATAAACCCTTGCAGATCCGCAGGATAATGTGATCACGCGTCAACGCGACTGAAAGTACTACTCTTACTACGGAATGTTTGAATCGAGAAAAGAGTTAAAGGCAAGCGGTTTATTCCATCTACAAGTGGACCACACAACCACTCCTTTGGGGCCAGAAACTTGTGTCTCAACACACCAATGGGCTCGAAGATAAGGCATCCCAGATACACGAAAACAGATACCCGAAAAGCCATTGATTGATTCTTCGGGACCCCACTACCGGCTTCCACTAGATTACAGGGTCAATCACCACACACTGACAACTCAGACGACGCCAACGAGGATAAAAATCCCAGATGCAACCTGCATGTAGAGTACTCTACATATGTGTAAAAACCTGTTTATCGTCAACTGCGATGATCTAGAGTGCTCTCTCTACCCGGGTTTATTAAAGCGCGTACTCTCGGTACTCATTCTGGGTCTAGGACCGCGAAGAACGACAAAGACGGCATGCATAGATAAATGTAGCCGCCATCGAAATCTTCACGGTAGAGTATGTAGGTACATGCTCGCGCGGCCGATCCGAAGCCGCTCAAAGAACTGTGGTAAGTGATCTAGTATGTGGCTCACGTTTTTTCAGTATTTAGACTTTTTTTGGGCCGGGTGGCTTCAACGCAAGTTGAAATTAAAAACAAGGAAAAATATATAATACAGTTCGTGACTATGTATATAAAAAAAAAAGTAGGTCATTAATCCCCTCCTTCATTAATTTCGAGCACCGTTGATCACCCAAAAGGCCTTCTAATTCTAGGGGTTTTGATGGTCCGCCACGTGCACAGTTACATGAATAAATGTCTTAGAACCACAAACACCTTTTCAGAGTGGCTGGTACATATCTCGGCCCAGCAAACCGTGCCGAGAAACCCCGTCTCGAAGCCAATGCATCGCCGATCACTCGGAGTGGCCGCCAAGCGGAAAACAGTGGCGAACGTTGACGAACGAGTGATCATCTGTGATGAGGGGTCTGGCTTGTTGTTGTCTTTTAATAATTCGCATCCTTTATTGTCAACCCCCCATAGTTTACGGGGTACATTGTTCTTGTTACTCAGTGGACTTTCATGTTCTCCTGCACGACCAGGTTGCACACGACATTTCCTATCCCTCGCATGTAGAAACCGCCGTCAATTATACAGTTATGGTAATCATATAACTAGCTACTACGACACCAAAGAAACGGGTAGATCCAGTACCACGCCTAGCAGGATACCGTGAAAACTACGGTATTGCTACGGTATTGCTACGGCATTACTACGGGCAGAATAGTTAGGATCCCGGTTTAATTCGCAAGTTTTTACACAATTCCGTATTGATGCAGTACATACGTATTACATCCTCTTTTTTTTGGTGCTGTACTCTAAACTTCATACGTGGGCTAGAGAACACTTTCACCTAGTTTTCATTGGAGAGATCTCTGTATTTAAGCTGAGAAGAGAGAACAACTCTCTCTCTCGCCATCAATACAGGCAACTCAGAACCCGCCTAGCTCCCGAGTTACTCCATCAATACTGATCTCTTGGGGGGTTAGCTTATAATGAGCACAATGGAGCGACAATTTAGCTATGAAGCCCGAGAGAAGACCACAGAGCAGGCCTTCCTCAGAGTATCACGATGTTATTCACCAAGAGATACTTCCCCCTCACCAGCCTTATGCGTATATTCAGGGAGGGTGGAACTTTTCCTGGGGGCCAGGCCCGGCTTGGGCCATTACATGCACCCATGCAGTATCACAGTAACATCACCATAGCAAGACGCCCGCGGGAGCACAATTCTTCGAGGAAAAAAGAATCTCAATTTTCCGCCAGCCAGTAAAGCCAGCCCAGCCTGTTATACATACATACATGAACTAAAAAAACAATACAATACAACCATAACCGAGAGGCCCAGCCAATCTTCCACTGCACTGCACACTTTTTATAAAGAAAAAGAAAAGAAAAGAAAAGAAAAGCTCATTTCACAAACAAATGTCCTGCGTCCCAAAAAAAAAAAAAAGAGCGATCCTCTAGTTATGCGACATACAGATCTGCACAAGAGCCCGTTAGAAAATGCGATGGTGGATTCTGGGGGGGTTTGGATTTGCGTACCAATTGAGACGAGGATAATATCGTGGGCTCAGACTCTTTAGACAGTGCCTGAAGGAGCGGCGCCGGAAGGCATAGCGCCTGACGGAGCAGCGCCGGTTGGCATGGCGCCAGAGGGGAACGCATCACCGCCTGATGGGAAAGCACCGCCTGATGGGAACGCACCGCCTGTAGGAGCGGCACCAGAGGGCATAGCACCAGAGGGCATTCCACTGTGGTGGCCGTGACCGTGGTGACCGCCGAAGCCAGCACCACCAGTAGGGGCCGCAGCGCCAGAGGCGGGGAAGACACCAGTCGGGAAGGCAGTCAAGAAGCCGCTCGGGAAGGCGGTGGGGAAGCCACTTGGAAGCTCTGTCGGGAATGCAGTGGGGAAGTCGGTCGGGAAGCCGCTAGGGAGCTCGGTCGGGAAGGCAGTGGGGAAGTCGGTCGGGAAGCCACTGGGGAGCTCGGTCGGGAACGCAACCTCGGTCCCAGAGACAGCGGCGATCCCGGCGGCGACACCGGTAGCAGTGGGCGCGGCGCCGGCTCCACCAGTGGGCATGGCGCCGTCGGAGGGGAAGACACCGCCCATTCCGCCAGAGGGGGCAGCACCGGAGGGCATGGCACCTGATGGTCTTGGGCCTTGGCCGTGGCCGTGGCCACCGCCCATACCGCCCGAGGGGGCAGCACCGGATGGCATAGCGCCAGAAGGCATGGCGCCTGATGGTCGTGGGCCACCGCCCATTCCGCCGGATGGAGCAGCTCCTGATGGGAAGCTACCAGTAGGGGCAACGCCGGAAGGCATTCCTGAGAAGGTGCCGGTGGGGGCTTCCTCCTGAGGGAGGGGAGCGGCGCCAGCGAGGGCAGCAAGAACGGCAGTGGCGACGGCGAGGTTAAGGAACTGCATTTTTTTGAATGTGGAGATTTTGATTTTGATTTTGAAAGCCTTTGAATGTGGTTGAATGAGTTGAGTGAATGGACGTGAACTAGCACAGTCTCTATGGGGGAGGTTAGTGTATGTATCGGAAAAATCCCCAACGAATTGATACTACTTACTAGAATGAATGTATTAAAGAGAAGAGAAAGAGTGCTGAAGAATGCAGTGGAAGAATGAATTGAGTGAGAGCTGGCTGATGAAGCAAAGATGGGGGGACGAAAGGACTGTTTATATGCCCTTTTTCAATATGCAGCGAATTTCACTACTACTACTACTACTACTACTACTACATGTCCAGCATCATGAGAAACAAGTCCCTTTTGCGATTGAGCATCAATTTCCGCTGCAATTGAGTATCAATTTCCGCAATGGGCCATGATGGACTACAAGCGGGAAATTCCTACCGCCCTCCTCCAACCACGATCCCTGCCAGGACGCGTAGATGTTGACAAGCTTTCGCTACATGTATATAGTGTGTAGTATGTACCTACATGTATCTGTAGCGACTCTTGGGCCCGGGAATGACCAGGGACACATGTATAATACAGCACTGGAATATCACGGAGCCTGGGACCTCAGGGGGGACATACATACAGGGCGTAGGTATACCAAGTGTGCGTGTTTCCATGGGTACAAGTATTCCCCCCCACCCATGTCCCCCATGTCCAGATCTCCTCCTCGCCCTCCGCATCTTAAAAAGCCGTTACGCGTCGCCCTCGCTACGTCCCTCTAGTGCCGTTTCAAAACCCAGCAATCCCCCCCTCAACCCCCCTCAAATACAAGAGAAAGTCGCATGTTTCAAACCCACAGCTACAGGACCCCCCCCATCTGCTCTCTGTGAAACGCCCACTCGCGCGCGCGCGGTACCATCGCTGAAGGTGCTTGTAGATTCCCCACCCCCCCCCCTCCTCGGCACTCGGCAGCCGACAAGCTGCTAGGATGCGGCATGCTCATGAGACATCACTCGCTATATACCACAACCCCAACCACCGACCGCGGCTTCTCGAAATCGTGGATTGATTGCTGGGCACAGACGCCCTCCCTCCCTGGGGGTGAAAGCTAAAGTGATCCGCACGGAAGGCTTTCGCTTTCGCTTTCTTTCTTTTCTTTCGATAGGTAGGTAGGTACTCGGGGCAGGCCATAAGAACCTGAAAATGCAAGCTGCAAGCAGGGGCTCAATTTGGTGTAGCTTTTCGCCAGCCGCGAATCAGAGGCCGTTACCATAAAAAGTCATTTTCAGGTTCTTCTGGCCTGCCCCGAGTAGGTAGGCTGGGGTTTCCAATTGGCGTTTTTCCAACGGTGGCTCCCCGCCAGGTACAGGTATCTATGTAGTTATTCGGTGGTGCGACTGCTTTCGGCTGCTGCGGCGGGGCTTTTGGGTGGAGGTGTACATACGGCTCTCCACTGCTGAGTAGGGTACAGCTCTCCACTGCTGGGTGTAGGTACGTGCTCTACTCTACTCTACTCTACTCTACTCTACCCAGCTGGCAACGGCACTCCATGTGGACTGGACTGCGAGAATATATTGCGCTGCTGCTGCAAAGGATAGGGGAATGAATACCAACCATGTGTGTGCTACTCTATCTACATGTACATAGCTGGTGGAAGTGGAAATGGCATCAACGCCTCTCAGCTTGTGCTGGCCGGCAACATCGAGTTGGCGCTGGAAGTACTACTCTCTATGTATGTATGTATGTAGAGTATCTAACATCCCCCCCCCCAAAAAAAAAAAAAACATCAACCCACAACTCGCAACTGCGTAACCTCCATGTATGTACCTACAATACAGTCCCCACCGGTACATACATACATACATACATACACACACACACACACACGCACACACACACGCCACAAAAGAAACCACCCACAGCAAAAGCAGACGAGCAGAGAGAGACCGCTACGTACTCTACATGTTATATAATGTACACAGCGGCTACATGTAGCCTTGTAGCAAACAAACAACCGCCCCCCCCCCGTCGGTTTGCCGGCCGACCCACACCCCCGGCGGTCTATGCGGGGAGGGATCAAGAAATGGTTACCAGGCAATGGCAGGGCATGGCATGATTGTTGCTATGCTGCTACATACAGCCATTTCCCAAAAGACTTGGCACCTCGAATCGCCTTCACTGCTCGTAGGAAGGTACAGATTACACAACAATAACAAATAGAATAGAAAAACTAAAGTGCAGGTATGAATCTATATAGTTGAGTTACTATTACCATTTGGTATGGCTTCCATTGGCAGCGGTACAGGCTTCAATTCTGTCAGGCATACATGTACATGTAGTTTTGGCAAGGTGCCAAGTCTTTTGGGAAATGGCTGTACAATCGACGTACGTGGTGGTGGCCATAGCGAATATACACATGTACATGTATTGGTACATGTATAGACACGAGCACCTGTAATCCAATCCAATCCAATCCTATAAAGTCTTCGCTCCAATGGCCGGGCCGGCTGGCCGGCTGGCTGCACCGGATATCACTCGAATCAGTTGCCTACATTCATACTACATACCACACATAGGACTATGAACAACAAGCAGAGTACGCTACCTGTTTGGGGGTTCCACTCCTACCAGGTTCCATTACCCACACCCCACACATCTCACCTGTATCCGCGCAACCAGTAAAGCAAAAACATGTTTTTAATTTCCAACCAGCACACAGACACCCCCCCCTCCACAGATGCTCCAAAGCACAAACACCAACAGCCGAGCCCTACCCCAAAGGCCTCGCACTAATCACTCCCTGAATCGGGAAAACATACCAGCCTCTGCCGGCCATCCATCCATCGCAGAAGCAGATTAATCAAATATACATATACATACATACCAAGGGGCACCGAACCGCGAGGTCTCGGGGCAAGTCATGGGCGTTGGGCATGTAGGTACATACTGGAATATGCGGGTATATGTATGTAGGTAGGTACAAAGACTTTGTCTGTAACGCTGCCAGGGCTGTTTCGAGACTGCGTATACGTAGATGCAGGAAGTGGGGTTGTTTAATTCCCGGATGGGCACGGCTCTAGAAGCACACATGCATGTATGTAGAAGTGTATCCTGGGGGGGAGCTCTTATAACTACATGTACCTACATGTATCCAAGGAGCTCAACCTCTACAGACATCCAATCTTGCTTGTGCAGAGATGGGGGGGTCTACCTACAGTCAACTCCTGCTACTCTACGTAGGTACATTTATTTTTTTTATTTTTTTTATTTTTTTTATTTCATGGCATATATACATAACTGCATGTACATACATAATACAAGCTCCATTCCAAGCTTAGTTTATTGATTTTCTATTTTATTCTCTCAGCGCGTAAAGTCATACGATTCGATTTGCGCAATTCCGACCCACAAAATCTGTGTTTAGGAAGAGGGGATGCCTTTGCATTTCAAGATGCCTATTATTTGTAATATATTGCGGTCAGCAAAGGACTCTCCACAACAAGCAGGATTCACAGGGGGGGGTAGTCGGTGCTCGGGACTCGGGACTCGGGGGGGTAGTAAAGTATCAAGCAAGGATGGGTGGTCCGTAATATATAAACACACATTGGCCCGGGCCGGCGTGCGCTCCGACGGCCATCCATACCATACCGGCTTCCCCGCCAGCTTCCCAGCTAGCTCATCGGCGCTATGTTTTGTTTTGTTTTGTTTTGTTTCAAGGGCAGACACAAGAAGCAAGAAAGCACACTCACCACTCGTGGTCAACCCAGTAACATACAGATCTCCCAGCTCGCTCGCCCCTCTCGCCACCTCATCGTCCTCTTCAATCTCCGCCCCCTCCTCCTCCTCCTCGTCCAAGGGCTGCATCTTCTTCTCCCTCAGGATCGCCGTCGAGCTGGCATTGATCCACCTCCCATGGATGTCCACAAACATCTCGTCCACGACTGGCGTGCTCGTGTACCCGCCCTTCTCTCCGAAGAACGCGCTCCCCAGCTGCTTCGTGCTGATCCTCCCCACGATGGACCCGGGCGACGTAGCACTGCGATCGGCAACATGCTTATACACCTTCAGCGAATCCGTGTAGCCCGCAATGATGATATCCTCGCCTGACGAGCTCAGCGTCGGGTTGTCACCCATAAAGTTGAGCGGGATCCGCTGCAGCTCCCTCAGCACGCCCGGCTGTGATGCGTCCTGATCCGTGACCACAATCTCGCCGCTCAGGTGCGGCGAGATGTAGACCCTCCCGCCCTCTTTGTTGTCGCCCGTGATGCCGTTCCCGCCGCCGAGGCCCGCCATGACGAGCTTCCACCCCGTCTCGGCAGAGTAGTAGTGCGCGCTGCCCCACGGCCTGCGTGTGTAGTCGCCAAGCAGGCGTATCAGCCCCGTGCTGTACCGGTTCTCGTCGGTGATGTAGAAGGCATTGATGTCGTCCAGGTGCTTGATCGCATAGACGTCATTCGGATGCTTCAGCCCGCCCTCGGCCGTCGGAATGCTCGTCACGTGCTCTAGCACATGCGTCTCCGGGTCGTGCATAAACTTCTCGACCACCGTGCCATTGAACCGGTGGTTCACCACATACAGACTCATCAGCCCGCCCTCCAGCCCATGGTTGATATCCATGCCATGGAAGCCCCTATCACCGCCGCCCTCGCCGCCCGGCATCCCCCGCAGCTCGAGCTCAACGACTGTATCCGTGTCCAGGTCCCAGCGGAAGATCTTGTCGCCCGGCCGGCTCTTGCCCTCTGCGGCGTCGGCTTCCCGCGACTGCGACAGCACACGCGGGCGGTTGTCGTAGGAGCTGAGGCAGCTGGCGAAGATGACGGTGCGGGTGGGCGACAGCTCGACGAGCTGCATGGACTCGCAGCCGTGGAACTTGTCGGTGTGCTGTAGACTGCAGAGGGGGTCGAGGAGGGAGGTGTATTCCGGAGAGAGGTAGTGGGCATTGTTACGGCGCCCGCCGACGAGCGTGTAGGTGCGTGAGAGGTTGGGGACGGCGACTTGGAGGAGGCCTGGAAATTGAAGGTATAGGTAGTAGTTAGTAAAAATAAATAAAAATAAAAACAAAAAAGAATTATATAGATGTTTGGAGCTCCGGTTGAGTGTGCAATTGCAATTGGGGGAAGAGGGACTGACCGATTGTGACCGCTACGGCGGGGAGGATGAATTTCGCCATTTTTCTATCTTTTTATTTTCTTTCCTTCTTTTGGCGGTACGGCGGAGGGGGGGAATTGGTAGAGTGGAGGGGAGTTGAGGGAGTGGGGGGGGGTGGAAGGAGTGGACATATATTGGAGGTTTGAATAACCAAGCAACCAACATCATGCCATTGCCATTGCTATCACGATATGCCGAGGCCAAGTGTCTTTACTGGTTGCTTGGTTGCTTGGCTGCGCTGGAGCTACAGGCAAGGCATAACTCAGCAGTGGATTACTTTCCATGCAGCGCATTTCCCAATCGCTGTCATACCAATTGATTGATTCTAGGTACATACAATCATAACTACGGCATGCAGACAAGGCCTAGCTGTGGCATCTCTACGAGTCTATGTAAATACCTACATGTAGAGTACCTACTCTGCGGGACCCATACCCGTCCATAGGTAGCCACACCACACCACATGTACATACATAAGTTGATGTTGTCAATGATCTGATCTTGCCTCTCCATTACATAAGGCAACACCAACCACACACACTCCCCCAGTCAATGATGGAACGGACCAGAAACCACTGCCAATGCCCCAGCGTACCCAACGCCGCATACTCTACAGAGTCCCTGTTGATGATGATGGCCATCTATCTCTCTTTCGCAATTTCATACACACACACACACACACACACACACGACCGTGCAAACGATCGTTGACCCCTTCTTGTTTGTTCTCCTTTCTTTTCAATTTGTTTTTTTGATTCCAATCGCCGTCCCAGCACACCAAGAAGCAGAAACAGAAAAGAAAAAAGGTCCGCCGCCCACCACACACGAAGAGCGAGAGGTAGAGAGAGATCTAATCATACAGATTGCAATTGAACCACACACCACACACACACGCGTCCATCCCCCCAAAAAAAACAGAGGGCCAAAAAAAAAAAAAAATTTGTGGCAACTATAATAGAGAAAGCCGACCCCACCCTCCCCGCCTCCCGCCCCCGACCAAGTAAGAAGAGTGATGAAACGGAGAACATATGTATAGTAGGTAATAAAAAAAAAAGGTTCATTGAGTACATGTATTTATATATGACCTCGGCCCGGGGCCTCAGTGCCTATTTGATCGCCGCGTATCCAACCCTCGAGAAAAAGAGAAAAATAGAAATTTCTTCGTTTCCTCGCCTTTGGACCCCCCACTTCGCTGCCTGCCTTGTTTGAATATCTCCGCCATTGAAAGAAAAAAAGAAAGAAAGAAAAAGAATGAAAAAGTGTCAACATAAGGAAGAGAAATAAAGAGAAAGAAAAAAACAACCTCGGCCAAATTGTGCCCAGATTTTGAATCAACGACATCCCCTCCCCCCCCCTCTTCCTTGTAGACTTTCATTCTCAATTGCGCGTGGAGTGGTGATGATATTTGGTGGTGGTAATTAAAATAGACGTCCGGTAGTAGGGTCATACGCGTCTAGTGGGATGTTTCCAGCTCCCTGGTCAATTTCAAAACTTCTGTTAGCCGGCCTGTTCCTCTCTTCCTTTTTTTTTTTTTTTTTTTTGAAAACAAAAAGTTATTGGGGAGGATAAATAAGAAAGTACATACACTAGCCTGCACAAACGCTGTCCATCCTTCATCCAGATCCCACCCAGTCTCGGTGAGACAAAGCTCGGCCCACTCCATTTTCAACCCGGTTCGTCTCGCAAACTCAATGCATTTCGCCATGTTTTGTTGCTGTTCCGTCTGTGCTACTGCCGCTTGCCCCTGCGGCATGTTCGGATCTTGAGCCATACCTATAGGCGCAGCCATTGGCATCCCTACAGGCGTAGCCATTGGCATCCCTACAGGCGCAGCCATTGTCATTCCAACAGGCGCAGCCATTGGCGCCTGGACTGGCACCGGTGCTTCGGGCTCTTCTTTCCAAGATTCGAAACCACCATATGATCTGACAACAAGAATATCGTTCCCAACCTTTACAGCCCCGTTCGCATCGGGTCTTAAGATGAAGGTTCTATCAAAACTTCTCTTCATGATTTTATCCCCATTCGACTCTTCGAACTCGCCATGAACGCAGCACATGATTCCTCCAACCATTATCCCGCCAGCGCCCAATACTTCGATTGGCCATACGTCAAAACTCCACAGCTCTTCGTTTCCAAGGTTGTGGCGGAATGATGGGATTTCGCCCCAAACATGTCCAATTGCGTCCGGGCCGGTAAAAACACGTGCGCTCATAAAACCAGAAGAGTGGTTCCGCTTGAGGTTGCGAGAGATTGGAATCCAGGGATCCCACCATTGACGTGTGTTCTGCTGGGATTCTACACGGGGGGCGGAGGTGTTGACAGACATTGAAAAAGTGGACGCCGAGTCGTAAAATTGTGATAGAACTGCGTTCTTATCGTTGTCATAAGTTGCAAAGAATCTGCGGCCCGTGCTGTTAGACTCTAGCGACGTGGAGTGCGTATCTAAGGTATACATACGTTGAAAGAAATCCCATGGCGACGCCATGGTCATCTTGGATAAACTTTCCCTTGGTCTTTAAGGGCATCGCCGGTCTTCCCCCCTCATCAACCGCTCCGGACATTCCACTGACCCCCGGGCCTGCGCCCCGGCGAGTTTCATCACCAATCTTAATTACTGGCCGATCTAGGGCGACATTGTCCAACATGACAAGGGCGGGAAACCTCCTCATAGCCTCTTGCTTATAATCCGGGTGTCTAGTCAATGGGTTGCCCATCAACACCAACTGTTCCAAATTCTTAAATCTATTCCTCCAAGGGTCTAAAGCTTGCCAGCTCTCGATCATGTTCCCCTGCAGGCTCAAGTTTTTCAGGTCCGGGAACGTGACGCTCAAGGTAGTGACAGCCCGGAGATCCTTCAACGAGTTGTAGGCGAGTGATACACTATGCACCGTATCCCGCTTTTGCTGCGCAGTCTGGAAACGCTTGTCCGCGATCTGCATAAGTGCAGGAAACATCTTGCTGGTTGTTGAGCTAAGCTCGAAAAACCCATTCTGCTTTAGAAGCGGGTCTTCGCCAAGTTTACTAAGATCCAAAATCTTGGCTTCGATGTTATATCGGTTCGCGAGCACCTGCTCTAGCGTTTTGATGGTGTCGACTGTGTCCCTGCTTTTTGGCGCAGCCTGGGAAATAATCGCGTTACTCCTAGACTCAATCGATGAGGTGATATTGTTGAGATTAGGCGCAGTGAGTCGCAAATGTGATGATGCAAATTGCACATTATCCCATTCGAGAATGCCTTCGATTTTGCTGAGAGGGACATATAAAATGATAGTATTCCCTTGTTTTGATGTCTACATGGTGCGAGAAAAGTATCGCCTTAGCAAATAGTTCTTCCTAAACTTAGAATCTGCATATGAAAACAAAGGGGCATTTGGAAAGCTTGAGAAATGATCATTTTGGCCCTTCTCTGCTTTCCACTCCACTTTGTTTCGGTTTTTTTTTCGCACGGGTTTCTCTTTTGAACGCTTTTTTGGACGTTTTGGGGGGTTTGAGCTTTTTCTTCTCGAGTGGGGTAATTTGTATTCGAAATTGTATACCCACGATGCGCCACGCAATGGGAGGTACTTTGGTAATATCGATAAAAATCCCCAGAAGTCCACAGGCCACGCACCCAATCTTCATGCTTCCAAAAAGAAGCAAGCGTCGTAGCAGTACAAAGAAACACCACCTCATTGATGGCGGAAGAAAAAACAATATATCCACAAATTGATGTAGCAGAGGATAATGACAAAAGGCGAAAGAAAAGAAGATATTTTTGGATTTTCAGTCTTACCTTTTTAAAAGTCATTTTAGTTTTTCGTTCAAGGAAGCTTATGCACTCATCAGCACCTCCCTTGCTTTCCCTCCACCCTTCAACTCTGACCTCAACCGTAGGGCCCTCATTAATGTGAGGCCCTCCCGGTCTCCTACCAGGTGGTTGGTACGCGGTCCTCGCTCTTGTTCCGACTGGGTCCCTTCTTGGATTACCCCTCATGGCCCCACTACCACCACCTCCTCTGGGTCGGTCCGCCGCTGGTCCTCTTGGTGGACCAGATCCTGAACCTCCACCTCGGCTAAAGACTCCCCTTCCACGACCTCCCCCGCGCCCTCCTCGCGCGCCCCCTGCTGGGGAGTCCATGTCTAGATCTCCATCGCGATCAACCCTAACACGGCCGGAGGAGCGTTTTGCAATACCGCCCCGCGAAGGCCCACCACCCCGAGGCCGGAAAGCGGTGGAATTCATGCCCAGCGCAACAGGTTAAGTGCTGAGTGGGTAGCGAATATTCTGATGAGTACTTCTTAACTTTTGGCTGTTGGGTTTAGCTTGAATGATGTAGCAGATTGTTGACTGTGCTATGTGGTTATGGATAAAAGAGAATTTCCTAAAATCAGCAAAACTCAAAGAATGTAGCACCAAGGTTGGTCGAAACACAGCATGAAAGAAAGGGAAAAATCAACGCTTGCCGATGCCAAGGGGTTGGATGAGCTGGCGATGAGTCGCTGAGAAGCATTTCCCCCTCGTGGAGAAACCCCACCGAGCCCGAGAGACAAGCTGGAGGGCCTCCCAAAAAGAGACGAGACCTTCTTTGGCATATTCGGAGCAGTTTGATGGTGTGGGTACATACCTTATTAAAACGTGAAATTTGTGTACGCGTTGATGAAGGGAACACGGTGTTTAGCCTCCTAGATCGACAGTTGGAAGCTGAAGAGTTGATAAAGAATGGTGTGATCGCTTCGAACAGTAACGATAGAAGCGGGGGGGGGGGAGTTGTAGTTGTATCTAAAACCAGCAGAGGTTCTATGTGGGGGGAGAATTAAGGCAGTAAGAGAGTCAGACGCAAAGAGAAAGAAAGTGGCGATGATGTGAGTAGATCCTTGGCATGCGTGACTCCATCCCTGATCAGTCACATAAAAGTGCCCTATTTAGTAATCATTCAAAGGCTGACTTGGCACAGCCACAGATTCCCCCTTTGAGGCTTTTTACTAGCCATTTCCCCCCATGCATCCATGCATCAATGGTAAAAGTATGGATTCTCATTCAGGCACAGCAGGCACAGACAGACACACGCAGCTGTTCCTTACTTTAGAAATCCGTTCGTTACAACAACGGTGGCCTCTTCTCTCACTATATGCAGATTGGCCCTGACGCTCATTCAGTACATACCGTAGAAACCCACATATCACTCTCCCGCCCCCAGACCTATCACCTAACACACAAGCCTCCACCC
>VOVZ01000024.1:462068-494602 GCA_008079325.1 Morchella conica | reverse complement strand
AAGTTGCCTTTTCAAGGGAGATTAGGGGGGGCATTCAAGAGAAACAACCAAATATGGAAATTTCAACGTCTTGTGTGACCGGCCGTTCGTACGAATTAATACGGTATACATGTATCGGTCCGAGAAAGGGAAATCATGGAGGGCGATAAACATTACACAATAAGGATGGCTTTCTACGTATACTCAAAGACTGTCGGGACTAAAGAAATCAACAAGCTTCACTACATGTACCATGTTTATATAGGAAAATGAGTGTACTATAACTAAAGCATAATTGTTTTAGTAATAAGCACGTGCAACTGGAAACTTTTATAAGGGTAAACTCTCTATATGGATACTTTTTGTGGATGCGAGATTATCGTGCTTCATATCTGAAGTTGCACTGTCTACATGTAGTCTTGAGTATACCCTAGAGAGAGGTATAAACCCTATAAAGGGTGCTAATTCCAGGTTCAGTGCGTACCCTCATAGGGAGTTTCAACTATACTAATACGTATGCTGCTAGTACTATGGCCCGCACTAGTCTCATCACCTGCCCCTCAAGTATTACTTCCCGCGCTTGAAAGTCATCGATGAGTGGTCTAGTGGGCAATACACTGAGACAGCTCATCAGAGGCCAGACACAGCGCGCTTGACCTCTAGGACCTGGGTTCAAGTCGGGTGGGAGTAGTGCAGGGGCACAATACTTTTGCTGAAATTAATACCTGTACTACATTACAACAATGCATACTTTCGGTCTTATTTTTCATATTCTTATATATATATACATGTAGTGAGATCGATTGACTGATGAGCCCGGTTAAAACGCCCCTCATTGATTAAATGTGGTTGGGGGTGGTCCATAGAAGGGGTTCCTCTCTTTGTCTATACTCACTCTGCCAAAAGTAAATGGCCGCTTACTTAATATTTTACCACCAAATTACAGTACCAAAAAAGCGAGTGGATCCAGTACCGCACCTAGCAGAATACCGCAAAACTACGGTATTGCTACGGTATAATATTTAGAATTCCGATTTAATTCGGAAGTTTTAAACAATTCCGTATTGATACAGTACGTATTACATCCCCTTTTTTGGTACTGTATACTTAATTGGGGTTGATCGGCGGCACCACGAGTAGATCTATCTGCATTCAATACACTGAGACGGTGCCAATGTAATAATTTACAACTTGAATTTATGTTTGAAAGTTTGGCGGCCCAACGAGTCTGTACTTACATATTTGTCTGCTCCTTATTGACTCATTTAATTGCAAAGAGTCTATGAATATAAGTACAGCGACAGGTAATAAGTGGTGGAACGCTCTGGGATACAGTTATACCTACAAACACCGTATTTTGATGGCATTTTACCCAAAACAGGTATCACTTTGTCTCAGCCTGTCCCATCACTTATTACCAACCGCTGTACTTGAATTTTAAACTCTACCATACCTTGCTCCTCGTGTTTTCATTCCTTTATACTGTCATATCTGTGCGAGATGGGGGGGGGGGGGAGTTCAGGGGTAGTGTAGCACCCCCATAGACGAAAGTCTGTATGCAGTCAATGAATTAAAAAAAGAAAAATCATGTAATTAATGAGTTAAACAAAAAAAATAAAAAAATAAAACTTGCACTCTATTCAAACCGAGTGATAACATATGATTACATGGCAACTCAGCTCCGGTTACACACTCCTAAAGCTACCTAGCGCCTCTCTCCGTGTGTCCTACCAAACCTGAGCTTAACAAAGAAGCAACGGTTTTCACAACGAAGCTCTCCTCCCCTGAAATACCTCACCACACATCACTCATTGTTCCTATCTCTACCTCTATCACGATAGCTCTATCTACGCTCATTTTCAATACACATATTCCTCGCTATGCTTCCCGCACGAGCACCTCTCACCCGCGCCGCCTCCTCATCTTCGGCGACCTCGCACCAATCAGGCACCATCAAGGAGCACTGGAATGATCTCCCCTCACATATGGTGACACCACCTTCGCGCTCCCTCACTTCCACTCCTTTCTCCGTCCCCCCGGGCAATGAGGATGATGAAGAAGAAGAATTCCCTGCCTTGCTAGAGGCATTGTTTGTGAGCACGCCGACAATGCTGCCGGAGCGTGAGAGAAAGCTATTGTATGAGAAGGTGGTCAAGAGTCTATCCACGATTACGGCCCTACAGAAGAGAGAGGTGGCGCAGATAATAAAGAGGCTAGTGGTTGAGAAGTCCCTGGGGAAAAAAGAGGCGAAAGAGGCAGTGGTTGCATTTATTATGAGGGAAAGAGGTGTGGTGGGGTGGGCTGGGGGTGTCAGGAGGGGAGTTGAGAGTGTAATCCTCGACACAGAAGCATAGAGATTGATTCTTTCTCATGTATTTTCTTCGTTTTTACATATAGAGTAGTACAGTTAACTATAGAATTTTATTTTCGTCATTAGAGATCACAAGGTCTGTAGAGTGAAACACCTAGATTTAAATGCCCCTCTTCCCTGACGTCTGTAACTGTTAGAAAAAAGGCCAATATCGATCATTTCTCTGCCCGGCAGCAAACTACATGTACATGTAATGTATTCACCGCATTTTTACACCGCTCGCGCCCGCGCTCGTCGTAATGATCGCATGAACAATTCCTCTTCCCCGCTTTTTAAATATCAAGGACTAACCCGGCCGATTGTGGGGTTCAGATCTGGTTAATATTTACGATCGCAGGGTTGTTACTACTAGCGCTATCTAGATGTCAGATGTTGGTGCGCGTAGAATCGTTGTGCAACTCATTTTCCGGCGTGCCATGCACGGCTGCGTCCAACTGAAATGCTTTATTTCGAATATGCGATATGGTGTTGGGCGGAGAGCTATTCGGAGTAAAGATATTCCTATGGAACCGTTTATTTGTCAACTGATTTCCCTACCACCTACTTCTCTGTATTTAGTTGTAGTTATAATTGGTGTTGAGTAATTAATATCTTGATTGTGATTAAACTAAAACATGAGACGCTAGATCATCTAGATGTAGCTTTTGGAATTTGACACAACACAACTTTGTATCAAATGTAGTGGTGCGGATTTATCTCCTGTTGCAGATGTAGCGCATGTGTGGGTTCGAATAGATAGGCGTGTCGAACCCAATATAATGGTGCACGAGGCGTGGATTATGGATGGCCACGTGCGCATACGGGGTGAGAGCGAATTTGTGCTGAACGTTACTAGATATTATACCATTGTACAATGTAAGCACAGTTAATACCTGCAGATGCAGAGTTCGTATTGACATAGGCATAACGATCACGGGACCTGTAGTTAAGGCCTCACATGCTTAGTGGAGGGAGGAAGCAAGACAATTCCGAGGGTTCTGGTAATGGTGTTAACGGCTTTAGAATCATGGGAAGTTGCACGATGCTTTCCGGGTCGCTTTGGTTGTTGCCTATGGGGTCGGCTGCAAAGGGTTGTGATTATGTAGACGTTGGAATACTTTGAGCGGGAGGCCACGTTTACCTCTGCGAAACATGATAGGTTTTTTCAGTTAGCTTATCATGAGGTTAGGATAAATACATGTACATGTGAATAGCTTGTTATGTGGGAAGCTTATGAATGAAGAGTTAAGAAAAACGATAAGAACCATTGCTAAGAGAAGAATCTCAAAGTTGAGCGCGATAGCTGAACTCATGGACTGAATAGAGCTAGATAACGATGGTGGATGTAAAGAGGGACTTCGAGTCAAGCGGGCGTAAGCGATAAAGTTCGGAACTGGAAGGCAGCCTCTTGGTGATGAGGGTAGTTGGTGCTTAGGAAGAGTTCGAAAAAACGCGCGATGTTGACGTGGATGCCCGACGTGATCAAGAGGAGAAACGTTATGCATCACACAACATTGCCACCTTAGATTAGCTTTGACATCCCCCCTTTCTCCAGAGAATCTAAAGGTATCACGTAAGGAAAACTTGAAAATGAAATGGGACTCACTAAGGCAAGCGGCTGCGACCTCTATGAAAGAAAGTTTCATCCGAGTGACACTTCATGATCCAACTTAACGCCATGTATTGTTCATATCAAATCTCACGCCTGTCGCGTGTCACCCTCCGACCTCCCCAATATTCTCGCAGAAATTCTTCCTCTGATCTCGCCGTCCAAACTATCAGGTGGAAATCCACCCCCCTCCTCGCACTCATCACGTTGTTGCGTAAATCACGGAATTTCCCCCACGTCCATCTAACCGTATTGAAAAAGAAGAAAAAGACGCCTCTTCGAAGCTGTATTTGGTGGCGTCGAGAGAAGGTTGATACACACCGGGGTCTGTAATGTTTAAAGTAATAAACTCGGCCAAAGACGACAGAAGCCATATGGATCACGCAATTTTCAATGATATTGCGGATTGGTTATTAGAGTGTATACCAGAAAAGAACAAGGATTGCGCATATATGGGACATAATCTCATTTGCTGGTAAGCGAGGGCTCTAAACACATATCTGCAAAGGAATACTGGATGATGTTCCTTGTGGGTGTGATAGATATTTGGATTTGGAGATCAGCAATGCATGTATACAGGTGCTATACTCTATCTTCGCCACTTACACTTAGCATATCCAATTGAACATTCCCATCGATGTAGCCATGCCTCCTAAGTCCAGGCCTTCTATGATTTCAAATTCCCAAGACCCAAGTTCACGGAAAATCCCATGCTTGTCTTTTTGTTTTTTTGCGTGGTGTTTGATTCGGGTACCGCCAATCTGGCCGATGAGCTTTCTCTCTATGCAGGGTATAAGACCGGTTCCATGAATAGGATCTTCAGCTGCGAGTCCTAGTAGGCCTCCCCCACCTTATCATGCTACTCTATACGTAGTATTCTTCCTTGTAATTTTTAACGTAAACCAGAACCCGAAATCGCCCCAAGAGCGAGAAATCGGTTTAGTCGCCGTCTATATGCGTAAACAGGAAGGAAGTCACGAGGGGGGTACAACTTTATGTGGTCATCCCGAAACGACTGCCTCCAATGTGGTGTGCAGATTAATATTCATACAAAAGCTCAGCTATATGTTCGCATCTGCCGTATTGGTTCCACCAAACCACCAAACTGTGCATACAAAGCTTTGATAGACCTACAGAAGATAAGCAGTATTCAAGATCGTGGGGGCAGTCGTTCTCAAATTGGTTCATCCGCTCCTTTTGCCTGATATCAGCGCGAGAGTGCGATACCTATGCGGGCGAGCTGAAACGAAGTCTCTGTAGACGCTACTAGGAAATTCGGAGAAAGCCTTCTAATGACGATCATCTAGCTAGCGCTGTAGTAGATGTTTGGTTCTTGAGCTTCCGCTTTGTGTCTCCGCAATGTGCTTCAGGCACGCACGACGATATCAGAAAGCTTCAGGATCAGCGCCAATATAATAGCACACACGGCACAAATGCACAATCATACTACAATATACGGATCGATATTTTCGCTAACAGAACCGATAGCTATCTGCCATAGCGGGATAATGAAGGATCCAATCCTTTGGAAAAACAAATCTTTGTACCTTACAGAGTTGAGAGTTGTGGTGTAATATTGTGGAGTATTGATGGTGCAATATTTAAACAAACACTAGGTTGAGCACGCCATTTTACTTTGAACTATGATAGGCCTATCTTCTACTTCAAACTCTTTTCAACTGGCTGGTAACGAGATGAAGCTTAGGTATCTAGTACTGGGACGGTAGCACAGACTGTTCCAATAGACATCCCCCCCCTCTTGGCACTCGATTATCTGTAACGTTCAGATATGTATGTAGCTCCCTCTAAGTAATGGATGATAGATTTCATTCGACTACTCTGCATGAGTTAATATTAATGCGGCGTTGTCACACCCGCTATGGTCGAAATCTGGTACTGGGGTTGACTGTACGTCCGCGTGGTCAAAAGAGAGATATAGAGTACAGAGGCCAATCTAGTGTCTCAAAGAAAAAAATAAACGTGCCCGATCTACTCGACAACGACGGCCCGCCGCTAGAAGAGCACAGTTTGAGTTACAGCAATCACCACGGAGAACTGCACCAGAGAGAGAGATCAGAGAACCTTCGAGTTACCACCAACCAAGTCACCAAACCTTGAAAAAGCTTACCTCGTCTCCAAGCCCCAAAATACCGAAGTTAAGGATCACCAATCGGATGGTTTGGAAACAAGCGAAAAAGCAAATGATTCGCTGAAAACGATTCTCGGTTCTCAAGAAATCTCGCACCCCACTCCTTTTCTTTTTCTAAGTGGAATCGATGCGTTGTGCCTGTTTTGGCGAAGTTCAGTTGGCAATTAATTGGAGTGAACGAGTGATGCCGCGTTAAGCCCCTCACCGTCACCATGCTCAGGAATACGCAGTGGGAGAGGTGGTGTGTAGTGCCCAGCATTCGTGTTGCGACATGGAGCTCCGCAATGTCGCCTTCAGGCGGAGCTGTGATTGGACAATTTCAACGACAGGGCCCGAGTTGGACCCTTCCCAGTTCTAACCCTCCCCCCACTAACCCACAATGACGGTTTCTGTCCTTGCCCTCCAACAGATCAGATTCCCGTTCCCCGTTCCGAAAGAAAAACAAAATAAATAACAAAAAAAACCGAGAACCATGTCAGTCCGGAATGAAAACTTAGTTAGCATGAAAATGTAGGTACATGTCCTCTACGTATGGAGACAACCGTAGAAGTATGGGGCTAAATAAGAAGGGGCGCGCAAGGCGGTCCGTTTCCAAGATCTACCCATCAGCAAGCACATCATAAAGCAGTAATAGTAACACTAGACCTGCAAGGAAAAAAGAACGGAACAAAGGTGAATCCTGGTGGCAACACTGCGTGACGGGATAAATCTACTATATCACGAATTGCGAGTTCTATCCATTACACTCTAGCCACTACCAACCTCCGCACCCGTCATTATTAGAGCGGTGATTACAAAATTACAAATTCAAAGGACATCCGTCCTTAGTTCATCCCAATCTTTTCCCTCCCCCACTTCCATCCTTAAACCTTTAACAACCCGCCCTCTTCCCCCCTTTTTTATTCTTTCCACTCCCTACCTATTCTGTTCATTAGTCGTTACTGTTCATATTCAACAAAGGGTTGAATATCTGCAACATCACGAACAATGACAGACTCGCCCATGTCGTCAAAAATCGGCCATGGCCTCGCAAAGGTCCTAGGAATAGATCTCACCCCAGCTGTCCTTGCGAGAAATCCTCCCGTGGATATTCCAAAGGAATTGGGGTCTATCCGGTCGACGTCCTCGGATGCATATATTGAGGAGGAACCTACAGTAATTGAGTGGATTGGGGAATTCAAGCCAACTGCGCCAGGAGCTGTAGAATATGTCTCGAGCCTGTTCCCTTTCATTAGTTGGATTCATAGGTATAACTTTAAATGGCTTTATGGTGATCTGGTCGCTGGTATTACTGTTGGATGTGTCGTCATTCCTCAAGGAAGTAAGTGTCTATTTATATGTGCCTTTTTTTCCAAAAACAATCCTGGACTAGTCCATATATATGGAAAAGTATACTAATCAATATTGATTATTAAATAGTGGCATATGCAAAGCTTGCAAATCTCCCTGTTGAGTTCGGTCTCTATTCGTCGTTTGTCGGTGTGATGATCTATTGGTTCTTTGCAACCTCTAAGGATATCACCATTGGCCCCGTCGCTGTCATGTCAACTCTTGTCGGTAATATTGTCGCAAACTCGCCTGAACTCCCTGCACAAGCTGTCGCCTCTGGGCTGGCACTTGTAGCTGGAGGTATTGTTACCGCGCTAGGACTGCTACGCCTTGGTTTTGTGGTTGAATATATCCCACTCACTGCCATTGCCGCGTTCATGACTGGGTCTGCTATTAGCATTGCCGTAGGCCAGGTTTCTAGTTTGATGGGCATGTCGGGTTTCAATACTCGTGGCCCTACATATCTTGTTATCATCAACAGTTTGAAACATCTCCCAAACACAAAGATCGATGCCGCTATGGGCTTGTCGGCGTTATTTCTCCTGTATCTTTTGAGATGGTTCACCACCGGGTTTTTGACTAAGAAATACCCGCGTCAGCAGAAGACTTGGTTCTTCCTGGCTACTCTGAGGACTGCCTTCGTCATCTTGCTCTATACTATGATCTCGTGGTTGGTGAACCGAAGCAGAAGGACCCATCCTCGTTTCAAAATTCTCCAGAAGGTGCCCAGTGGGTTCCAGCATATGGGGGTTCCAGTTATCAACGCAGAGATCTTTGCATCGTTCCGTTCAGAGCTCCCAGCCACGGTTATTGTCATGTTGATTGAGCATATCGCTATCTCAAAGTCCTTTGGTAGGATCAACAACTACACAATCAACCCCTCACAGGAAATGATCGCAATTGGTATCACAAATATCTTCGGTCCCTTCTTCGGTGGATATCCTGCAACTGGTTCATTTTCCCGTACTGCTATCAAGTCCAAGGCTGGAGTCCGAACCCCCTTCGCGGGAGTTATCACTGGGGTTGTCGTCCTTCTAGCCATCTATCTCCTCACCAGTGTCTTCTACTATATCCCCAACTCGTCCCTCTCGGCCGTCATCATCCACGCTGTTGGCGATCTCATTACCCCGCCGAACACAGTCTACAAATTTTGGCTTGTTTCTCCCCTGGAAGTGGTTATCTTTTTTGCCGGCGTCTTTGTCACAATATTCAGCACCATCGAAAATGGAATCTACGTTACTGTTGCCGTATCCGCTGCCGTCCTGTTGTTCCGCATCGCAAAGGCTAAGGGTCACTTTTTGGGCCGTGTCAAAATTCACTCGATGGCCGGAGATCACCTCCTCGGTGGGGGCAGCGACGAAGACCTCCGCCAAAGCGAGGATTCACCCCGCGAGAACTCATTCCCCTCGGACATTAAGCGCAGCTCCGCTAAAAAGCCGCTCCGTAGAAGCCTTGACTTCACAAGCTCTAGAAACGTTTTCCTTCCACTTGACCACAAGGACGGTTCAAACCCCGGTATTGAAGTTGTTAGTCCGTACCCAGGTGTCTTCATTTATCGCTTCTCGGAAGGTATGTTTTTGGTCTCTTTTCCTGTTGTGCGTGGCGCGCTAACATATAAATTAGGTTTTGTTTACTCAAATGCTGCACACTACACCGAGTACCTCGTTACGCACATCTTCGGGGTGACCCGCCCCACCAACCCTGCGCTCATGCCCGAACCCGGTGACCGACCATGGAACGATCCCGGCCCCAAGAAGGGAACCGTAGTTGCCGCAGACACCCGCCCCACGCTCAAGGCCATCATCCTCGATTTTTCGTCAGTTAACAACGTTGACATCACGTCCGTGCAGAATCTCATCGACGTACGCAATCAACTCGACCGTCATGCATCCCCGGAGAAGGTGGAGTGGCACTTTGCGGCCGTCAGCAACAGATGGACAAAGCGTGCGCTTGCTGCTGGTGGCTTCGGGTTCCCGACGGAGGAGTTCAAGGCTGGAAAGAAGGGGTGGACACCAGTATTCAGCGTTGCCGAGTCGGTGGAGTTCCAGGCGGGGGAGATCGATGACGAGAAGAAGGGCTTTGATGAGGAGGCTGGGAAACCGTTGACTTCCGAGTCCACGAGGAGTAGTGATGAGGTGGGGCAAGCGTCGCCGGGAGTGTTGGCACCGAGTGGGCTAAGGAGAAAGGTGTTGGGGAGTGTGAAGAGGCCGTTTTTTCATCCGGATATCGATGGGGCGTTGCAAAGCGTGATTAGGAGTATTGAGAGTTAGACTGGGGGGCGGAGTTTTTTTGAGATGTTTTTATCTTGGATTTGGATTTGGATTTGGATATTGATTTTTTTGGTTATATGCACTCTTAGGGATTTTTTTCTCTTTTTACTTGTCATTTTTCTCTTTAGTATTTTGATATGATGCTGGCGGGGCGATAGGGGTTTTGGACAGTCCTGGAGGGTTTGCTTTCTTATGTCTGTCTATCTGTCTTCTCTAGCGACTAATGTCATTATTGATGCTTGATTTACGGTTTATATTTATTTCCTGTTAGATCTGGATCTGATGTTAATAGTGAGGCGGACGGGTGAAAAAGGAATTTATTGAGAGATATACTCAGATATAAAAGCAAAAGAGCGAGAAAAAATGGTTTGATATACATACGCTCAACAGAATCTATGCAGTTAGTGGATCTCAAATGCTCAATTCGTGCAAATGGTGGTCCGAGGAAGTGATGATGAGGTGAAGTGAAGTGTGCATTTACTCTATGTAGTAACTGAGCATGTAGGCACATATATGTATATGTAGGAGAGGAAAGAAAGAGATCAGCTGGCTGGGCAATGAGCGAACCATGTACGATCTATCTGATGACGGGTATCGATTGGGCCGTTGCACGACCGCAGAGGTCACACCAAAGAGTAATGATTGGGCGGACGGCAACCCAGATCTGGATATTTTTGAGGTTGATGGGAAAAACGGGCATGGAAACCGATAGAAGTTGGCTATGACACCAAGGCAACACAGATATCTGCAACTGCTGCTGGATATGTGGCAAGAGGTGAGGTGTAGGATGCCGAGTGATACTGCATGAGGGTGGGAGGGAGAGTGGAAACGTAGAAACACGCGCGTCTGTGCCTCGCATCACCGGGTTCTGCTTGTTAGAAACCCTTGAAACCCAGATCAACCCACTCATCTTTCTCTCGGCACCGCAGCAACTTCACCGACCTCTTCTCCGTTCCAGAATCGCTTCAAAAACAGTCGTCTCTGTCGACATCTTATGTAGACAGAAACCTTCAGTTATTCTCATCGTTAGTTATCGGAATCACCCCACAATACCCCCCCTCTCCCCCCTCTCCCCCGCATACCCACAATGCCCCTCCTCTACCTCCCCAACGAACTCCTCCTTCTCGTCGCATCAACTCTCCCAAACTCCGCTATCGCCTCACTCCTTCTGACAAACCGCCGCCTGAACTCCCTCCTGACCCCTCTCCTGCACGCGCACTTTATCCCGCCCGAAGATGCCCTTCTCTTCTATGCCATGCGACACAACAATACCCCCCTCGCAACCCTCCTACTCACCAACAGCTTTGCCTCTCCCACTGCCAGAGACCCTGACAACGGCCGCACCCCACTCCATTGGGCCGCTATGCACGGCCATGACCTTATCGCGCATCTAGTGCTCGCCAACGGCGCAGACGTCTCCGCGGAAGATTTCGACCACAAGACGGCGCTGCAGCTGGCCGCGGTTGGAGGTCACGTGTCCATGGTTGGACTCCTGTTGGAGGCAGGCGCAGACCCTGAAGGTGTCAGCGCGGGTGGGCAGACAGCCGTGCACTCAGCTGCGAGGAATGGGCATGTCGGAGTGTTGCGGTTCCTGTTGGAGCGAGGGTGCGGTGTTGGCGTGAAGGACAAGGACGGGAAGACGGCGATGCATTGGGCGGCGATGTGTGGCTGTGAGGATGCAGTTTTGGTGCTGCTAGAGAGAGGTGCAGAGGTGGGTGGAAGGGACACGAATGGGAGGACGCCGCTACACTGGAGTGCCATTGGCGGGAGAGAGGCAGTGGTGAGGTTGCTGGTAGAGAAGGGCGCGGGCGTCCATGAGAGGGATGAGGGCGGGCGTACACCATTGTTTCTAGCGGCCGCACATGGCCATGAGACGACGGTGACGATATTGTTGGAAAAGGGTGCGGGCATTGATGTGAGAGATCGGGAGAGGAAGACTCCACTTCATGCATGCGCGGCCTCTGGAAGACTGGCAGTCGTAAAGTTGTTGTTGGCGAAGGGGGCGGATCCCTCATGTCGTGACTCTGTAAAGAGGACACCACTACATTGGGCTGGATACTCAAATAATCCGGTGCCAATGATCCAATTACTTCTTAGAGAGGGTGCGCAGGTCTCTGTCAAGGATAACAAGGGGCATACCCCACTGCATATCTCTGCCCGACACATGAACGCCCGTACTGCTGCTATCCTGATCGAAGGCGGCGCAGATGTCAATTCGTATGACAATGATGCACAAACCCCGCTCCATGAATCTGCTTCTCAGCTCTATGGGCAGGATACAGTTGCCCTCCTCCTTGCCAAGGGTGCCAATGTCGAGGCTGTCACAAAGGACGGGAAGACAGCCCTTCACCTAGCAGTAATTCACGGCCATGATACATCTGCAAAGCTCATCCTATCTCATGGGACTGCTGTTGACCATCCCGATAACTCTGGCAGGACTCCCCTCCACTATTCGGTTATATACGTATAATTCCCAAACTCTTATCAGCTGCCCATAATACTGACTTCTCAGAAGGGAAAACAACCACTGCACCTGGTAAATTATACGCCTCCCACCAAATTAACGCTCTTCAATCTTCTCCTCTCCTACAACGCGAAGATAAACTGCACCGACCGCGGAGGCACCACTCCGCTCCATCTCGCCGCCAGAAGCGGAAACCCTGCCCTTATTTCCGCCCTTCTTTCCAATGGCGCCGATGTCAACGCTCGCACTTGGTCTAACCATATAACCCCCGGCCGCACTCCGCTCCACGAAGCCGGAGAGCCACCCCAGACCCTCAGGCTCCTCATTAGCCACGGCGCGGACGTAAATGCGGTCGATTCGAGGAAGCAGAATCCGCTACATGTGCTTTTGGGAAAGGGGTGGGGCGTAACACGGGAGGTAGTAGAGATACTACTAGACGCGGGGTGCGATATATATGCGAAAGACGAAGATGGAAAGACCGCCATGCGGCTTGCTTATGTGGCTGGAGCGGATGATGTCGTCGCCTTGTTGGCAGAGAGAGGCGCAGAGAGGTGCCCAGAGGCCGTGACGGACAGCTTCGACCTGGAGTTACATCCAGTTGAGCTTGGGGGGGAAATTGAAATTGTGGGACATTTGGACAATGATGAGGATGATGATTTGGATGACGATGACGACGACGAAGAAGACGACGACGACGATGATGATGATGACGATGAGGACAGCGAGAGTGAAGGAGTGATTGTGGACGATGTGGGGGAGGGGAAGGAGATGCTGAAGAGGGTCCAGGATGTAGGAGACTGGTATGATATTGTTGGCGAATCCGGAGTAACGGTGTAACCGGGGGTCTTTTTTATTTTCTTATTTTTATATCATTTCATCTTGGTTATTGGTTTATTCAATTTGTACTGGTTTTCACTTTTCTTTTAGGCGGCGGACGGGGCGTATATATATCATGTGTTCTGTAATTTTGGCCGAGTACGTGTAGGTTGCTTGATGCAGATAAGTGAAGCGAGTTGATCTCGGTGGATGCAAGTTATTCTTTCATCTTATATCCCTGCTGGCATGAGATTGTTGGATCATGAGTAATCACTCGATGTGGTGGCCCGATCTAGATCTGTGTCTGCACGAACTGATAATCGTTCTATGCAATGCAGGCCGTGTGGCATTTTGGGTTAGAGTAGGTTAGAACCTTTCGCGCCTCATGTTTGACATTTACATGTAGGTATTCCGTGTTGGGGGGGACCGCGATTCTTTGTCGAGTGGCCGAAGGGTGCTCTTGGGAATATTGGCTAGAGTAGAGGCCAGCCGAGTGCAAATAAGCCATATTTATGAGAGTGGAACCAGAGGAAGCTGTGCGGAGGTCATTATATGAGAGGCTGTGGCCACAATCTGTTCCTATTATCGTGGATTTCAGTCCAGGGAGATGGGGTTAAGGTGAGCAAAGTATATGTGTAGATTGGCGGTGAGTGGGTTGATGAAAAGAAAGATGCGCATGTACTAGTACTCGCACAGGCCACCTACTGGAGGTCTAGTACAAAGTCATCAGCTATTAGTGGGGGTGTGGGAGAGAAAGAGGTGTGGTCAGTCTATACATGTAGCTATGGCTTGTGACACACTGGCTACACCGTGAACGCAGAATATTAGCGGCGACCGAACATTCACAGTTTGGATAATTTACATGTATTTGTAACATAACGGTATCCCACGAAAGTAAAGTAAATTCAACCCGCAGCAATAACGGGAAAGCGATCGTCACCGGGAAAGCAATCAAGGGTGACAACAGGATGATCCAAAGTTGCTGAAGAAAGTTGAATTTATATACCAAGTAGCCAGAAGCGTTATTTAGAGGTCTCCCAGCTATTTTTGGCATGATTTACCTCTATCTAGCGAGAGTATTGTTTCAGAGAGGTCGTTGACTGGGTTAAGGATCGAGTGTAAGTTTTGCCGACTTTACCAAATTTTGGTTAAGTACAGTACCAAAAAAGGGGATGTAATACGTACTGTATCGATACGGAATTGTTTAAAACTTCCGAATTAAATCGGAATTCTAAATATTATACCGTAGCAATACCGTAGCAATACCGTAGTTTTGCGGTATTCTGCTAGGTGCGGTACTGGATCCACCCGCTTTTTTGGTACTGTATACTCGCGCGTTCATTAAATCGTCGGATATCGTTGCAACCAAATCCCCCCACAAAATTCCGACCATTTAATGAACGCGTGAGTACTCACACGTTAATTAAAAGGTCAGAATTTTGTGTGGGGATTTGTTACAACAACTTCCGACCTGTTAATTAACGAGTGAGTACATGTATTCATTATACAACTCCAGGATTCGGAAAACCCTCTTATATGTGCCTGCCTTCATATACTGTGTTTTGATGCCCACAACCTCTTTTATTGAAGTTCGCTTTCCCGGTGTAATACGTTACATACTACCAAGAACAAGCATAGCATTCTACATCAGGACGATGGTGATACAAGTACATGTAGTTTCTAATTAAGGGCAGTGGGTGGTACGTCAATTTTGCGACTAAAACTTGTGACTGGAGTACATGTAATTCCTGGATTTTTTGAAAGACACATCAAATGAATAAATCGTAAAGAAGTTTTTATGGGTCTTGACGGATTCTGAACATAATTCAATTATTATTACTGCTGTCTTACTATTATGATTGGATGCCTCTTTGACGTTCTTACTCGCCTATATGTATTTTACCGAGACATGTCTGCCAACCCGCAAGTTTGGCGCGCTAGTAAGCCACAGGCCACCACATTCAAGAGAACAAGCTGAACGAGTATAAAGCCCCAACATCCAACCCATCCTCCGACACCACCATCAACACCCAACCTACACATTCAACTCACAAGTATTGAATATTTCAACAACCCTCCTTTAAGATTTTATACTTGACTTGGAAGAACCAAAAGGACCACGCAAGGTATGGATGTTAATATTTATTTTCTTTTACATTATCAAATGTTTATCGTTACTAATATTGTAATTCTAGTTCGAAATAGATAAACATAATTTTTTCTCTTTCATTCACTCATTAAACAGCAACACTTTCAAGTTTACTACTATTGTTGTTCAACATCAACAAATAGGCCACCGGTGCAATGTCAGTACTTATCAACCTCCCCATACCGCTCAGAAACCTCCTTAGAAAAAATACCTCTCCCAACGTCCTCCAAAATCTCGACCGAGTCAACCTCTCGACACTCCTTCCTTATCTCGCCGCTGCAATCCACGTCGACAACCCTACTCTCACCCCTTTCCTCTATGCCTGCAAACATGGTTATGCGGATCTAGTTAAATTATTCATGCTCCACGGCCTCTCCGCCTCCACCCCTAACCCAAAAGAGCAAAACAAAACCGCTCTCCACTATGCATCTGAGTACGGCCACGATCGTACAGTCAGCATTCTCCTCAACCGCGGGATCTTTGTTGACGCTGTCACTACGCAGGGATGGACCCCACTCCATTATGCGGCACAGGGAGGGCATGTTAACATTGTTAAAATGCTGGTGGAGCAGGGTGGAGCAGATATGGACAAGAAGACTCGGTTTACTGCGTTGACGCCGCTACACATTGCAATCGCGGAAGGGAAATTTGGGGTTGTTCCAGTGCTGGTTGAGATGGGCGCCAATGTAAATGCGGGTGATGTCAATCAAGCGACTGCGCTGCATTATGTTGCTTTGAGCCAGGGAGCGAGGATGAGGGCTTTTGATGACACCCCCGGGCTCACTAAAAACGTCAAGGTTTCGTTGGCGCAGAGGCTGGTTGTTTTCAAGTTTCTAGTACAGGCGGGCGCGGATATGGAGTTAGGAGACAACTATGGAAAGATTGTTAAGCAGTACATATCGTCGGGGGAGATTAAAGTGTTTGAGGAGAAGATTGCAGCATTCAAAGCGGGCTATACGCTTACGGGGAGAAAGAGGAGGGAGAATGAAAGAAAGCTGAGTAGGGTCAGGATTCAGCAGGAGGAGATTCGTGTGGAACAGGAGGAAATCCTGAGAAGGTTTCTCGAAGGCTTGAAATGGAGTATTGAAGTTCAGGAAAACTCTCAAGATGAAGGCTACGAGGATGAGGGACACTCTGATAACAGTGAAGAAGAGTCCGAAGACGAGGAAAAATTGAAAAATGGTGAACACCTCGACAATCGCGACTATGAAGAAGAGGAGGAATGCTTCCGGCAGTTACACCAGGAATCAAGGACTCGGCTGAAACATCGTGTAGAGGCGCCAAAGGGCAATCCCAGCTTCCTCAGACGCAGTTTAACCTACCCCTTCTCCCTGGTTTGGGTTTCGGCTCTCCTATTCGTGGTCGCTGTTTACCTCAAGATTGTGTGGCCGGACAATGAGAAGTCATTCTACTACTAATCTCATGCGATACACTTGTGTTGTTTTGATATAAGTAGTAATGACCATGTAATAAGTACTAGTTAGAATATTGAGTCATTACGCCAGTTGAGATCGACATTGACCATGGTCAACTACATGTAGTATGTAGTGTTAAATTTGCTTCTCTTCTTATAATATGAACACAATATTCTGTTATAGCTTTTTACTATACAAAATCAACTAACTATCAATTGATCAGCCATAATGATCATGACTTAAACAAAAATCGTTATAATAATCTTGTTCAGTGTTGCATCTGCGAGTGATACTTTGTGACCCTCGAAGTTAAACTAATCCAAGCAAGCGAACCTCAATTTCAAATGTTACCCGGCCCACGTGCTCGTAGCGAACGAGAATCCATGATTGTAAGTTGCGCGAGAATGGCACTAACAGAAAAATTTGGTAGGGCGAGGTTAGACTAAAAGTGGCTTTTTCTATACTAGACACGACCTATCATGTAATATAAAGTTGAACCGCCACTTACCTATGTTATTTGCAGACCCAATCGCAGGGCAGCTACATATATATTGAATCCAACTACATACATGTACATGTACATGTACTTAGGCTTTTTAATCTGTGAATTGAATTAATTAAACCAAAACTACATGAATATAAGCTACTCAGGTACCGATCCTTCAGGAGAAATTTGGGCACAAGACAAATTTAAACTTAAGGTCATAATTTTACAATTACTTGTACTGTTAAGTCACCACTACGTACATATTATATACCTGTCGACGCACTAATACCACAAAGTACGGTGAGCACTTCTACAACCAGGCGACACTCGATCACGTCTTCAACTATAGCCAATGCGGGGATTGGAGAGGAGAAACGATAGATATTTTTCTTCTGGGGTTGGGCGACGCGACACTTTATGGGTTTCAGCAAGACATCTCTATCACGCAAGATTTGTTCAAGCTCTCACCATCTCAATCCCTTCCTACGCATACAACCTATCGATTCCTAATAGTCTCCTAGTTACCTCGCACTCATGTTCCCTTTGACCGGCCTACAGCATTTATATATACTTTCCTTTGCATGTCATCTGCAAGGTTGCTCCGCCACGCCCCTCCTCCTTATGCGCGCTACCTATATTGATCGTAGGAATGACTTAGTCCGTTGAAGAATCTGGCCGGACACGGAACTGAGCTCAGCTGGAGATACTATGCCGACTGAGTCGGCCAGGGGACTGAGTCGGCCAGGGGACTGAGTCGGCCAGGGGACTGCGCCGGTCAGGAGACTGAGCTGGTCAGGGGACTGAGCCGGTCAGGGCTGGACTGCGCAATAGTGCACCTTCGGGAGATATGGGAACCCCCCCAAAAAAGAAAAAAAAAAACAAGGTACGTAGGCACGGTTATCCCCCAACCAGTTTGGTCTGAGACAGTAGAATTAACTAAACTAATCCCAACCTACAACAGGTCTATTCAGTCAAATGGGGCCAGGACGTAAGGTAGGCTCAGTTAACAGCTTCGACTAAGTCGAGCGGGAAAATTGATAAGGAAGGGAGCTCAGTTCTGTGGGGATGAATTTAATGGGGAAACTAAGTCGAACTGGGCGATGGAGTTAGATGATGTAATTCATCTCAGTCGAAACTGGGTGGCTCAGGCAATATTTTGACTTGGGCTTAAGGAGTCGATCGATATGCATAATTAATGTCGACTGCTCTTTTTTTTTGGTTTAATACATTAATTCTATGGCAATTAATGTCGTCTGCTTGTTCATAGGGGAGTAAGGGGAATCTATAGAATAAGCAAGGCCTGCCATGAATCTTGAAAGGGGTCAGTCGAAAGGTTACAGGCAATAGGTTCTATAAAACCCTTCCGTATACTCCTAATAAATTACTTGACTTGAGGGTGTATTTTTTCTGCAGGAAGGCTCACTCTGAGTTAGGCCTCCGGTTAGTTTAAGACTGATTTTGCTAGAAAGTATAATCACGGAACGGAGTGATTAGAACTATTAAAGATGATAGCAAAGAATTACTCAACTTCTGAAATAGTAAACTCAGTCAAGTCCAAAGATTAGCTCAGTCAGGTGAGCCAAATCCTGCCTTAAGTTCAGTCTATCTCAACAAGTTAGCTCGATGGGCCAGTTATCCTGCAGTTCTCAAGCCTGACAGAATAAAACAAGCTCAGTCTACAGATAAGCTATCTATCTGGTATCAGTCTTAACAAGATCTTAAGACTGATGACGGCTGGGACCATGGCGGGCAAGAACCGCATCTGCTCAGCCCATGCTCAGAACCCAGCCCGCACGGAAATAAAACTAGCCAAAGCAAGGGCTAGAAGTAAGTTGAGCGCTTCAGAAGCAATCATCCAACTGAGCAATCAATTGAGCGTTGGTGTGCAGGCTAGCTCAGCTAGGTGGGGTAAAATCTTGACTGAGCTCAGTTCATGAATCAGCTAACGATTTGATTGATTCCTAGTATCAGTGACCTCGGCTCTCAGAGTGGGATGCCAAGGAAACATGCAGTGTAATTGGTTGAAAGGCCGAGATAATGGTGGCTGATGCTACGGACTGAGCCCGATCTACATGTCGATTCAACCCGACGGGACTTGGGTTACAGATCAACTCAATTGGGCGATACAATCCATTTAAATTCTGTACTTGAATCAGTCAATATTATATACCTACATGTAATTATGACCTCGGCATTTCTAGTACGTATCTCTACCTATGAGCCGGCCCAGTCATATGACCAAGCTAGTAAATACTCTACCTACAGTGCTGCATATTCCAAATAAGGTATCATTCGTACGGGAAGCCAAGCGGCCACAGAACTCAGTGGGACAAGATCTGCTCAGTCAGACGGGCCAAACCGTTCCAATAAGATAGGGCTCAACTCAGTCGGGGCCAAGCCAGCTCAGTCCAAGCGGTAAGTCAACCTGCCGGAGGATTAGCCAAGCACTAGCTTGAGGGTTACAGTCGCTAACCTAGTGACGGCGGACCCTGTCTGATGGTTGTGTTTGCAGTAATTTACACTTGGCGTCTCTGCTATTGGCCAAAAATATCCCTGACCGCCATCAGACAGGATCCGCCTTCACCCTGTGAGTGACTGTAGTCAATATTGCATTTTCACAACTGTTGCACGTAAAAACCCTCCTAGAAGCACTACAGATTGTATTTAAGATTTCTACTTATCTTTAATCCCAGGGTCTGAGGGCCTTAGCCTCGTAGAATCTAGGAATTTTAAATGATAAGATAGTCTTATATACTCCCCACAAGCACTCCAAAACCGTTAAACACTAACTCGCTAAGAAATCAGGTATTTTAGAGCGATTGGATAGAGAATTTAGCAAATAAGTTGTCAGGTGCAGTAGATAGCATTAGCAAAACCGGAGGGTCAGTTTTTGGAAATGATCAACAATCAATTAATTGAACCACACGTACTCACGCGTTCATTAAATGGTCGGAATTTTGTGTGGGGATTTGGTTGCAACGACATCCGACAATTGATGAACGCGCGGGTACATACACGCACTAGCAATTTCTCTTGATCCATATTTTCTGCCAAACGACCCTGGATAAAAAAAAAAAAAAAATTGAATTAAATCCATCATCAAAATTCTAACCTAAACTCAATCACTCATTTACATAACATCGCTCCGTCTCCTGTACTGCGCCCTCTCTAGCCAGCACACGTCTCCAAGATGATAAAGCAAAACAAAAAAGAAAAAGACATGGATTATTATATATACGCAACGCATCGTTTTTTTTTGTTGACAAAAAAAATAAAGAATAATCCTACCCTCCATTGCCTTCGCTCCTACGTACCACGTACCGTACTCATAAAAAATGATAACTCGCAAAAAATAGGATGATTGGAAAAAAGAGGGGAATGAGGGAGAAGAAAAAAGCGATTGAACTCACTTTACTCGATGCTGGTTCGAGAGGATAGAAACTACACGATGAAGATGAAAGAAGAACAGAATACGAACACTAACAAATGATAACGAGAGAGGAAGAAAGGATAAAAGTAGTATCATGCGTAAAAATGACTAACACACGAGACTAGCAAAGGCAGAAAGAAAGGAAATATGGTAGGGTTATCATTCCTCATATGAGGGGCGAAATCAAATGAAGCAGCGTACACCACAACACACAGATACAGACAATGCACGCTTAAGCTTAATCCGATACCCCCCGAATGCTAAACAGACAGTGCAGATAGGCAGATGCTGCTTTTCTCGCAGACTGACCTGTGCTAAACTCACTCACGTGTTGATACTGAAGCAATAAGTATTAAGAAAAATCAATTCCCATGCCCTTATTGATTTCGGTTTTTCCAACTCCTTTTTTAGTTTGATGCCTCAACGGCCTCTTTCTCCGGTACCTCCTGGGCTGTCTCATCTTCAGTGTCAGCAACCTTGTCGTCGCTGTCCCTCATTTCAACATCCTCTTTCTTGCTGGTAGCTGGATCCTCGTCGTTCTTGTTCTCCGCTTTCCCCTCGGACTTCTCATCTTCCTTGTCTTGGTCCGCCTCGTCGGCCTTGACGCCGTTCTTCTTTTCAGGGGCCTTTTTGATATCCTTCTCCTTGCCGACAGCCAAGGTCTTCTCGGTGACTGGCGTGGCTCCATCAGCGCTGGCAAGAACAACGTTCATCTTCTGGAGAAGATCGGCGGAACGTTTCTTGAAGTTATATTTATCATCCAGGGGAACCGAGGGCAATTTGAAGATTCCCTTCAGGACCTTGTTTATTTTGGTCGACTATAGACAGGTTTAGAATAAATCCATATAAAAAACAATCTGTTAGGACTAGGATGTAGCATACCTTGATAATTTCAGCGTCGATTCCTTTGTTTTCAAGCTCCTCTAAAAGATCAAATTTGCTAGCCATATCGGCCATGTCCTGTATCCCCATACCCACGTTAGAAATCACGAAAATCACACGAATCAGAGGAGAACACATGTAGAAATTCACCTTTTCCAATGGAGGTGTATCCTTAGTCAGAAACCCCCTTTGCAGCCGTCCTCGAAGTTGCTTGACCTGCTTCATCTGGAATTCAGCGGAGTCTTTCTCCTCCTCCTTAGTGACTTCGGAAGAAGCCTCTTCTCGCTCGGAATCTGATTCATCGACCTTTTCCGCGCTCTTAGCCTTGCTGCTTCTTGCAGGTGTCTTCTTTTTACTACTCTTGGGGGCTGGGGTAGCCTTTTCCTTTTTGGCTGTGCTACCCTTGGGCTTGGCAGCCGCTTTGGACGTCGTGCCGTTAGCTGGGGTTTTTGGAGTCTTTGGTGTTTTGCCGGCCTTAGTTTTTGGCGTTTTGGCCTTAGAAGCAGCCTTCTTAGGCGTTTTGGCAGGCTTCTCGGAAGTCTCGGGATCCTCATCTGATGTTGACAGCTTTCGCTTCTTGGCCTTCTTGGACTTCTTGTCCGCTTCTGACTCTGGCTCATCAACTTCCATTGATTCTGCTTCTTCCTCGGCCGCATCTTCCTCGGCTGCGTCTTCCTCGGCTGTATCAACATCCATAACCTCGCTGGCCTGAAGTTTCTTAACCTGCTCAAGGCCAAATCCTTCTTGTGCAACTTGGTAGGCATCTAAAAGTCCCTTGCTCTTGATGTTTGTTGGAGGTGTAGCAAGAATCTCCGCAGTGAGCGGGTCCAAGTTGGCAATGTTCATCCATGAACTGTAGGGGGGAAAGTCAGTTTTTGCGTAAAAAAATCAAAATTTCGCCAAAGTCCGAGAAAAAAACACGAAAAGAAAATGAAGAAATTGATGGTTTTTGTGCAACCAGCGGGGTTGCGGAAAAAAAGTAAACAACGTATGATCCAACCACCACAAAGGGGGTGGCGAATCGTAGAGAATCGCGCACTTTCAATAAAACACGAAGGAAAGGGGCACACTCACTATTCGTTAGTTCCCATGTACATCACGGGCCAATGTCTTTTGGCCTCTGTAGGCTCGGCAGATGATCCCTTTGACCTAGGGTTCTTATTGCTGGGTCTGGTCTTGAGCAGGGCTTCCGGGAGAAGGTCCTCCGAAAGAATGACAGCCGGCCATGGCGGGAAAGTCCTCATTTTGGCCAAAACCTGCATTCCAGGCTCGTAGTTAACGTCAGCATTCTTCACCTTTGCAGGTGTGCCGTTGTTCTTCGGGTTGGCAAAGGACTTTTTCTTCGCGGCAGATTTGGGAGTTGATTTCGCCGTTGTGGCGGGTGACTTCTTCTTCGATTTTTTGATATCCGTCGAGCCATCAAGAGCAGGAACATCCTCTGTACCAGCCTCAGGTTCGGTTGCCGCCGCATTCTCCTTCTCCACATCCTTTTCATCACTGTCGTTCTTTGAGGGCTCGTCGGCGGCTTTATCGCCCTCATCAGCGGCCGCGTTCGTTGTGTCGTCATTCGTCTTGGCCCCCTTCTCACCTTCCTTCTCCTTTTCACCTACTTCGGCGTCCGCGACAACCGCGTCAGCAGAATCTGACTTGTCGGCGAGAGCGGCGCTCTTGGTCGCGTCATTCTGGATTTCGCTATTCTCAGCGGATGCAGTGGCTTCCTCCGCAGTGGGACGGGGAGATGGCGCGTCAGCGGCCATTATTGACAATCGAATTTGATTTTTTTGTAGGGGAGAGGGGCGGGTCTGTGGTGATATGACGCGTTGGGGTCGAATAATTTGTAGCAGAAGGTTATTGCTGTTGAGCGGAGATTGGGTGAGAGGATGGGGGATGATGGGAGTGTGAGAATATTTGAAGGGAGAAGAGGATGTCTCACGGAAAGGATGGAGGGATGGGAGAAAGAGGACTGAGAGTGTGTTGCTGGGGGAGGGAAGCCAGAAGGGCAGTGGTCAGGGAAATTGCCTAGGAAATTTACTTGTCGCGAGGCCAATTGATTTGGCTGTGGCTTGGTGCTGTTGCGTCCGCCAAGCCGAACAGTCCCACCGAATAAGATGGAAGACTTGCGCCGCACGCCGCACAGCGCTAGCCACTCCATAAGCAGATTTTGTGGTGGACCTCGCGTCACGCGAACTGACGTTGCTCAATCGCTTGTAATGTCAAAAAAAACCTTGTCGATGAGTAGAAATGTTCAATTATGTGCGGTTTCTTTCATCTACTAGGGTGGGTACATTTATATACAAGATCTTCAGCCATTCATTCATCCATAAATCGGTTAAACAGCTGGAATTATGTGCTCGTCGTTCCGTGCATACAATACCGTAGTCTTCCCGAATCGTATAAATCATGAACTCCTCCTCCTCATCACAGTAAACATTAATGCACATGCAAGACACTAAATTATCCTGTGCTGTGAAGAATAGCAAGGGACCTCTCGTGAACAAAAAAAAAAAAACTCTCTGACAAAAGGGAATAACCAAAAAGAAAGTTGAAAAGAAAGGAATATCACCTCAGCCCCCCCACCAGCTCAGCCAAACCAAAAAATAATACACATATTAAGCCTTTCTCCACCAATCCTCCTCGTCATCTCCTTTATCGATGACAATCTGGGCCCCATCGCGATCTGCCTCTCTTGCAGGCTTATGGACTCTCAAGAAGTAAAATGCCCAGTCCTCGATTACCAAAAGGTTCAAGAGAATACCATTGATATGCCACCCGATCAGTGCCACGAAGAATCCAGCCACGGCATCGAGGATGTAGTGATTCGCCGTTGCCAAAATAGCCACGAGGATGATAGTTGGGTATGCCATTCCTGCGACAACTAGCATGATCCGTCTCCTCAGCTTGTTGACATGGAGCGAAGAAGTTGGTGGCATTGTCGCAATTGTAAGCCCAATTACGAACGAGTATCCAAAATGAAGCGAAGGCATCGCAGCTACAGAGAATTTATTAATAAATGTCTGACATCATGACAAATTACGGAGAAAATGGAGTTTTCTCTCCCCGGTAATCCCTCGAAAAGACGTTGCATGTCTCAGACTAAAGGGATAAGACAATCCTCCGAGCTTCTGATTGCCAAAGTGGCTTTCCTAAGCTTCTTGTCTTGCATTCCCTGACCCGGCCTCCTCTAAAAGGAAACTCCAAATGCAAAATCTCCTCAAAGAGGGAAATATAACGCCTCAGGCGTAGTGAGAGTTCTACGATAGAAAAAAAAAAGCGAAAAAAGAACCTACCAAGTTGATTGCAGAATTTATTCGTGGTCCACACGCTCGCCACCTTCCCCGCGTGTACAGTGTCCACAAACGAGAATCCATCCTCTTCGGGGAGCAGCCTAGGCGGCATACATGGCCATGCCGTAAAGACCACAAATGCCATCAAGTTACACACTGCCAATGTTCTCCTTCTCGCCTCAAACAGTGAAGTGGGCGCATAGTGGTACAGCCATGCCAGGAACGTGATTGTCCCCGGAATATGGATAAACGAGTAGATCAAATTGATAGTCTTCAACAGCATCGGCCTAGGAAGGAAGTATGCCTGAATGGCCGGCTCCAAGAAGATATTGAGGCGCTGCTCGAGGCGAATAAGTGATAACGCATGCTCACGGGCAGCTACAACAGTGTCAGTCTGTAGAGTAACGGCGCTGAAGGCGCGGGCGAGTTGATAGGTCTGTGCTTGCTTGTTAGATAAGATCGCCGCTCCTGAACGTATGGTAGTACTCACCCAGTAAACCAGTAGCCAGTACCAAACCTCAACCAAAAATGGAAACTTTCTTAATATCCTTGAAACAAAGCTGTTTTTCCAGCGTATTGTGTTCCTACTGCGAACTTTCTTCCCTAGAAATTTGCGCTCTCTCCATTGCGCTTCGACTACTGGTCCTGACAGTAGTCCCTCTGACGAGGAAGCGGAACTTGGTGACCATGATCCATCTCTCTGATCACGAACAATTGTTGAGCGGCGGCGGTTAAATATGACCCCAGCAGTTAGAATGCTGAATACTATCGCCGGTTCAAGGAAGGCGTCCATCTTCAGTGGTCACCGTACTGTGGCTACTCAGAGATATAAAGAACTAGAGGCAAAAATGTTGATTGAATCACAGGGCCCTATCGAGTCTCTGGTGCCTCTGGTGACTTGATTGGTAATGAACCCTAGTTTGTATATATAAACTGCAGTCCCTATTTTCTGCGAAAGATGGTGACAAGAGAGAAATGAAAAGCACAGCACCGAGAGGAAGAGGGAAAAGGAAGAACAAAGGGAAAGAAATGGAGGCACACAAGTATGAATGGGCGATCATGTGTTAATCTAACCATTACCAACAAACATCTCTTACGCCTCGGAAGCCCAACCAAGAACCGACACCATATCACTAATTAGAAATATCAGCACTGTCTTAACAGCAGGTCTTGTGAGTAATAACGATCTATTTTACCTAGTCAACCTGAATACTCTAACTGTGGATACGCAACAGAACAGAGTACCGGGATTTTCGGACATCTCCACCCTAGATCCCTCACAAAACTCACCAGTTGCAGTCGAGCACGCGAGCATTCTTGAGTGTTTTCAAAAGAAAAATCCATGCCGTTAGTCACATCGCCGGAGCAAAAGTATCGGAAGCCCTTGCTTCCGAACATGGATGTTTTTGCTGCCAAGAACAAAGAACGCATGTCGTGGTTGCTTTGAGTTTGTTGAAATGTTGTCCGGACTTTCTGTCCGTCCGGGTTCCGTGTTCAGGATTGAATACATTATCAATTGGAGAAACCATAATACCAGATTGATGCCTGTGGATACGATACGGAGACACTTCACCTGCTTGTATAACTCTGACTGTATGGGTGAGGGGTAGACTGACAGACAGATAATCACAATTTTGATTACTGCAGTTGACCTCCCAATTGCGAATTTCCCGGATGTTAAGGTAGCCGGTTTTTCATAGGAACACGACTGAGCAGTTCACCCGGGGTACTTTCGCTCATCAAGGCCTCTCTCTACATGTAGGTACCTAAGAGGAGCGTTTAACTACACACTTGAAACACGTGCACTCCCCCAGGAACCGCATCCGGAGAATCGTTTCGAGTTATCTCCGGCGGAGCGGAGGGGAGGTCTGTCAAAACCCACGATGACGTAAGTTCACTCGTATCATGAGGCTCCAGCTAACGCTGACAAATTATGGAGATGCATGAGACATGCATGAACTCAACCTCAACGTCTAACAGCTTCCAATGGGCAGCAACTAACTGCAAAAAAACAAAAGTAGAAAGTGCGAGCATGTCGGCCGATTGCTGCCAAGGTAATCGGCCAGATCGAGTGATTACTGATGGTGCGCGACGTCTATGATAGGCTGTCCTCGGGGGACCCCACTGTGGGACCGGTCAAACGAATAACCCCTTGCGAACCCTGCATGATCATGATGGTGATGGTGGTCAATCTCTCATTCGCTGCTCGAACTTTCACAGACGCTCAAGAAACGAAGGAATGCGAGTCTTCTCCGTGGTTGGCGAGCTCTCCATGTAGTGACGTAGTGTCCCGCTCCGAACCCGCTTTTCCCTTAGCGCGATGAGGCTCTAAATCGTATTAGCTGCATTGAGTAAGGCAACCCCCCATCTCGAAGTTCAATGTTCAGCCGCCGTTGAGAGTTTGGTGATTTACATATCCGCGATGTGTGTGCCTTTAGAGATAGATAACGGATCAAGCTTTTGCGCCATTAGTGCCATAAGGCTTTTGACTCAGACCCGTTGAATTGGTTTTGAACGAATGATACTGCGGCCCAGAACTTCCACCAGTACCATCAGTACTCCATCGCAGGTAATAATTCTAGCTACAGTAGCTCCACTCATGAGGTATCGATATATCTGGACATTGGGGTTGCAATTGCAAATACATGCATGGTTAATCTCTAGGCAGGCCGTTAAGAACTGTCCATCCACCCACCCTTTGCTGCTTCCTACTCTATATCACTACAGTTCACCATTATGATCTGGACTGGACTCTACCTTTTTTCATTTGGGGAATATTCTTTCTGGCCACTCAGAGAATTTTCCGGGCCGCCGAGACTTTCTAGCAACGCCTTGGGACCTACAGAGGAGGGGATTCGTCCAGCACTATAATTATCATAACTATCATTACCGCCTCTTAATCCATCCATAGTTACCATACGAATTCCCGGAAGAGTTTATATGGACGTCATGATTAGGTTGATCGCGAAAGTTACATTATTAGATGGTTCGGGTCCTGGGGAGGTGTCTTCGTTTGGCGGACGTTATATGAAAGGAACCGCTAGATATTAATATACTCGCACGTTAATTAAAAGTCGGAATTTTGTGTGGAGATTAGTTGCAACGACTCCCGACCTTTTAATTAACGAATGGGTATATTCTCACCAAAAATCGGACGAGTTTATATTATGAGACTTTTCGACCATAACCACAGTACACGTTTATAAGGGGACAATTTGGAGTGAAAGTCAAACAATTTCGAACTCATTGGTACCATCAGCATTGGCAACACATGTATATCAAATCGCTTAATTATCCACATAAACCGGCGGAGGAGACCCTTCTGGTGGAGACTAAAGGTCGCAGAACTCTGGACAAGGTATCAAAAACGACGAAACTCAATTTATGAACGCTACTTGCCCTTTCACGCATGTCTCGTGAATTCTCAGATAGGCATGTACTGCGTCTAATGCATGGCCATTAATGCATTGAGGTAGCTCTATTAGGTCCTTCGGTCACTAGGATGCCAATATTCAACACAAGCTCAAGAGCAGGAGATGTTCTGGAAGAAGTATTGTTGATGATGATTCGATTAGAAGGTTCGGAGAGCGCCTCCTCAAGTATTATACTAGTGTGTCATAACGACTACACGTCTCTTCCGCCACGACCTTCCGTAACTACACACCACTATAGCTATTGACGGCTCCCTACATCAATTCTCGTAATAAGATTTGAAAAATCACCGCTTTGGGGGGAACGTTCCCACCGCCAAATAGGAGAGATCTACAGGAATTGGCCAGCCCGTTTCTTGGCTGGGGTGATATGCATATGATGGTTGTTGGAATCCAACAAAATTTATATGCAGGCCTTTTTATTAAGATATCCCGCTATATAACTATGAGACGAATGCACGCTTCTACATGGCCCGGAACCATGCCCAGCACACTCAGTTCTCGTCCAAACTTGGCAGATCCTGCCAATTATTCCAGTACCATACCACTTTCCCCACAGCCTTATCTGATATCACCTCCCACGACAAAAGACAATCGATAAGGGGTGTCGCGGACTCGCTATATTACCCCCCACCCCTGTTTTGGATTGAGCTAGGATCTTCTGTTGCTGGGGTTCCGACACATTGGCGGGCAACCCGCATATATCTGGCGCAGTGTCCGGGAATGATGCTTGAAGAAACCAGCACCAACAGACACCAACCACTTTCTTGAGAACTAACTGGCCCTGGCTCCGTTATTAGAATCTACACACGGAAAAAATATATATATATATATTCTGAAATATGTACATTTGACATACTTATATCGGCATCGCAAGAATATTCGCCAATGTTACGAAATGCTCTTCAGTTCTTGCCAAGCAACGCACGTCACTGATGATAGACGAGTGAGATCTGGTGATCCATAAAGTAGCTGTCATAGTTGGTCACTCGGATTTTCTAAAAGAACTTTAAAATAGCATAACCTTGATGAAAAGACGCAACAGAGATCTATCAGTTATCTGAGGGATGGGGTGTGATGAGGGAGATCCTCCATGGATAACCTAAGTCTTCGTGGCAGCTGCTGATTATCCGATCGATCAGCCCGTGATTATCTGTAGCGGATCTCACGATCACCCATGAAGTAAGTACATACCTCGGGGAGATTAGTTGTAAAAAAAAACTTTGGGGGATCAGATATCTGAGGGGGTGCGGGAAGGTGTTCTGTTTTGAAGGGAATGTTATGTAAGGGGGCGCTGCGTTCCAGCTACATCATGTTGACCCTCTTTTTTCTCTCTTAATTCCCATCATCACAATTTTGGGCAGCTAGAGTCTGTCTCGTGTGTGCCGAGAATGCGAGTTCACATTTTTCTTCTTATTCTAACTTTCTAGAACAAGAAATAGCTGGTAGGGCCTTTGATCAGTAGTGCGGGATGAAGTATTGAGCTGCAGCACAGGATTTAATACTGGTAAAGTGTAAGATATCCAGGACCCCTTGGCTTATATACCTTCCCCAAGTCCTTAATATCTGTCTAGGCCTGATATAAGGTCAGAGAACAGAGTAGAAGTGATCTAGTGCTCTTTTCGGCATCGTTAATGAATTGCACATAGACTAAAAACGGTGAGTGAGATACCATGATTATAAATCATTAAATGCAAAGATTACTGCAGTTACCACTTTCATAGCAGAATCGAAGTTCTCCCACTAAGTGCTGGCTTATTCTTTTGGCATAATAAGCGTATCTCGGACAAACTTGGGATATAACTCTGAAAACTGTCTTTTCTCCGCTACTTTTCGGCCATAGTAGAGCACTTGCATGAGGATTCTAGTTCCTGTAGGACCGTTGTTCTTTACTGTGGCTGGTACCACGACCAGAAGTTGCGGTTCATACCTGTGTGCTGCAGACCCATCCTTGTTACCTAATATCTCTTTAATCATTGCGTCTTTTGTTTGGCTTTTCCACAAGAGCCAGAAGTCAATCGGGCCTTTGTGTGAGTTTCGTACAATCACCAAGACCAGTCGAAGTGAGGCGCGCGGACGGTTGCATTCCCTCCTGGTAGCTAGGCGGGATCTGAAGGATTCTAGCTAGCATACCACCAGATGCTCAACGTTGGTCTAGCCAATTAGCTATAGAGCCACCTTGAGCTATGAAAGCAGTCAGCCACATACCGCTCCACTGGGCCTTCAGAGGGCCAGATTTACACAGCACCAATGTTCCATACCTGGACAGATCTATAAATAGCGCATTATCTAATACGTCACGTGATACCAAGCTCCATCGCAAACGCGGCCCCATGAGGCTATGTCTCTCTTTCTGCCGGAAACAAAGCTCCCCACAACCGCCAATTCCATCCCAACGCCCACACAACACTACCTGAGTACCAACCTACAATTTGACCATTTCCATACCCCCGAAAGCTCTCGCTGCATCGCATCGCAATAACGCCCATCCAACGACCCGTTCACCCCCCCCATCTCTCTAGCTATCCAGCTCACACCACCACCGCTGCGCGGGGAAAAAATTAAAAAAAAGACAGATTTACATACCTTCCATACCGCACACAGCTGCTCCAGACCGCCAAAAATGACACAATACTTCCTCGATCTCGTATATTCCATGACAACGTGCATGTCATGCTTCCCATCGTCACCAAATCTAACCATAAACCACCGCTCGTTCAAGATCCTTCGGCTGCTCGGCGAGGGCGGCTTCTCGTATGTCTACCTCGTGCAAGACACCTCCGGCGCCCTCTACGCCCTCAAGAAGATCCGCTGTAACTCCCCCCCCCCCCCTCTTTCGCCCCTCTCAAAGCTAACGCCTCGCAGGCCCGTTCGGTCAGGAGTCTGTCCAGCGCGCAATGAAGGAGGTCGAAGCTTACAAGCTCTTCTCGCACCCAAATATAATCAAGTCGATTGACTACACCATCACGACCGACTCGGGCCGCAGCGGGGCCACGATGATTGGGCGCGACAGCGAGGACGATGGCACGCAGAAGACGGTGTATATCCTGCTGCCGTACTTTAGGCGGGGGAATCTGCAGGATGCGATTAACGCGAACTTGATCAACCACACGGTCTTTCCCGAGGGGAAGCTGATGAGGCTGTTTCTGGGCGTGTGTAAGGGCCTGCAAGCGCTGCATCAGCATAGACTTAAGGAGCCTGGCGCGAGGGTTGGGGGTGGAGTCGAGGGCGCGGAGGAGGAGGGGGCGCAACCGTTGATGTCAAGTGAAGTGCGGAGCCAGAGGGAGGGTGGGCAAGAGGGCGATATTAGGGCGTATGCGCATCGTGATATCAAGCCTGGTTAGTGCCAGAATATCTCCCCATTGCTATCGCCACTAACAAAGACAACAGGCAACGTCATGATTGATGATGACGGCCTAACCCCCATTCTGATGGATTTTGGCTCCCTGACCCCCTCGCCAACGCCAATCACCTCCCGCACCCTCGCTCTCTCGGTCCAAGACTCGGCCGCCGAGAACTCCACAATGCCCTACCGTGCCCCTGAGCTCTTTGACGTCAAGACTGGTTCCGTCCTCGACGACAAGGTCGACATCTGGTCCATGGGGTGCACCTTGTACTGCGCCCTATACGGGCACTCCCCATTCGAGCTAGCCACTGAAGAGTCTGGCGGGAGTCTTGCGCTCGCAGTCTGCTCAGGGAGCTACACATTCCCGGAGGAAGGCCGCCTCGGCGGCAGGAAGCCGGGGCAGAAGAAGGTCAGCGAGAGCGTGAAGGACGTGGTCAGGATGTGCCTGAAGGTGGAGCCGAGCGAGAGGCCGGGTATCTCGGAGCTGATCCAGATTGTGGAGAAGGTCATTTCGGAGCTGGGAGAGGATGAGGAGGAGTAATTGATGTTTGGAGGGGGGGGGAGAGGTACAGTAGATAATATAACCTTTTTGTGTTGTTACTTTTTTCTTCTTTTTCTTTATGTTGTTGGCTGTTGTTTCTTGTGCTTTGTATAGCTGTTGCAGTGGTTAGTGATACCGCCTGTAGTGGGAGGGAGGGAGGTAATTGAAAAAAAGATATACTCAACTGCACTGCTGCAGCGTTTCGGTGGTGGTGTGGGGGGGGCAGGAAAATGTAGGAGTGAATGGCTGACTTGGCGGTGTATCATTGACATTCATTTCCCTTGGCTTGTTGAATCCCACCCCCGAGTACCTGTACCATACCATAAGCTCTTGCAAAAAGCAGAAAAAAAAAAAAACGATTCCTGCACTGCCGGCGCATCCGCATCATCATACCCCCACTATCTCGGTCATAAGCCCTCACTCGACCTCGCGGCCGCTGTCTGTACGGTACGAGCGCCCGGATGCTGGTAGTCGGCAGAACACGGGCGAGTGAGGGCTGCACTGCAGCGGCGGACCTGCTTTGGCTGGTTGGGGGGGCAGCGGTGGCGGTGGCTCGATCTGGCGGGAGGGGGCGGGATTGACGGGTTGGGGGGGGGGGATGGG